>OY757024.1:114224699-114824699 GCA_963580285.1 Lucinisca nassula
TATATAAGGTGAACGATATATATATATATTTCATTTTCCTTCATTACATGCGTTACAAGCGTTACAGTGCAAAAAGAACAGGCGCTAATCCCAATAGGTCTCATTACATTAGTTACAACCGCATTACAGACCATTGCAACACGTAACACATAGTAGGGTATAGGGATATAAGGTGTACGATATATATATATTTCATTTTCCTTCATTACATGAGTTACAAGCCTTACAGCGCAAAATGAATATGCACCCATCCCCTTAGGTCTCAATACATGTGTTACAATCGCATTACATACCATTACAACACGTTACACATAGTAGGGTATGGGTATATAAGGTGTACGATATATATATATTTCATTTGCCTTCATTACATGCGTTACAAGCGTTACAGTGCAAAATGAATATGCACCCATTCCCTTAGGTCTATTACATTGGTTACACTCGCATTACAGACCATTACAACACGTTACACATAGTAGGGTATAGGTATAGAAGGTGTACGATATATATATATATATATTTCATTTTCCTTCATTACATACGTTACAAGCGTTACAGTGCAAAATGAACAGGCGCTAATCCCAATAGGTCTCATTACATTGGTTACAACCGCATTACAGACCATTACAACACGTTACACATAGTAGGGTATAGGGATATAAGGTGTACGATATATATATATTTCATTTTCCTTCATTACATGCGTTACAAGCGTTACAGTGCAAAATGAATATGCACCCATCCCCTTAGGTCTCATTACATTGGTTACACTCGCATTACAGACCATTACAACACGTTACACATAGTAGGGTTTAGGTATAGAAGGTGTACGATATATATATATTTCATTTTCCTTCATTACATACGTTACTAGCGTTACAGTGCAAAATGAACAGGCGCTAATCCCAATAGGTCTCATAACATTGGTTACAACCGCATTACAGACCATTACAACACGTTACACATAGTAGGGTATAGGGATATAAGGTGTACGATATATATATATTTCATTTTCCTTCATTACATTCGTTACAAGCGTTACAGTGCAAAATGAATATGCACCCCTCCCCTTAGGTCTCATTACATTGGTTACACTCGCATTACAGACCATTACAACACGTTACACATAGTAGGGTATAGGTATATAAGGAGTACGATATATATATATTTCATTTTCCTTCATTACATGCATTACAAGCGTAACAGTGCAAAATTACAGGCGCTAATCCCAATAGGTCTCAATACATTGGTTACAACCGCATTACAGACCATTACAACACGTTACACATAGTAGGGTATAGGGATATAAGGTGTACGATATATATATATATTTCATTTGCCTCATTACATGCGTTACAAGCGTTACATTGCAAATTGAATATGCACCCATCCCCTTAGGTCTCATTACATTGGTTACACTCGCATTACAGACCATTACAGCACATTACACATAGTAGGTTATAGGTATATAAGGTGAACGATATATATATATATTTCATTTTCCTTCATTACATGCGTTACAAGCGTTACAGTGCAAAAAGAACAGGCGCTAATCCCAATAGGTCTCATTACATTAGTTACAACCGCATTACAGACCATTGCAACACGTAACACATAGTAGGGTATAGGGATATAAGGTGTACGATATATATATATTTCATTTTCCTTCATTACATGCGTTACAAGCCTTACAGCGCAAAATGAATATGCACCCATCCCCTTAGGTCTCAATACATGTGTTACAATCGCATTACATACCATTACAACACGTTACACATAGTAGGGTATGGGTATATAAGGTGTACGATATATATATATTTCATTTGCCTTCATTACATGCGTTACAAGCGTTACAGTGCAAAATGAAGATGCGCTAATCCCCTTAGGTCTCATTACATTGGTTACATTCGCATTACAGACCATTACAACACGTTACACATAGTAGGGTATAGGTATAGAAGGTGTACGATATATATATATTTCATTTTCCTTCATTACATACGTTACAAGCGTTACAGTGCAAAATGAACAGGCGCTAATCCCAATAGGTCTCATAACATTGGTTACAACCGCATTACAGACCATTACAACACGTTACACATAGTAGGGTATAGGGATATAAGGTGTACGATATATATATAAATATTTCATTTTCCTTCATTACATGCGTCACAAGCGTTACAGTGCGAAACGAAAAGGCTCTCATCCCCTTACGTCTCATTACATTAGTTACAAATGTATTACAGAGCATTACAACCCGTTACACAAAAAGGGTATAGGTATGTAAGGTGTACGAGATTTATTTTCATTTTCCTTCATTACATGCGTTACAAACGTTACAGTGCGAAATGAAAAGGCTCTCATCCCCTTATGTCTAATTACATTAGTTACAAACGCATTACAGAGCATTACAACCCGTTACACATTGTAGTGTATCGGTATATAAGGTTTACGAGATATATATTTTTCATTTTCCTTCATTACATGCGTTACAAACGTTACAGTGCGAAATGAAAAGGTTCTCATCCCCTTATGTCTCATTGCATTAGTTACAAACGCATAACAGAGCATTACAACCCGTTACACATAATAGGGTATAGGTATATAAGGTGAGGGAGATTTATATTTTTCATTTTCCTTCATTACATGCGTTATAAGCGTTTCCACAACTTCATTATCACGGTTTTAATATGGAGTTTGGATATACACATGTATTTGCATATTTAGCACCAGAAGTCATGCTTTATTTTGAGAACCAACCATTTGCCACTAGACCTGTGTACTAGACACACACACACACACACACACACACACACACACACACACACACACACACACACACACATACACACGTGGCTAGAGCTGACCAGTCATCAAATTCGACGTCTGACCGATGGGATGAATCTGCTGCTCCATTCTTAAACAGACGTCTGTTTAATGAGAAGAACACGCAACGTATTCTGGTATTAAATACTGCGTTTTCTGGCCGGTTGTTGCTTTGTTATTTTAGCCATGGTGTTCGTGTTGCACCGATTACCATCTTTTGGGTCGATTTTTTTATCATTCGACCCAAAGTAACTAGCTATCGTCCACGTGACAATCGCTGACCATGTAGACCATGACGGTACCGGTTATTTATTGAAGGTCTGTTCGGCGGCGTCTGATCAGACTACACTGTTTGCAATGTCCATTTTCACCTGTCCAGTCAACATGGCGCACCGACGTCACAAGGAGAAGACTAGCGCTGCTATAAATAACTGGTACATGGGTTTTGAACATGGCCAGTGATAGACACGTGGACAATAGCAGGCGGGAAGCTTCTGTAGTCAGTAACTTTTAGTCAATTGATAATTAATCGACCCAAGCACGGCGTCAGATCAGGATCTACACGTTTAGCTTATAGTATAGGAATTTAAAGGTTAAACGAAACATGTACCAACCCACACTCAAAGACAATCGACCCACCAGTGCTGCCAGTGCTTTGATCTATAAATGATTTTAAAAGCAATCATTTCATGAGAAAGTTTGATATCGAATCCACTTTAAGAAATAGAACTGTCAAATATAATTATAAGCCCGCTTTCATTTTACTGAAACGGGAGTGAATGCGTGACCTCCTGATGAGTCAGAAAACCCTCTGTGTCTTACATGATGCACACGTTTGGGGCTTCTAGTTTTATAGTTCTTGAGAAATATTTGATAAAAATTAACATTGGCCAATATAGAGAGAAAGAAGAATGAAAGAACATATGAAAAAATAGACCGAGAAAGGCCATTGTCTTTTACACGATACAAGTAGACCGATATCACATAATTTGCATACTCGGCTTCTAGCTTTTATGGTTCTTGAGAAATCATTGACGAAACAATGGACGGACGGACGGACGGACGGACGGACAGACAGACAGACAGACAGACAGAAGTACGGAGGAACAGATGTAAACCAATATTCTCGCCCTTTTTTCAAAGCGGGGGTATAATGAAACGGGGGTGTTTAACCATTTTAACATTAACTGTGTGTATATAGGATTTAATATCTCGTAATATCTAGATATCATAGTCGAAATTTTGAGAAACTAAGTCGAAATTTCGAGTTATTAAGTCGATATTTCGAGATAGTGAGTCGAAATTTCGAGTTATTATGTCGGAATTTCGAGTTACTAAGTCGCAATTTTGAGTGTCGAAATTTCGAGGTACTAAGTCGAAATTTCGAGTTATTATGTCGAAATTTCGACATACTCAGTCGAAATTTCGAGATTCGAGATACTAAGTCGAAATATCGAGTTGATAAGTCAAAATTTCGAGTTATTATGTCAAATTTTGAAGATTTTATGTCGAAATTTCGAGTTAATATGTCAAAATTTCTAGTTACTAGGTCAAAATTTCGAGATGCTAAGTGGAAATTTCTTGATACGTATCAAAAGAAGAAAAGTACACCTGGCCCTAATGCTCTTAGTATCAGTGTGTACTGTAAATAATAGTTTATTTATTTTTGCTCAAAAGGCAGATAGCATTTACTCGTCAGATCCGGCTCTAATGAGTACCATGTGCAAACAGTGTGGGCACCAATCTGATGCCACAGAACGCGGCGTCTGATCGGGGTCAACGCGGTTTGCCAAAGTAAGGATGTTTTGTAAACTTACAACAAATCAAACAGCTCACATCCTTTGAATTCAAAGTGGATCTGTCTAATGGATCAGGTCGAAGGCACATTTCAGACACTGATAAACAGTATAGACACAGATCAGAGGCCACATGTCGTGACTTTTGACTGGAATCAACAATGTACAGGAACGTTTACATTTTTCCACCATACATTCAAATCTGATACTCCTTAATTTCAAATCTAAATTGAATCTGTCGGGTGGATCTGTCCAAAGGCCAGTTTTTTTTTTTTTTACAGTGTCGCTCAGAAAAAAGAGTGCGGGTACTCAATAAAGCAGAACCACTTCAATAAGGCGGTTGTAGCAAGTACCCATAACCTGTTCCGAGCAGAAAGAAATAAGGCAAGTGAGGTGATGTTTACGAGTTTCCATGAATAAGACTAAAAAGATACGGAGTGGCTTCACTCCATCCTGTGTTAAGCGAGCACCTCAGGGATGATCAAAATGTGATTGCCTAAGACAGGTGCTTGCTTAACACAGGTAAATATTAATGCATTTGCCCTTTTCTGGAACTAAATGCTTGCTTGCTTAAGACAAGTTGCTTGCTTAATAGAGGTGGCCACTATGACAGGTTGGACTGTATTTGCAAAGAGCCTAAAAACGTTCAAATGGCTATTTGCAGTCATTCTATATTCCTGCAATTTGCATGTGCGCCCATTGAAGATCCAGGTCAGGCCCCGCATCCGCGCAGTCTATTCAAAGTTTCCGCTGTGCGCTCTTAAGTGTGTTTTAAACCCATGGATTCTTCAAAAACTGATTCGAGTCTTCGCTTGGCGCAAATGTAAACTGCAGGGAGTGACTTTAACAAGGGAAATGAATGGGGAAAGATTTCTTACTTGTGGCATGTATCCCGGAATTTCAAGAAGTTTTGAAGGAATGTGCAAACTTTTACCAACAGTGAAGGGTTTTTCATGTTTCATGCATAACTAAGAAACCTTTATCTGACGGTAACAAAACAGTTTAATCGTTATTATATTCATTATTATTTACATTTAAAAATGTAAAATTCGACAAACTAAACTGATCATGAAATCGTTTCTACGGTCATTCTCTCCCTTCTGCTGATTCAAGAAGGGCAGTTGTCAGTTTCTGGTGTAAGCCTGCCCAGGAAAAGTGTGAAACGGTATTTCAACCTGCTTGATATGGTCTAAATAGTGTTGATTAGGCCGTTACAATCTAATATAAAGAAACAAAAAAGACTGTTAACATGAGCCGCGAGAAGATATAATTGCACTCTTTCATCATTATAGAACATATTTAACGTCACTACAGCTGGAATGTGTAGCGGCTGTAAAAAGTATCTCTGTCCTACATCATAATGTAGTTTATATTTTCTTGTCCTTTGGGACCATTGATTTCATTGAAGTTCAGGGTCACTAATGAGGCCGTATTGGCCGAAACTAGCTGGTCTGGCCCAGAGGAACTTGTACACTCCATACTTTTCAGTTCTACAGTGTATATCCTGTTTCCAAAGGATAACCCTTTTATAGAACATATTGATATTGCATGTACAGATAATAAGTGGCATTGTGTACAGGGATACTCGTTTCACAGATGGTGCCCGGTATGAACCTTACCGTGCGCGACACAAAATGTAGGCAAATAAAGTATAGACAATTTTATACAATTGACTCTCGTTATTTCAAACATTTATGTCTTTTAAACTACTGTTTAAGCCATACTAGATCTTGGAAATGTTGTGTCAGGTTATTATACACACTATGTACTTTTTTTTATTTGAATTCGGTTTATCTCGAAATTTTTCTAATTCAAACCAAACTAACGAGAGTCGACTACATGTCCCCACAGTAGTAGAATAGATTTTCTTTCAGTGTGATTTGTTTCTTTTTCTCCCAGTTTGTATTGATATTAAACGGAAAATTTGAAAACTCTTTCCAGAAATATGCGTCAACACGCGATTGGTATCACCTTTTGGCATGCGATGTATAGCCCATTCTAGCCAATTAAGCCCAATAATTTCTCCCACACTTATCGTTGGGACGAGTCCATTCTTCGATTACATCTTAGCTATCCTAAGATGAATTGATGTTTCTCTTAAGCACGCAGTGTAGACCCTGATGAGACGCCACATTGTGCTTAAATGGTGTGCGGCAGTGTGTGTGTGTGTGTGTGTGTGTGTGTGTGTGTGTGTGTGTGTGTGTGTGTGTGTGTGTGTGTGTGTGTGTGTGTCATTTTACAACTATGTCAGAAAACTCCTTATTTTAGGATTTCACATCTGTTTTATTGGGAACCATTGAAACCTTAAAGAGATAAGATGAACCTCTCAATGTCGGGTAAAAGTCCCACAAAATGGGAAGCAACGTCTCCAAAATGACCTTTACAGTGTTGACGGGGACGTTAAACCTCAGATAAACCCAAACCAAAACCAAATCTTACACTTTTAAATGACACACATACACACATGTATTCATATTCATCTCATCATCGCTCAGACACACTTAACGTTGTGACGCGATTAACACCTCTAAAATCTCAGTAATTATCGATCATCGATAATTCAACTGATATTCCAATAACCACTCAGCACCTTGTAACTCTATTATCAATATCGATTATCGATAACCACAACTGAATTAAGTGGTGGTCATTAATTATAAGTAGAGATTAATTTATCCATTATAATAAATAAATAAATAAATAAATAAATAAAGGTTGTCTAGTTAACCAGGCTCGTATTAAAAAACTAGTTGTCTGCTAACCCAGGATTATATTCAATAATTACATGTACGTAGAATTTTAATGTCGCATAGGTCTCTCAACGCTGTGGTTCGAACCTTGACTGATCGCCGTATAAAATGTTATTCTAAGTGGCTCTGGGAATCACTAAAAATGTAATCTTTGCCATTGCGAGAACGCAACAAATATATTGCTTTGTTGCACGACCCCAAAACTGCAACTTTTCTTATAAAATTTGATTTTTTTTTCTTTTTTTTATGTTTCAATCAAAGACTGCGGATGCTCACTGAGGCGATTCTAAAGCGTTAATACAAAACTAGGAAAAACAACGTCTCCCCGTACATCAACCATAGTGCAGTTTATATTTTACTTTTGGTCCTTTGAGATCAGCGTGAATATTCTGAGAAATCAGAAATAAATTATTGGTTTAGACTCATATTCTAGACAGGTTTTTAATTATTTGGACCCCATTTTGATTTATATCAGTCTTTGAATCGACTGCCTATTCGAAATTCGCAGAATTGCAGTATGTTTCCTCTGGCTTTCGTTGTCGGATCATTATAGGGTCACTGATGAGGCTTTATTAGCCGAAACTACGTAGTATGACTCATCTTCTTTCTTATGAATGTTTTCATTGCTCTTAAAGGAACTCATTTTTTATTTTTATTTACTTCCTTGTAATTATAAGGAAACCTGTTTTCCTTTTTTTGCAAATAACAAAGGTGCAGATCAACCTGCGCATTCGCTGCTTAAGTTTCAACATCTAAAATTTTAAGACTCCAGCAAGTCTGTGTTGCTGAAGATGCCGCGAAGTCAAGATTTCTCATGACGGTGCTACGTATCGAGGTTCTAACCATTATCCTGCTGAATAAATTAATTTAGGCACACCATTTCTGACTATCAGCCAATTAAATTACTTTATTCATACAATTCACAAACTGCATGACACAGTGTGGATCCTGATCAGATGTCGTGAACAGCAGGTCAAGGGCTAATGGTCTGCTCGGGTTTCGCTTCACTGAGGTCCTCTCTTGACGTTTACTTCAGAAGAATACCTGTGTATATTGGGGTAATACACCCATTATATCACATGTGAGACGCCAAGTTCTGCAACGGAAGGTTAGTTTTTGTTTTTTTTCTCTGGGTACTCCGGTTTTCGCCCACCTCAGATTAACGATCGGCTCGATATGAGTGAAATAATCTTGAAAGGGCCGTAAAACAAAAAAACACACACACAAAAAAAACGCCCATTATAAGAACCCATCATTACTGATTATAAAGGATAGGGAAATCTCACCCAAGGTTCCCAGGATTGAAATTCATACCCCGAGGGTGATATTTCCCTTTCCATCATGATGGATTATTTTTCTCCCGTTTGTTAGGTTTGAAGCGAGTACTAGGAAAACAGCGAGTGAAAGAAAAACTATTTTTCGGCTTGCGAGATAAGTACATACTCTTGAATATGTAGGCCTACCGAAAAAACATGGCCACTGTGAATGGTTTTTATCATCACGAAAACACGTCTGTATAATTTTGACCCCACATGAACCCCACTTTTATATAGTAAAACTGGGGTTTCCGGGGGTATACCTTATTTTTCTTATTTCTGCTCTAGTTGTTATTTCTGCTCTAAAATATTTGAGCAGAAATAAGAAAAATATCACAATTTTTCATCTTAAAATTTTCATTTTTTCGGCGATAAAGGTGGTAGGCGTGTTTGCGTAATGGTAGTATTAAAAATAACCTTGAAGGTCATGCATTCAGAGCTGACGTCAACATAAGACATAAGTTACAAATGTACGGAAGAGCATTGGGGCCAGGTATACTTTTTTCTTTTGATAGGTATCTCGAAATTTCGACATAATAACTCGAAATTTCGACTTATTAACTCGAAATTTCGACTTACTATCTCGAAATTTCGACTTCGTAGCTCGAAAATCCCGACTTAGTACCTCGAAATTTCGACTTAGTAACTCGATATTTCGACATAATATCTCGAAATTTCGACTTATTAACTCGAAATTTCGACTTCGTAGCTCGAAAATTCGACTTAGTATCTCGAAATTTTGACTTAGGAACTCGATATTTCGACATAATATCTCGAAATTTCGACTTACAATCTCAAAATTTCGACTTAGTATTTCGATAAAACTATATGCCCCAAGCTGGGGCATAAAAAAGATCTTTTAATTTTCCAAATCATATAATCGATCTAGTTCGTATTTGGTATGCAGATGTGTGTAATTCTACCATGACGAAGAAAGTTTTTGTTTAATTTGTTAACATATATATTAATTTCCCAACTATATTGTGAATTAATGATTAGATCCATAATACCCTCCATCCCATAGTCAGCCCAAGATCATAAGTAATAATTCTTTCTTTCTTTCTACTGATACTGCGTAGGTCATATTTTGCCATTACCGTAGGTGTACATTACATACACTCCAGGTTTGCAGGATGAAAGCCTACACAGTAATCATGTAATTACGGTAGGGATCTTTAACCTGCACAAGGGATGGTTCTCCCTGCACAGGGGGCCTCCAGTTAACGTCCCGATCCGAAGGATGGTGCACTTTATGACATTCATCCCTGCAAATGATGCCAATGGAGCGTGTTCGGACACCGAAATTTTATCGCCGCTGCCGGGGATCGAACCCGGGACCTCTAGCATCAGAGGCAAGTGCACTAACCACTGAGCTATCACGCTTCATGTGAAAGTTATACATTAAATATTTTAACATTTTTTTTCTGGACAAATGTGTTCTATGAGTAGGAAAGTGTTATCCTTTGGAAGCAAAGAATACACTGCAGGACTGAAAAGTATGGAGCCTACAAGTATTTCTGGACCAATCTCCGACCCAAAGGACAAGAAAATACAAACCGCACTATGTTGAAGGTCAGGCAGACTTTTCATGGCCGCCACACGTTCGTGGCCGCAACACATTAAGTATGTTCTATGAAGGGTTGTCCTTTGGCTGCAAAGAATACACCGCAGAACTGATACGTATGGAGTGTACAAACATTCCTGGGCCAGACTAGCTAGTTTTGGCCAAGTAGGTCTCATCAGTGACCCTAAGATATTTTCAAAAATCCACAATTGAATCAGTGATACCAGAGGAAAAAAGAAATATAAACTACACTATGATGAAGGGCAGGGAGACTGTTTACGGCCACCACACATTCCCTTAACACTAGTAGAATGACGTTAAATGTTATCTATAAAAGGGTTATCCTTTCGGCGCAGAGAATACACTGAAGAACTGAAAAGTATGGAGGGTCCAAGTATTTCTGGGCTAAACTCCAAAACGGAATCTATGATCCCAAAAGACAAAGAAATACCATCTACCCTATGATGAAGGACAGGGAGACTTTTTACGGCCGTCACACATTCCCTTAACACCAGCTGTTGTGACGTTAAGTATGTTCTATAAAAGGAAGCAAAGAATACACTACAGAACTGAAAAGTATGGGGTGGGCCGACATTGTTTGAGCTGTCTAGGGGCCGAGGTGGTAGTGGGGCCGTAGTGTCTGGAAATCATTAAACGTACAGCCCATGAGCCTGCGGTTGTAACATGTACTAACTATTTATGTTTTAGACAAAAAAAATATCACCGACAATTAGCATTACAAACACACGCCGAATCAAATATTATAAATTATATCACCAAACAAAGAGAAATTTTTCAGATAAAAATTCTGACATTTTTCATGTTTCTGCTCAAAAACACAGCATACGGCTAGGCGGTTCTAACGAATATCCACAATGTATGTTTTTGAGCATAAATACTAAGAACAACGTATACCACTGTATACCCAATTTTTACTATATAAAAATTGGGTTTAAGGTGGGGGCGGGGGTCAAAATTATATAGCAGTGTTTTCTTGATACAGTCAGAATTCTCATGATTTCAAAGGCATGCTTAAGTTATGGCTAATAAATAAAAAATCATTACGAAAATACGCCTATACAAATACATTGTAACTTTTACCCCCACATCGAGGCGGTTCTAACGAGTACCCACAATCTATATTTTAGAACAGAAATAAGAAAAATAAGGTTTACCCCTGTAAACCCCAGTTTTACCATATAAAAGTGGGGTTCAAGGGGGTCAAAATTATATAGGCGTGCTTTCGTTATGAAATAGTAAATAAATTTAAGAGTATTTGATTCTGCCCATTTCATAACGATACATAGTGAGGCATAGTGCATTTTTCTTATCTAAAAATGGACTTTTACAGACTAAATTTTGTGATATTTTTTATTTTTACTCAAAACATAGGTTGATGGTGCTCGTTTGAACCACTCGTCGATGCGGTTCTAACAAGTACCCACAACCTTTGTCTTCGAGCAGAAATAAAGAAAATAATTTATACCCACGCAAACCCCATTTTTCTCTATATAAACTGGGATTTAGTGTTGTTCATGTCACGGACTTGTTAACATGATAATTAATTTGATCTCCCTCAACGATCTAGGTGCATCTGCCAAACATGGATCGGAATGTTTTTTATTTTGGTTTTACGGCCCTTTCAAGATTATTTCACCCATATCGAGCCGATCGTTAGTCAGAGGTGGGCGAAAACCGGAGTACCCGGAGAAAAACCACCTGACCTTCCGTTGCAGAACTGGATCGGAATGGACAATTCGAGCGGGCGCAGTCTGATTTGAGTCGGCAGTGTTCAATCAGGGGTGCCTCTGGTCCCAATGCTAGGACTAACTCTTTTACATATGAAAGCCCCCTCTTGCGCAGATCAGTTTGCACATCTAAAACTTTTTTGTTCGCCAACGCCATAGTCCGGTAAAGACTATGACTACTTGAATATGTAAGGGCACTACATGTTCTGTGCAACAAAAACGCTATTAAAATCATCACGAAAACACGCCTATATAATTTTGACCCCCTTGAACCAGAAAAATATCACAATTTTTCATCATAAAATTTTCTTTTGTTTCGGCGATAAAGGTGGCAATGTATTTGTATAGGCATGTTTGCGTAATGTGGTGTTATATAGAGCAACAATAGATGCATAATTCTAATTCATACTGGACCCGTCAGTCTGATATCAGTATACATGTTTCTTGGTAACACTGGTCTGCACAGTGTAGCGGGAACACTTTCTTTTTTTGTCATAAGTGTAGTTTTCCAGAGCGCCGACTTAAACAGATGTCAATGTTTGAACAGTGGGGGGTACCTGTATATCGTGTAGCTATGGCAACAAAGCCTAAATATTTAACTTATACACGGCACAGTTTATGTTTGGTAACCGGACAAAATCCCCCCCGGACATAATCCCCCCCCCCCCCGGACAAATTCCCCCCTTTTTGTAAAGGCGGACAAAATCCCCCACGGACAAAATCCCCCCGGACAAAATCCGCCTCGCTGTATGTCAGGTCGGACAAAATCCTCCCCGTACATAATCCCCCCCCCCCCACCCCACGAACAAAATCACCCTTGCTCTTAATTAGTCTAGTTAATTATCCTGCCACTACCCACAATCTATCAGGAATCTATAAGTGTGCCTGGAACAAGAAGGTTAACTGATCATGCCAGATATAATTCTTATGGGTTGAGAGGTCCATAAAACCTCAAAGCACATGAATATTTATAAAAAAGTTAATACAAGTATGCCCTTTTCACTTTGATCTTACAAATCCCGCTGAAAAGAAATAGATCTCCTTAATCATTGTACTTATTCATTGTCAGAATTTTTCATTGATGATTTCACTGTTCTATATTTTGTCACCTGTTGTACTTGTGCAATACTTGCACTTGTTGCAATAATTTCTCTACGAGCACCAATATAGCTATGATAGTATTGCACCAATCTGATTTGGAATCTGCAGTTTTCAAAATGACACATGTATATACAGACTGATTTTCAAAAACAAGTAATTGTGCATGTGGAGGTTTTGGGGGGATATTGTCCACCTTTATAAATAGCAGGGGGGATTATGTCCGGGGGGGGGGGATTTTGTCCAGGGGGATTTTGTCCGCCTGAACAAATGGTGAGGGGGATTTTGTCCACCTTTACAAAAAGGGGGGTTTTGTCCGGGGGGATTATGTCCGGGGGGAGGGGGGGGGTGTGGATTTTGTCCGTGATTCTTTATGTTTATGTGTACCTTGTGATGTATTTGAATATGCAACATGTAACTGGATGATGTCTATACAACGCCCTTTTTTTGATACCCTGCTACTTTCCATTGGTGGTCTTCAACAAAGTATTGGATGGTCTTGAAATGCTTGAAAAATTGATTCAAGTTAGTTTGTTATAGTAACGCAAAGACCATACATCATTTTCATACATGTTACCGTGTATGAAACAATAATGGCCTTTTTACTGAGTGGACGTACTTGCAATGGTTGGTCTTAATATTTGATGGTCTTAATATCCTGGTTACATTTGTCGCAACACACACACACACACACACACACACACACACACACACACACACACACACACACACACACACACACACACACACACACACACACACACACACACACACACACACACACAAACACACACACACACACACACACACACACACACACAACAACAACAACAACAACAACAACAAAAACACAAAATCCTAAGCTGCGACATTTGCTTACATCACGAAAACACGCCTATATAATTCTTAACCCATTTGCACCCCACTTTTATATAGTAAAACTGGGGTTTGAATTGTTAAGCCTTATTTTTCTTATTTCTGTGATAAAATATAGATTGTGAGTACTCGTGAGAACTGCCTCCTTGAGACTGTTGGAACGTGTACACACAGTCTATATTTTGAGCAGATGTGAGAAAAAAGGAATTAAGGCAAACAAGTCACAGGAAAAAAGTCACTGAAAAAAGTCACAGATTCGGTTTTTATCATGTTCAAAATTTTTCTTATTTCTAGTCAAAATACAGATTGTGGGTGCTAGTAAGAACCACCTCTATGTTTTTGAACAAAAATATAAAAAAATACCATAGCCAGGGTAGTATTATTATACCCCCGAATAATATATTATATTATTATACCTTTTCTCTCTATAAAGTGGGGTTAAAAGGGATATTCATTTGTTGGGCTTGTTGACTTGATTATTTTTTTCCTTATACATATATTTTGTCAGTGAATGAATATTTAACATTCATCGTCTTAGAAACTTAACACTCACTCTCTACATATATGTATGCATCACATTAACAAATTGGAGCGAAAGCAGTGATCTGTGGAATATGAACCGATGATCCTTTTAAACCCCACTTTATATTGGTAAAAGTCAGTAGAGAAGGTGTTGACATTATTTTAATTTATTAGCAACATCCTTTTTAGTGGAATATTTCTTTATTTTCTTATTTGTGACTTTTTTAGTGACTTTATTCCTGTGATTTTTTTTCCGCGCACCAAAAAGATATCACAATTGTTCATCTTAAAATTTTCGTTTTTCGGCGGTTAAAGTTACAATGTATTTGTAAAGGCATTTGTTTTAGTAATGTAAGGCATTTTCACTACAAACATAGCTTTTTTACCTCTTTATAACGGTTTCTACTTGAAACATGGATTATGGTCACAGAACCGCCTCACTGAGGGGTTCAAGCGAGTGTCAACATTTTTTTTTATCTCAAGCATGGACTTTTGCAGACATATGATTATCAGAAACCGATTATCACGGTCTTTGCAAAAAACGCCTTATTGAGACAATTTTAACGAATTCATACATTTTACATTTTTACCACATTTTTTCTTCTTGATACATCAGTTAGTTCTTGTCCTTTGGGATCATTGATTCCATTGTGGAATTTTGAAAATATCTGAGGGTCACTTATGAGGCCTAATTGGCCGAAACTAGCTAGTCTGGCCCAGAAAACATGTACACTCCATATTTTTCACTTCTGTGGTGTATTCCTTGCTTCCAAGGGATAACCCTTTTATAGAACATATTCATTGTGGCCTGACGGGTTTTCCACGAACGTTTCCACAGTAGTTTGCATTTTATTGTCTTGAGGAGTATGAGTTTTTCCGGGATGTCGCCGGCATTGCGGGTACACCCTAAAATAGTGTGGCGGTTTTACATCAGGTTAACAATGTTCTATAAAAGGGGTATAATGAGCAGCCATCTAAACCCGACTTTATGTAGAGAAAAATGAGAATTGCAGGGGAATTCATTATGTTCCTTATTTTTGTTCAAGCACATCACGAAAATATGCCTATATAATTTTGACCCCATTGAATCCCACTTTTATATAGTAAAACTGTGGTTTTCAGGGGTATACACTATTTTCTTATCTTTGCTCAAAAAATATAGATTGTGGGTACTCGTTAGAACCGCCTCGTCGAGGCGGTTCTAACGAGTATCCACAGTCTTTGTTTTGAGCAGAAATAGGACCAATATTCAAAATTTTCATCTGGAAATTGACATTTTTCGGTGGTAAAATTTACAATGTATTTGTATAGGCGTGTTTTCGTAATGATCTAGATTGTGGGTACTCATTGAGGTGGGTCTGACGACCACCAACGGTCTATGCCTGGACTAGAATTAAGAATTAAACATTAAAACTTTTCATCTGTAAAAGGCTGGGTCTTTTCATCTGTATAAAGCTGGTTCTAGGGATAAGATGACATTTTTAGTGCGTCCCGACAATCGGGCCTTGGAGAAATAGATTGGACTGCATGGTGCTTCCGCACAGAGCTGAAACCGTTCGAACAAGAGTACTGGTAAACCGCTATGAAGTCCGAATCAGTCAAAGTGTTGGTTGTGACGTCAGCCTCGATAGCGCAGTGGTTAGCGCGTTCGTCTTATGATCGAGAGGTTGTGCGTTCGAATCCGGCCACCGGTATCGAGGTGTGTCCTTGGGCAAGACACGTAATGACACTGCCCCACTCCACCCAGGTGCAAATGGGTAGCAGTGGTGTAAAAGCCACTGCCTCTCTCTCGCGCACGTGAAAACATCCGGAATGAGTGTTTGAGAGCGATTCAATAAGCTAGAAGCTTTCATCGCAATCGAACTAAAATAAATTAGTATAAACTAAAGTGTTGTGAGTCGGACAGTCCCGGCATATAAATTCGATGAATTGTCCGGGATTGCTTCTAAAGGATAGCCCTTTTATAGGAAATTATTTGATATGTCATTTCATCTAAATGTCGTGTAAAAGTCCCACAAAATTGGAAGCAGCATCTCCAAAATGACCTAAATAATGTTGACGGGGACCTAAACATCAACACAAACAACCAACGTCATTTTAGTGCACCCTTTTTCTTAATGTCGAGAACCAACGAAGTAGGTAATCAAAGTAATCTTCAACGGATTTGGCTATCAGTTTGCATAACCATTATGAAAACAGGCCTATACAAATACATTGCAAATTTTACCGCCGAAAAAACGAGCATTTTAAGATAAAAAAATGTGATATTTTTCTTATTTCTGCTCAAACCTTTTAATAAAGATTGTAGGTGCTCGTTAGAACCGCCTCATTGAGGCGTTTCTAACGAGTACCCACAATCTAATATTTCAGAGCAGATATAAGAAAAATAAGGTTTATCCCTGTAAACCCCAGTTTTACTATATAAAAATGGGATTCAAGGAGGTCCAAATTATATAGAGGTGTTTTCGTGGTGATTATGAAAACGGTGATCGAAAAAAAGGGCACAGAAAAAATGTCACAAATAAAAAGATATAGAAATCTTCCACTCAAAAAAAAAACATGTGGTATATAAATAGGAATAATGACAGCATCTTCAAGCCCGACTTTTCCCTTATGAAGTGGGGTTTAAAGGGATGTTCATTCTATAGACGTGTAAATGGTGCATACATGTTTATATACTAGTATTTAAATAGAACTGTCAATTTTAATGTTTAAGTCAAACTGTCAAAACATGGTGGTTTTGAAGACCCTAAGGGATCTAATAGAGGTGCGTATACACTATTTTCCTTATTTTTGCTCAAAAACATAGATTGTGGGTACTCGTTAGAGACTAGAAATAAGGAAAATATCGAACGTTTTCATGCGAAAAAATGATAGTTCTAGATATATGAAATACGCCATTTTATCACACGGGAATACTTTCAACACCTGTGATATCAAGAAAACCGGAAAATTAGACTGCAGTTTGATCTGGGCCCACACTGCTTGCAAGAATATTTTTAAAGGACACAGCAAATGACAAAGTAGACGACAAATTGTTAAGATTGGTATCTTTAAATCAGTAAGCGACCCATAACACTATGGAAAACAAGACAAAAATAAATTCTGTAACTTTTCTTCAGTGATTTTTGTTTCTTACCCAAACCTGTGACTTTTTTCGTGCTTTTGTTTTCCTGCGACTTTCCAAGCCCCCGCCCTTAGGGGCTTGAAGAAATATATGGGCTGCATGATGCTTCCACGCAGAGCTGAATCCGGCTCGCACACTAGTACTGGTAAACCGCTGAGAGGATCTAAGCCTGTCCAGGAACCGCGGTGCGAGGGGACCGTCCATGCTAATAAACCCTATTGGTTTCATTGGGCGACAGGGCTTGAGATGTCATTTCATCTCAATGTCGGGTAAAAGTCCCACAAAATTGGAAGCAACGTCTCCAAAATGACCTTTACAGTGTTGACGCGGACGTTAAACCTCAAATCAAACAAACAAATCCCGCGACTTTCCTACATTCATGAAAACACGCCTATTCAAGTCCATGTATATTGAAAATTTTACCACCAAAACATGAAAATTTTCAGATAAAAATCTGATACTTTTCATATTTGTGCTCAAAACTAGTTTCCTTTTTAAAGGAAGGCTTTCTCAGTTTTTAAAGTTAAAACCCCGCCATTAATAGACGCTACATGACTGTCTAAAACGCTGAAATACCTGCGCTGAATTTGCGGATCAGCAGCAAGTGACTAAAACGCTGATCTGCTGAAATGCTGAATATTACTTTATGTTGTTTTGGGCCACAATACTAGCCATGCATATTTATTTAGAATATTTAATTATTATTGAATTTGTTTTACTCCACAGACATTAAGATTGTTGTTATATCGACATACGGAATACAGACAGTGCTTTGCTGAAGATTTCGAATTAAAAGTTTTCCAGACATATTACTGGTCGCATATTTAAAGCATATTTATATTTGTTACTAATGTTTGCAACAGGGAATAGGGGTACCACCGAACGGCTACGGTGTAGTGCCAGCATGGATTCGTTCCCTGGGGCCCCACCAGCTAACGACACGCGACACGGGGAAACTGGAAAACAACAACAACTTCAATGTTTAGGTCGAGCTATCTGTTAAGACGAGAACCTCGAGTCAATGAGCTGTATGTATAGAAATGCAAAAGAGATACTCTTACTGATTTTAATGCGGATAAATCTGCCTTGACACAATAATGGCCGATCATCTATCTATCTATCTATCTATCTATCTATCTATCTATCTATCTATCTATCTATCTATCTATCTATCTATATATCCATCCATCCATCCATCCATCCATCCATCCATCCATCCACCCCCCACCCACCTACCACCTACCTACCTACCTACCTACCTACCTACCTATCTATCTATCTATCTATCTATCTATCTATCTATCTATCTATCTATCTATCTATCTATCTATCTATCCATCTATATCTATCTATCTATCTATCTATCTATCTATCTATCTATCTATCTATCTATCTATCTATCTATCTATCTATCTATCTATCTATCTATCTATCTATCTATCTATCTATCTATCTATCTATTCTCAATTGCTTCTTAGAGACTCAGTAAGTCATGCTAGTATTGTGTGAAAGGAGTAAAGATAAACAACTTCGCATAATACAATTCTAGTTTTTACTGTTCACAAATTATCTTCATCTTTATTTCTTTCTTTAGAACATACAAATGAAATGTTGTGATATTCTCATTTATGCTGAAAACACAGAGTTTGAACACTCGTAAGACCGCCTCATCGAGTCGATTCTAACGAGGTCCACTAGTCTATGTTTTAGAGAAGCAATAATAATACTAAATGTGAAAAGTGAGTATTGTGGCGGCCTGTGCCGCAAATGTTTGTTAGCTAGTTCATTTGTTACCTTCCTTATTTTTTCTGTACAAAACGAGTAAATCTGTCTTTCTTAACTGACGATAAATCGTTCTTCCTTTCTCTCTTAAATCACGATAACTTCATCATATGCGCTCTTTCTTTCTGCTAAAAAATGGTCTTGAACTTACATAAATAATAAACATATAAATCAGTTTCTACCTCTCAGGTAAATGACACTCGTCAATATAATCGTTCATGACGGATTGTTAATCGATCAATACATTGAGTAAGCACACTTCTGACTACCTGTCGATAATCGATTTATCACCAAGTATCGTGACGCGTGCCGCTAATCATTCAACCAATAACAGTAGTCATTAGACCAGTAAGTGGCAACTTGACCGGTATTTTGTATTTAAAAAGTAATATCATAGTAAGTTTATTTCTACTTTGAACATAGTACATATAAAATATACACACAGTTGTATCATATTCATATGAATACGATACCACGCGGAAATACAAAAATCATAAACCTAGGAACAGTGAATCAAAAATAATTAAGATAAAATATGTTAAAATAATTTAGACTCCAGGTCTCATCCGAGACTTCACTGCTTGCTTGAAATAATCACTGCTTTTTCATCATCGGGATATAATAAACTCCGTGTAATTTATAAAGAGAAAAGTGGAGTTTACAGGGGTATATATTATTTTCTTTATTTCAGCTCCAAGACATAGGTTGTGGGTAGTCGTTAGGACCGCGGTTCTATCGAGCACCCTCAACCTATTTTTTGGAGTAAACATAAGAAAAACAAATATCACAGATTTTCATCAAAACAAGATGTATTTGTGAAACATGAACATGTCCCCGGGCAAGGTCAATTATTTCTCAAAGGTGGTCACAGGCCAATGTCAAGGTCACAGATCATTTTTGTATGAGTTGAAAGACGTTTGCACAAGTAGCCTACATGCCAAATGTGAAGGCTCTACCTCAAATGGTTCTAAAGTTATGACCAATGTTTTATCTTTCTTTTAAGTAGGTCCCATGTGAAGGTCAAGGTCACACAATAATTTTTTTGAATGGGCGCGAAAACCTTGTCACAAGGAACCTGCATGCAAAATATGAAGGCTCTATCTCAAACGTTTCAAAATATATATGACCAATGTTATTTTCTCTATAAAGTAAGTCACATGTGAAGGTCAAGGTCGCAGTTCAAAACTTTCTTTATATGAATGTGAAGCACTTGTCACAAGGAACCGACATATCAAACATGAAGGCTCTATCTCAAACGGTTCAAAAGTTATGACCAATGTTAAAGTTGTCCAACAAATCTAGTTCTGACCTGTTCACAAATAACAGTCGTTTTCTTTTTTTTTTTTTTTTTTTTTTTTCATTTCCTTAAAAACACAGTCTGGGCACTCGTAAGACAAATCAATCGGCGATAGGAGCTGTGGGTTAATCAAATCGCAGCCCAATCTATTTCTCCATGTCCCAATCGGTGGGGCCACCTTGATCTTGGAGTATCATCTACATACTTCAGGTGACAATGCATTTTCCGTAACGAACGCAGATCTCTACAGTCAGTACTATGTAGATACTAGTGATAGCTAAAGAATTCAGCAAATTCTGATGACTGTCCACTTTACATACAATACTGTCTCCTGGGTCATAAAAATTAAACAAAAAAAAAAAAAAAAAAAAAAAAAAATAACAAAACATTTACTAGTCTCACAAACTAAGAAAGCTATACAAGAATACCCAATTTAAATAATTTTCAGCATTTCAGCAGTTCAGCGTTTTAGTCACTTTCTGCTGATCCGCAACCTGCTGAATTCAGCAGGTTTTTCAGCGTTTCAGACAGTCCCCTAGATTTTAATTGGTTTTTATTATACATGAACATTTAATGAAAGTCAATGGTGATTAAGGGCTGACGCACGAGAACAGGACCTTATCAGTTTTAATTTGTCAAATGCATCTTCTACATGTCTGAGAGCAACAAACTGTTCTAGAGCCTGCGCAGACCCGCTCGTCTGTGTCTGTGGCGGATGCATTTGCGATAAAGACCCATATTTTAGGAGCTGACCGATTTGTTCATCCAAGCGAGCAAGAGGTCGATACAATGGCGTTGCATGGCATTATCACTAAAATTAGCAAACAATGTCCTGGAGAGGCTTATACTGAAACTATTTCAGGGTCTACTGCCCTTCTTAAACTTTCGGAAGGGGGACAATTACCGTAGAAATTATTTCATGGTTTATATGCATGGTCTTATGTTGCGGTCCCGCCGAGGAGCGAATTCGCAACCTCGGTGAGCGTCTGGCTGTAATAAATATACTTTGCGTCTTGAAAAATGCATATCCATCACGCGACCAAGTCCGCGAAATGAACACCCCCTTAAACGCCACTTTATATGGTGAAAACTGGGGTTTAGGGGTATACATTTCTTTCTTTTTTCTACCCCCAGCCATATGCTGTTGGTACTCGTTAGAACCGCCTCAAAGAGGCGTTTCTATATAACGAGTACCCACAACCTATGTTTGCAGTGAACAAAAGAAAAATATCACGGATTTTCGTAAAAAAGCAGCCATTTTGGAGATGTGAAAATGCACTATGTCGCATGGGTGTGTAATCGTAATGTTACCAGCCCCGCCCATCGGGGCTTGAAGAAATATATGGGCTGCATGATGCTTCCACGCAGAGCTGAAACCGACCCGCACACGAGTACTGGTAAACCGCTTAGAGGATCTAAGCCTGTCCAGGCAAAGCAGTACATGTCGACCCGACAATGCTTATAAACCCTATTGGTTTCGTTGGGCGACAAGGCTTGAGATGTCATTTCATCTCAATGTCGGGTAAAAGTCCCACAAAATTAGAAGCAACGTCTCCAAAATGACCTTTACAGTGTTGACGGGGACGTTAAACCTAAAATCAAAGAAAATCGTTATGCTAGCACTTAGAGGAACATTGGCCTTTGCGAAGGGCGAGCTGTTCTCTATAAAGCAAGTTTGATGTTGGAGGAAATTTTGTAAGAAAAGACAGAACCATGCACATTTTAAGTTTTAGAAAGGATGCTTAAAACTCGTTCGTTTGACGTGAAAAATGATTTCCGGGATAAACAATGGCATGTCTTGTATTGAAAAAGGACCTCCAAGCTGCCCTAGCGCGAGCGCTGACAGCCGGTGTCGATAGCTCAGTCGGATGCGTGTCTGACAGGTTATCAGGAGGACGCGGGTTCGATACCTGCCGAGGTCGGCAACATTCTTTCTTGGAGATTGATCATGAAATCTTTTCTACGGTCATTCTCTCCCTTCCGTTGATTCAAGAAGGGCAGTTGTCAGTTTTTGGCAAAAGAATGTGCAATGTACTGGTTAACCGCTTACTTAAAAGCCTGCCCAGGAAAACTGTGGATAGGTAAACTAAAACGGCTCAAGAAGGGCAGTAGTCAGTTTCTGGCGATAGAATGTGCAATGTACTGGTTAACCGCTTACGTAAAAGCCTGTCCAGGAAAACTGTGGATAGGTAAACTAAAACGGCTCAAGAAGGGCAGTAGTCAGTTTCTGGCGATAGAATGTGCAATGTACTGGTTAACCGCTTACGTAAAAGCCTGTCCAGAAAAGTGTGGATAGGTTAACTGACCGGCTCAAAAAACAAACGAGCGCTGACTCTTAAAAGCTTCTCACTGCTCTAAGCTCGAGCCACGCTCGGGTCACGTGTGAGACGAAATGTTCTGCAAGGGAAGGTCAGGAGGTTTAATATTATTTCTCCGGGAACCACCCACCACGTGATTAAGTCCGTGAAATGAACGCCCCTAGCCCCACTTTATATAGAGAAAACTGGGGTTTACGGGAGTAAACCTTTTTTCTTATTTCTACGCTAAGACAAAGGTAGTTGTATTCGTTAGAACCGCACCAATGTGACGGTTCTAACGAGCACATACTACATATGTTGCGGGCATAAATAAGAGAAATATCACACATTTTAATAAGAAAAAAAATCTCTTTTGGAGGTATGAAACAATGCATTATGGTGTACGGTTGTGTTATCGGAATGTCTGATTGATTTGTTTGTTTGTATTGGAGTTTAACGGCCCAGTCAACACTAGTTAGGTCATTTTAGCCGGTCAGCTTACCTATCCACACGTTCCTGGGCAGGCTTATACAATGTACGCAAGCGGTTAACCAGTACAGTGCACATTCTTTCGCCAAAAACTGACAACTGCCCTTCTTAAATCAGCGGAAGGGAGAGAATGACCATAGAAAAGATTTCATGATCAATTTCCACGAAAGAATGTTGCCGACCCCGGCATGTATTAAACCCTGGACCTCCTGATCACCAGTCAGACGCGCATCCGACTGAGCTACCGAGGCCGGTGAATGGTTTGACACAAGTGAAATAATAATGAAAGGACGAAATAAACAAAAAAGAAAGAAAGAAATATCACTCTTATATAAACCAACCCACAACGATTTACTTCGCCAAACACATTTTTTTACAAGAAGCCATCACCTAGTTCTACTTTTAGGCTAACGTTATCAGACGAGGAAAAATGCCTGTAACTGGACCGTCCCTTGCAAAGGGTGACAAAATTACCTTTTGTACATGTATTATATAGGTATTTCATTGCAAAATTTTAAGAAAAACTTTGGCTCAAATCCAGAAGAGAGGTTATACAGAACTAGAGTTTGTTTCAAGAGGCGAAGTGAAGTTCAAAATGTTCTCAGGGCAAGTGCGCGTATTACGTCGAATATGTCACTATGGCGTGCTAAGTTTTAAACTTAGTCAAAAAAGTAACTATACCAACTTTCGGATGAAACTCACTAGATATCTGGCAGCCATTGAGCTAAATTCGGCTGTAGACATTTAAATCGGACGTTTAGCTAGAGAATGCTCAAACTTTCATTTGTCCATACCTTTCTGCTCCTGAGTTGTCTTCCAATATGTGCCTAGAAAGATTTTGGTAGAAAATGGACATTGCGCATGCGCAGAAAGTTCTTTTTTGTCTAAGATGGAAGACAATATTCTCTGAACATCGGATAACACTTTATTTTTGCAATATCTCATGATCTCGCATTATAAGCGAGGTTTTAATTTGTGAAATTCTCAAATTATCTCCCTTGCAATTAAAAAAATAGCAATTTTCGAACTGCTGTAATTTTTATTCCTGTCAATCAATGTTTGCCATTTAAAAAAAAAAACGCTTTGTGTCCACCTTTGCTTTTCATCATGATGGTAAAAAATACAGAAAATTCATGTAGCATGTAGCACTATCGATTGCGATTTTCTATGGAGTTCCCATTGAAAGCAGCATTTGCACACAACTTCTAGGAATTGGAGGTCAATATGTGATAGCCTGTCTCTCGTAGCTGATGCAACTAAAGTTCCAAATCTTTTGTGAATAAACGCAAATGGTATCTAAAGAAATGTCACATGTATCAAATTTTAGAAATGTAGGGATTCAGGGAAATTTTGTGATGTTAAATCATAGCATGTTTAAATGATTTTCTCTGCGAAAATGACACAGTGACCCCTTGGGTGTTTAAAGCAATAGTCTACGATGATGTGTTTACGAAAACAAAAACGAATGGTGCTTTTGCGCGGAAAAAATGAGTCTTCTTATCAAAACATAACAAACTTTGTGTATTTTTTATCTGTAGTAGCTATAGTAACAGAAGTAACTTTAGGTATAGGAACTTTTTTGACTGAGTATAATACCAATTTTGTTTTTGTTTGTTTTATTTGAGGTTTAACGTCCCCATCAACACTGTAAAGGTCATTTTGGAGACGTTGCTTCCAATTTTGTGGGACTTTTACCCGACATTGAGATGAAATGACACCTCAAGCCCTGTCGCCCGATGAAACCAATACGGTTTATTAGCATGGACGGTCCGCCTCGCACCGCGGTTCCTGGACCAATAGGGATAAATCAGTTGGGATAATTTCAGCAAGTGATCATCAATGTGGCACGTTGATGAAAACAGGGGCATCAGAAAATGGGAAAGAAAAGCCTTGGCCAGTTTTTGGATGAAAGAACCCTAACTCTGCACTGGTATCAAGAGTTCCTGCTTTAATTTTACATTAAACTAAACAATTGCAATGGATTATCCCCTTGGTAGACCACAGGGCACAGGCATTATTGTTCGCGCCCCCCGCCCATCGGGGCTAGACGAAATAGATTAAAATACATGGTACTTCCGCGTCTCCAAAATGACCTTTACAGTGTTGACGGGGACGTTAAACCTCAAATCAAACAAACAAAATTTGCCTGGGCAGGCTTAGATCCTCTAAGCGGTTTATTAGTACTCGTGTGCGGGTCGGATTTAGCTCTGCGTGGAAGCATCGTGCAGCCCATATATTTCTTCAAGCCCCGATGGGCGGGGCCGGATTATACGGTGGTCTGAAAATGAGTAAGATAAATCAGTCACCATAGTTGCATTATTTGCTGGCCTCCAGCTTGCACATTGTCAATATTGGAAAAACAGGTAACCAGACCCCACTGACCTTTCACTGATAACCTTCAGACTAACAACCAGCAGATAATGCAAATAAGGTGAATACGCATGGATGCATCACTGTTTGGCCGTCGGCGGCATATCTCTATCCTCAGTCGCGGGTTAAAGAACATCTTCACAATAGACAAATCAACCCATGTGAAAGGCAAGTTCACCATGCTATACTGATCGTAAATGCGCTAGCACAAGACAAAAATATCATAAAACCAGTGCATCAAACAAAGACTCCGATTAAAATGCTCTGCGAAGCATGATTTTGTTTTGCTTGTCTCCGTTTACCGTCGCCATCACGCAAAAATGCCTATATAGTTTTGACCCCCTTGAACCCCACTTTTATATAGTAAAACTGGGGTTTACAGGGGTAAACCTTGTTTTACTTATTTCTGCTCTAAAATTTAGATTGTGGGTACTCGTTAGAACCGCCTCGACGTACCCACAATCTATATTTTGAGCAGAAATAACAAAAATATCACAATTTTTCATCTTAAATTTTTCATTTTTACGATGGTAAATTTACAGTGTATTTGTATAGGCGTGTTTTTGTAATGCTACAGAAGGGGGCATATGACCGGTTGATTCTGATCAAACGGCACGGACGCGCATGGCGCGCTACTATTATTTCTGTTTTTGCGATTATCGAAGACACTGACCAGATTTTACGGATGCATCGGCTGAGCTGCGTCTTCGGTGGTCGTTCAGTTACCTGCATAGACTAAATCAATATGCACAACTGAATTTCGCTTATTTCTGTTGCGATATCCAATATCCGTGCGGCTTTGCACATGCTGTAATTCAGAAGCCTCCGTGGTGTAGTGGTTACACCACTCGCCTTGTAAACCAGGGGTCGCAGGATCGATCCCGGGCTTCTCCAGACTTTCGGAAGAGTCTTTAAACCGAGGTCCCGTCTCCGTATGACCTTAGCTGTTGGTGGGACGTTAAACTGAAACACTCACTCACATGCTGTAATTCTCATGCGATCATCGATGACACTGATCAGACTGTTTGGATGCACGCGCTGAGCTGCGTCTTCGGTGGTCGCTCAGTTTCCTGCACAGACTTAAATAAATATGCGCTAGTGGCTACAGAGGGGGCATATGATGAGTTTATTCTGATCAGACTGCGTGGATGCGCATGCTGAGCTACGATGTTTTCTATTTATGCGAATATCGAAGACCCCGACAAGATTTTACGGATGCACAGGCAGAGCTGCTTGTTCGGTGGTCGTTCAGTTACCTGCATAGACTTATATCAATATGCGCAACTGTATTTCGCTTATTTCTGTTGCGATATCCATTATCTGGGCCCCGTCAAGCGATTTTGGTACTTATCGCCTATGCGAGCAGCGAAGGTTCAGGCGAGCCTGCGCATCCGCGCAGTCTCGCCAGAACCTTCGCTACTCGCTCATACAAGCAGTGAATCAAGAGGAACCTTCAGACAGAAAGCCATATCCCTGGCCCCTCTGAATGGCTGGGCATGCGCAGTTAAAATTTGTCATGACGGAATGCTCGAAGACACAAATTCGCTTGGCGGGGCTCATCTTTGGACTTTGTAAGGCTCGGGCGATCATCGATGACACTGATCAGACCTTTTGGATTCTTAGGCTGAGTTGCATCTTCGGTTGTCGTTCAGTTACCTCATTACGATAACACGCCCGTGCGACATAGTTTTTTTCACATCTCCAAAATGGCTACTTTTCTGTTAAAATCCTTGATACTTTTCTTATTTACACTGCAAGCGTGGTTTGTGGGTGCTCGTTAGAACCGCCTCATTTAGGCAGGTTCTAATGAGTACCCACAACCTATGTTTTGGAGCAGAAATAAACCCTTAAACCCCAGTTTCTCTATATAAAATGGGGTTTAGGGGGGGGGGGGCTTCATTTCACGGACTGTCACGTGATGTGCATAGACTTATATCAATACGCGCAACTGGATTTCGCTTTATTGTTGCGATATCCATTATCTGTGCGGCTTTGTAAGGCTCATGCGATCATCGATGACAGTGATCATAGGGGTTTGAATCATAAAAAAAAAAATGATTTTTTTTTTTTTTTTTTTTTTTGTCATTTTTTTTCATTTTGTTTTCATGGTTCAAGCCCCTATGCACTGATCAAACCTTATGGATTCACAAGCTGAGCTGCGTCTTTGTTGGTCGCACTCAATCGTACCGCAAAGACTCGGATCAACATGCACAACCTCTGTTTGCTTATATCTGCTAGTCCTGTGGCTACGCAAGGCTACGATCACCGATATATTAGACAAGACAAATCAGGCTGCGCGGAGGCGCAGGATAATCTCTTTGCCGCTGATCACAAAACGATCTACATGCGTGTTTAACCAAACAATATGAACCGGGAACTACTCAATATTGGCGCCACCTAGCGGACATGGGAAGCAATCGGATAGATAACTCCGTATAGCGGTAGTCCCCCATTACATTAAGTAACTTGGTTTGTTGATAGTCAACCATGGGTGTGGCTAACTTAATGTATTCAGCATGATGGGGGTTAATGGCTTCTCACTTCCAGCTTTCAACTCGGGCCTCTGTGGCCTAGTGGATAAGAGCGCTGACTCTTAACCATTAGGTCTCTTACTGTTGTGGCTCGAGCCTGCCTCGGGTCACATGTGAGACGCCAAGTTCTGGAACGATTGGTCAGGTGGCTTTTATTCGGGTACTTCGGTTTTCGCCCACTTCTGATTAACGATCGGCACGATATGAGTGAAACAGTCTTGAAAGGGCAGTAAAACCCAAACCAACTTTCAAGTTCTAACTTCATCACTTCTGACTTGAGCATGTTGATAAATTTAGAACATAGAAATCGGAAGTGAGTGTGGGTGCGTTTGAGTGTGTTGTCTAACCAACAACTAAGGTCATACGGAGACTCATCCGAAAGTCTGATATTAAGAGCATTAGGGCCAGGTGTACTTTTCTTCTTTTGATACGTATCAAGAAATTTCCACTTAGCATCTCGAAATTTTGACCTAGTAACTAGAAATTTTGACATATTAACTCGAAATTTCGACATAGAATCTGCAAAATTTGACATAATAACTCGAAATTTTGACTTATTAACTCGATATTTCGACTTAGTATCTCGAATCTCGAAATTTCGACTGAGTATGTCGAAATTTCGACATAATAACTCGAAATTTCGACTTAGTATCTCGAAATTTCGACACTCAAAATTGCGACTTAGTAACTCGAAATTCCGACATAATAACTCGAAATTTCGACTCACTATCTCGAAATATCGACTTAATAACTCGAAATTTCGACTTAGTTTCTGAAAATTTCGACTTAATATCTAGATATTACGAGATATTAAATCCTATATACACACAGTTAATGTTAAAATGGTTAAACACCCCCGTTTCATTATACCCCCGCTTTGAAAAAAGGGCGAGAATATTGGTTTACATCTGTTCCTCCGTACTTCTGTCTGTCTGTCTGTCCGTCCGTCCGTCTGTCTGTCGGACGTCCGTCGGTCCATTGTTTCGTCAATGATTTCTCAAGAACCATAAAAGCTAGAAGCCGAGTATGCAAATTATGTGATATCGGTCTACTTGTATCGTGTAAAAGACAATGGCCTTTCTCGGTCTATTTTTTCATATGTTCTTTCATTCTTCTTTCTCTCTATATTGGCCAATGTTAATTTTTATCAAATATTTCTCAAGAACTATAAAACTAGAAGCCCCAAACGTGTGCATCATGTAAGACACAGAGGGTTTTCTGACTCATCAGGAGGTCACGCATTCACTCCCGTTTCAGTAAAATGAAAGCGGGCTTATAATTATATTTGACAGTTCTATTTCTTAAAGTGGATTCGGTATCAAACTTTCTCATGAAATGATTGCTTTTAAAATCATTTATAGATCAAAGCACTGGCAGCACTGGTGGGTCGATTGTCTTTGAGTGTGGGTTGGTACATGTTTCGTTTAACCTTTAAATTCCTATAGTATAAGCTAAACGTGTAGATCCTGATCTGACGCCGTGCTTGGGTCGATTAATTATCAATTGACTAAAAGTTACTGACTACAGAAGCTTCCCGCCTGCTATTGTCCACGTGTCTATCACTGGCCATGTTCAAAACCCATGTACCAGTTATTTATAGCAGCGCTAGTCTTCTCCTTGTGACGTCGGTGCGCCATGTAGACTGGACAGGTGAACATGGACATTGCAAACAGTGTAGTCTGATCAGACGCCGCCGAACAGACCTTCAATAAATAACCGGTACCGTCATGGTAGACATGGTCAGCGATTGTCACGTGGACGATAGCTAGTTACTTTGGGTCGAATGATAAAAAAATCGACCCAAAAGATGGTAATCGGTGCAACAAGAACATCATGGCTAAAATAACAAAGCAACAACCGGCCAGAAAACGCAGTATTTAATACCAGAATACGTTGCGTGTTCTTCTCATTAAACAGACGTCTGTTTAAGAATGGAGCAGCAGATTCATCCCATCGGTCAGACGTCGAATTTGATGACTGGTCAGCTCTAGCCACGTGTGTATGTGTGTGTGTTGTGTGTGTGTGTGTCTAGTACACAGGTCTAGTGGCAAATGGTTGGTTCTCAAAATGAGGCATGACTTCTGGTGCTAAATATGCAAATACATGTGTATATCCAAACTCCATATTTAAACCGTGATAATGAAGTTGTGGAAACGCTTATAACGCATGTAATGAAGGAAAATGAAAAATATAAATCTCCTTCACCTTATATACCTATACCCTATTATGTGTAACGGGTTGTAATGCTCTGTTATGCGTTTGTAACTAATGTAATGAGACATAAGGGGATGAGAACCTTTTCATTTCGCATTGTAACGTTTGTAACGCATGTAATGAAGGAAAATGAAAAATATATATCTCGTAAACCTTATATACCGATACACTACAATGTGTAACGGGTTGTAATGCTCTGTAATGCGTTTGTAACTAATGTAATTAGATATAAGGGGATCAGAGCCTTTTCATTTCGCACTGTAACGTTTGTAACGCATGTAATGAAGGAAAATGAAAATAAATCTCGTACACCTTACATACCTATACCCTTTTTGTGTAACGGGTTGTTATGCTCTGTAATACGTTTGTAACTGATGTAATGAGACGTAAGGGGATGAGAGCCTTTTCGTTTCGCACTGTAACGCTTGTGACGCATGTAATGAAGGAAAATGAAATATTTATATATATATATCGTACACCTTATATCCCTATACCCTACTATGTGTAACGTGTTGTAATGGTCTGTAATGCGAGTGTTACCAATGTAATGAGACCTAAGGGGATGGGTGCATATTCATTTTGCACTGTAACGCTTGTAACGCATGTAATGAAGGAAAATGAAATATATATATATCGTACACCTTCTATACCTATACCCTACTATGTGTAACGTGTTGTAATGGTCTGTAATGCGAGTGTAACCAATGTAATGAGACCTATTGGGATTAGCGCCTGTAATTTTGCACTGTAACGCTTGTAACGCATGTAATGAAAGAAAATGAAATATATATATATCGTACACCTTATATACCTATACCCTACTATGTGTAACGTGTTGTAATGGTCTGTAATGCGATTGTAACAAATGTATTGAGACCTAAGGGGATGGGTGCATATTCATTTTGCACTGTAACGCTTGTAACGCATGTAATGAAGGAAAATGAAATATATATATATCGTACACCTTATATCCCTATACCCTACTATGTGTTACGTGTTGTAATGGTCTGTAATGCGGTAGTAACTAATGTAATGAGACCTATTGGGAATAGCGCCTGTTCTTTTTGCACGGTAACGCTTGTAACGCATGAAATGAAGGAAAATGAAATAAATATATATCGTTCACCTTATATACCTATAACCTACTATGTGTAACGTGTTGTAATGGTCTGTAATGCGAGTGTAACCAATGTAATGAGACCTAAGGGGATGGGTGCATATTCAATTTGCACTGTAACGCTTGTAACGCATGTAATGAGGCAAATGAAATATATATATATAGCGTACACCTTATATCCCTATACCCTACTATGTGTAACGTGTTGTAATGGTCTGTAATGCGGTTGTAACCAATGTTTTGAGACCTATTGGGATTAGCGCCTGTAATTTTGCACTGTAACGCTTGTAATGCATGTAATGAAGGAAAATGAAATATATATATATCGTACACCTTATATACCTATACCTTACTATGTGTAACGTGTTTTAATGGTCTGTAACGCGAGTGTAACCAATGTAATGAGACCTAAGGGGATGGGTGCATATTCATTTTGCACTGTAACGCTTGTAACGAATGTAATGAAGGAAAATGAAATATATATATATATCGTACACCTTATATCCCTATACCCTACTATGTGTAACGTGTTGTAATGGTCTGTAATGCGGTTGTAACCAATGTAATGAGACCTATTGGGATTAGCGCCTGTTCATTTTGCACTGCAACGCTTGTAACGTATGTAATGAAGGAAAATGAAATATATATAAATCGAACACATTCTATACCTATACCCTACTATGTGTAACGTGTTCTAATGGTCTCTAATGCGAGTGTAACCAATGTAATGAGTGTGTGTGTGAATTCGGGTTTAACGTCGCTGTCAACAATTTTTCAGTCATATCACGACGGTGTCTGGTTGCGACAGGGAGCTCAATGCTCACATTTATAGTGCTGCCTCACTGAAGTATCATGTCCCAGACACATTACATGATACCACACCCAGTCACATTATCCTGACACTGGATCGACCAGTCCTAGCTCTACCCCGTAAATCTGAGTGCCAAACGAGGAGCAGCTAGTACCATTTTTAACGACTTTGGTATGTCGCGGCCCGGGGTCGAACCCCAGACCTCCCGTTCCCCGGAGCGGACACTCTACCAACTGAGCTATCGGGGCCGGTAACCAATGTAATGAGACCTAAGGGGATGGGTGCATATTCATTTTGCACTGTAACGCTTGTAACGCATGTAATGAAGGAAAATGATATATATATATATATATATATATATATATATATATATATATATATATATATATATATATATATATATATATATATATATATATATATATATATATATATATATATATATCGTACACCTTATATACCTATACCCTACTATGTGTAACGTGTTGTAATGGTATGTAATGCGATTGTAACCAATGTATTGAGACCTCAGGGGATTAGCGCATATTCATTTTGCACTGTAACGCTTGTAAAGCATGTAATGAAGGAAAATGAAATATATATATCGTACACCTTATATCCCTATACCCTACTATGTGTAACGTGTTGTAATGGTCTGTAATGCGGTTGTAACCAATGTATTAAGACCTATTGGGATAAGCGCCTGTTCATTTTGCAATGTAACGCTTGTAACGCATGTAATGAAGGAAAATGAAATATATATATATATCGTACACCTTATATACCTATACCCTTCTATGTGTAACGTGTTGTAATGGTCTGTAATGCGGTTGTAACCAATGTAATGAGACCTAAGGGGATGGGTGCATATTCATTTTGCACTGTAACGCTTGTAACGCATGTAATGAAGGAAAATGAAATATATATATATCGTACACCTTATATCCCTATACCCTACTATGTGTAACGTGTTGTTATGGTCTGTAATGCGGTTGTAACCAATGTTATGAGACCTATTGGGATTAGCGCCTGTTCATTTTGCACTGTAACGCTTGTAACGTATGTAATGAAGGAAAATGAAATATATATATATCGTACACCTTCTATACCTATACCCTACTATGTGTAACGTGTTGTAATGGTCTGTAATGCGAGTGTAACCAATGTAATGAGACCTAAGGGGATGGGTGCATATTCATTTTGCACTGTAACGCTTGTAACGCATGTAATGAAGGAAAATGAAATATATATATCGTACACCTTATATACCTATACCCTACTATGTGTAACGTGTTGTAATGGTCTGTAATGCGGTTGTAACCAATGTATTGAGACCTATTGGGATAAGCGCCTGTAAATTTGCACTGTAACGCTTGTAACGCATGTAATGAAGGAAAATGAAATATATATACATGTATATCGTACACCTTATATACCTATACCCTACTATGTGTAACGTGTTGTAATGGTCTGTAATGCGGTTGTAACCAATGTAATGAGACCTAAGGGGATGGGTGCATATTCATTTTGCACTGTAACGCTTGTAACGCATGTAATGAAGGAAAATGAAATATATATATATATATATATCTTACACCTTATATCCCTATACCCTACTATGTGTAACGTGTTGTAATGGTCTGTAATGCGGTTGTAACCAATGTTATGAGACCTATTGGGATTAGCGTCTATTCATTTTGCACTGTAACGCTTGTAACGTATGTAATGAAGGAAAATGAAATATATATATATCGTACACCTTATATCCCTATACCCTACTATGTGTAACGTGTTGTAATGGTCTGTAATGCGGTTGTAACCAATGTAATGAGACCTATTGGGATTAGCGCCTGTTCATTTTGCACTGCAACGCTTGTAACGTATGTAATGAAGGAAAATGAAATATATATATATCGTACACCTTCTATACCTATACCCTACTATGTGTAACGTGTTCTAATGGTCTCTAATGCGAGTGTAACCAATGTAATGAGACCTTAGGGGATGGGTGCATATTCATTTTGCACTGTAACGCTTGTAACGCATGTAATGGAGGAAAATGAAATATATATATATCGTACACCTTATATATTATACCTATACCCTACTATGTGTAACGTGTTGTAATGGTATGTAATGCGATTGTAACCAATGTATTGAGACCTCAGGGGATTAGCGCATATTCATTTTGCACTGTAACGCTTGTAACGCATGTAATGAAGGAAAATGAAATATATATATCGTACACCTTATATCCCTATACCCTACTATGTGTAACGTGTTGTAAAGGTCTGTAATGCGGTTGTAACCAATGTATTGAGACCTATTGGGATAAGCGCCTGTAAATTTGCACTGTAACGCTTGTAACGCATGTAATGAAGGAAAATGAAATATATATATATCGTACACCTTATATACCTATACCCTACTATGTGTAACGTGTTGTCATGGTCTGTAATGCGGTTGTAACCAATGTAATGAGACCTAAGGGGATGGGTGCATATTCATTTTGCACTGTAACGCTTGTAACGCATGTAATGAAGGAAAATGAAATATATATATCGTACACCTTATATCCCTATACCCTACTATGTGTAACGTGTTGTTATGGTCTGTAATGCGGTTGTAACCAATGTTATGAGACCTATTGGGATTAGCGCCTGTTCATTTTGCACTGTAACGCTTGTAACGTATGTAATGAAGGAAAATGAAATATATATATATCGTACACCTTCTATACCTATACCCTACTATGTGTAACGTGTTGTAATGGTCTGTAATGCGAGTGTAACCAATGTAATGAGACCTAAGGGGATGGGTGCATATTCATTTTGCACTGTAACGCTTGTAACGCATGTAATGAAGGAAAATGAAATATATATATCGTACACCTTATATCCCTTTACCCTACTATGTGTAACGTGTTGTAATGGTCTGTAATGCGGTTGTAATCAATGTATTGAGACCTATTGGGATAAGCGCCTGTAAATTTGCACTGTAACGCTTGTAACGCATGTAATGAAGGAAAATGAAATATATATATATCGTACACCTTATATACCTATACCCTACTATGTGTAACGTGTTGTAATGGTCTGTAATGCGGTTGTAACCAATGTAATGAGACCTAAGGGGATGGGTGCATATTCATTTTGCACTGTAACGCTTGTAACGCATGTAATGAAGGAAAATGAAATATATATAACCAAGTATATTTTTAAAGAGGAAAATATATTTATTTCCTCTTTATTTTGGTCATATTTTAATAATTTACGGTATTTTTTACGATTTTCTTGGTCATTTTGTCAAAAATCTTGGGCACAGAATTTCTCAAACACATAAAAACCAAGTTCAATGTTCAAATATACAAGACTAATTTTCATTATCGTTGGGCATTATCCAACGCACCCGTGTTTTTGGGATTGATCCCGAAAAAAAATCTACACACATCAACACAGTTGCAAATGATGTAAACAATTTTTTGGATCAATCCCATAGTTTTTTTTATTTTTTTTTTTTCAATTTTAAATAGATTATCATTTTGGGATCAATCCCAGAAAATAATTTCCTAACAGATTTATAAAAGAGAAGAATTTCTTTGGGGATCAATCCCAAAATTTATATCTTTTTTTACATGTTAAATATATCGTGGTTTTTGGATTGATCCCGAAAAATAATTCTACACACAATTGGAAATGTTGTAATTGTTTTTGGGATCTATCCCAAAAATCTCTTGTTATTTTTTTTCTCGCATGTAAATTAAATAAAATTATAATTTTGGGATCAATCCCAGAAAATAATTCTGAACAGATTTACAATTGGAATCAATCCCAAAGTGTTCTGATTTTTTGTTTGACCTGAGCGGATGAAACTTCTAACACTTATTCACCATCACACGTGCTACATTCTGACCAAGGGCCATAACTCTGTTGTCATTTTTGGCTGAATTATCTCCCCTTGAAATTTGGCAAACATTTTAACCTTGATCATAACATCAAAAGTATTTGACCTAGCCCCATGAAATTTCACACACTTATTCACCAACACAAGGGCTACATTCTGACCAAGGGTCATTACTCTGATGTCATTTTTGGCTGAATTATCTCCCCTTGAAATTTCACAAAAAATTAACCTAGATCATAACTTCAAAAGTATTTAACCTAGCCCAATGAAACTTCACACACGTATTCATCATCACAGGGGCTATATTCTGACCACGGGCCATAACTCTGTTGTCATTTTTGGCTGAATTATCTCCCTTGAAATTTCATAAAAGCTTTAACCTTGATCATAACTTCAAAAGTATTTGACCTAGCCCTATGAAACCTCACACACTTATTCAGCATCACAGGGGTTACATTCTGACCAAGGGTCATAACTCTGTTATCATTTTTTGGCTGAATTATTTCCCCTTAAAATTTGGCAAAAACTTTATCCTTGATCACAAATTCGAAAGTATTTGACCTAGCCCCATGAAACTTCACCCACTTGTTCACCATCACACGTGCTACATTCTGACCAAGGGCCATAACTCTGTTGTCTTTTTTGGCTGAATAATCTCCCCTTGAAATTTGGCAAAAAATTTAACCTTGATCATAACTTCAAAAGTATTTGACCTAGCCCCATGAAATTTCACACACTTATTTACCAACACAAGGGCTACATTCTGACCAAGGGCCATAACTCTGATGTCATTTTTGGCTGAATTATCTCCCCTTGAAATTTCACAAAAATTTTGACCCAGATCATAACTTCATAAGTATTTGACCTAGCCCTATGAAACGTCACACACTTATTCAGCATCACAAGGGTTACATTCTGACCAAGGGTCATAACTCTGTTATCATTTTTGGCTGAATTATCTCCCCTTAAAATTTGGCAAAAACTTTAACCTTGATCATAACGTCAAAAATATTTGACCTAGCCCCATGAAACTTCGCCCACTTGTTCACCATCACAAAAGCTACATTCTGACCAAGGGCCATAAGTCTGTTTTCATTTTTGGCGGAATAATCTCCCCTTGAAATTTCACAAAAACCTTAACAATGATCATAACTTCAAAAGTATTTGACCTAGCCCCATGAAACTTCACACACTTATTCATCATCACAAGGGCTACATTCTGACCGAGGGCCATAACTCTGTTGTCACTTTTGGCTGAATTAGTTCCTCTTTAAATTTTGCAAAAACTCAGAAATTGGCTCCCACGGGGTGGGGGGGGGGGGGGAGGGGGGGCATTGGTCACCTTTATTTACAGCTCTTGTTTTTTGTAGTTTTAGTTTTCTACGTATATGGGGGAAATGTCGTCGAAATAGAAAACTCTTGAGGATTTTGATGCAAAGCATTAGATATAGATCATGCTCTCTCCAATCTGAAGATTGGACATACAGGTTTAAATCTTTTTCCTAGCTAAACAATTGTGAACGCGCCCCGCCTATCAAGGCTTGGAGAAATAGATTGGGGCGCATTGTTCTTCCAAGCAGAGCTAAAAGTGATGGAAAAGTACTGGTAAACCGCTAAGGTCTGTGCCTGTCCAGTAGAAGTGGTGTGAGTCGAACCGCTCCTTAAACCATGACGGCTTCTATGGCGGTGGGGCTTGAGATGTCATTTCATCTCAAGGTCGGATAAAAATCACTTAAATATGGAAACAATGTTTCCGAAATGACCTAAAGAGCGTTGACGTAAAACCACAACACGAACAAACAAGAAGGCTTTGGGAACTATTAGGTCTTTGGTCTGAGGAGTGCATGACACTTTCGGAATTTTGATCCTAAGTTTGGGTGGGAGTTGCAATTGAGAACTTATATAGTGGCGTATCTTTAAACAAGAGGACACAATGGCCCTATATCGCTCACCTGTGTACCAGAAAATCATTAGTGTAGGAGACCACTTGACATTGCTACACTAAATATCTAAGCTCTGGGCCTTAAGGCTTCGGAGAAGATTTTTGAAGCTTATTATAAGTCTAGAGCTAAGGGGCCCTGGGGTGTGGCCCATTTGGACCCCATAGCAGGATCTATGTAGGTGACTATTTTATGTTGCTGGATACTACATATCTAAGCTCTGTGCTTTACAGTTTCAGAGAGGATATTTTTTAAGTTTTTCTCCATTATGAGTCTATGAGAGCTAAGGGGGTCCCAGGGCGTGGTCCATTTGGACTCCAGGGGCATGATTGGCAGGAGTTATGTAGGGACCACTTGCCATTGTTACATGCTAAATATCTAAGCTCTGGGCCCTGTGGTTTTTGAGAAGACAGAAGCTAAAGGGCCCCGGGGCGTGGCACATTTGGACGCCAGGGGCATGATTGGCAGGATTTATGTAGGTAACCACTTACCGTTGCTACATGCTAAATATCTAAGTTCTGGGCCCTGTGGTTTCAGAGAAGATTTTTGAAGCTTTATTCCATTATGAGTCTCTGTGAGCTAAGGGGCCCCGGGACGTGGCCTATTTGGACCCCAGGGGCATGATTGTCAGGATTTATGTAGGTGACCACTTGCCGTTGCTACATGCTAAACATCTAAGCTGTGGGCCCTGTGGTTTCAGAGAAGAAGATTTTTGAAGCTTTTTTTCCATTATGAGTCTATGGGAGCTAAGGGGGCCCATTTGGACCCCAGGGGCATGATTGGCAGGTTTTTTGTAGGTGACCATTAACCGTTGCTAGATGCTAAATATCTAAGTTCTGGGACCTGTGGTTTCAGAGAAGAAGATTTTTGAAGTTTTTTTTTTCCATTATGAGTCTATGGGAGCTAAGAGACCCCGGGGCGTGGCCCATTTGGACCCCAGGGGCATGATTGACAGGATTTATGTAGGTGACCACTTGCCGTTGCTACATGCTAAATATCTAAGCTCTGGGCCCTGTGGTTTCAGAGAAGAAGACTTTTGAAACTTTTTTCATTATGTGTCTATGGGAGCTAAGGGGCCCCGGGGCGTGGCCCATTTGGACCCCAGGGGCATGATTGATAGGATTTATGTAGGTGACCACTTGCCGTTGCTACATTCTAAATATCTAAGCTCTGGACCCTATTGTTTCAGAGAAGATGATTTTAGAAGTTTTTTTTTTTCCATTATGAGTCTATGGGAGCTAAGGGGCCCCGGGGCGTGGCCCATTTGGACCCCAGGGGCATGATTGACAGGAATTATGTAGGTGACCATTTGCGATTGCTACATTCAAAATATCTAAACTCTGGGCCCTATGGTTTTCCATTATGAGTCTATGGGGCTAAGGGGCCCTGGGGTGTGGCCAATTTGGACCCCAGGGACATGATTGGCAGGAGTTATGTAGGTGACCACTTGACATTGTTACAAGCTAATTATCTAAGCTCTGGGTCCTGTGGTTTCAGAGAAGAAGATTTTTAAAAAATTTCCCCATTATAAGTCTATGGGAGCTATATGTTGCCATGGCAACCAGAATCTGATCAACCCAAAAACCTAATGCAGCCTTTCCCCTACCTGATGATGTTTCACATGCAATTTGATCAAGATTGGCGATGAGGTATTAGATATATACTTATTTGAAATTGTTTACGGACGCACGCACACACGGACGCACGCGCGACGGACAAAATGTGATCACAAAAGCTCACCTTGTCACTACGTGACAGGTGAGCTACAAATCGATATAGATTGTGGATACCTGATTGAATCGTCGTAATAAGGATGCTTTAACCATTTAATATCTGATTAAAGCATGTGCAATGAGCAAAAGAGCAAAACCAAATTGGAATCAACAAACATGAACATGTCCCAGTCTCCATTTTCATGCAACGTTTCTGAATGATTTAAATGGTAGTATACATATAAGAAAGCATATATTACTTGCTCATATCATACGAACGCAAACCAATACATTTTTACCATCTGCTCCTTTAAGTACCCGCGTGGGATACCTAACCGTGGGAATCAGAATGTTTGGCTTGTTGCATGTGTTCAATATATCAGTTTTAATAATAACTCATCAAATGAACAATGTGTCCCGGCATGAATTGAAGTAAATGTTTTGACATAATGACTTCGACCTTGCTGTCCGACTTTACACTGCTCTATACTTTTCAGACAATGTCATACACTGTTTAACCTAGTCACTAATGGCGCCTCGGGTAGGTTGAACTCTGACACATTTATACTCCCGCCACAACAGGCACGGTTCCATAATTTCACTTTCCCATCCCTTCGACGTCATACCAAATCATGTCACTGCAATTGTAATCATTGCCAAAAATTCCAGTCCAATCCTTCGCAGCATCAACCAACAGTACAACATGTTACGCCAAATGCGGCAACGACGCATTAAGTATTATCTCCATTGTTGATGACACAAAGTGCTACAAAATAGAAAGAAATAACTTTCACTTCCGTGTATCTTTGTTCAGTTTATAATAGTATTTACCCACATTATGGGTTTTACCAAGAGCAGACTGGATTTTACATATGCATATAGAAGAACTACCTAACATACTGTGGGTTATCTAATTTCCATTAGCATATTTTGGAAACAGTGTTTTCCTGACAATATGAATGGTGTTACGTTGTCGCAATGTTACTTAGCAACTATAAACTAGCGACTCGTATCCTAGCTGTTGTTGTATCAGCCCGTCAGAATTGAAATGATGCACCAGTTTTATTTTGTCAATAAGACATTGAATATATGTAAGACAAATGAAGATTCTTTGAATATGTTTGAAGCATTCATATTGACAATCCTAGTTTTTCTTTGTTTGTTTGTTTGTGTTTGGGTTTTTGTCGAGGTTTTACGTCCCCATTACCACTATTTAGGTCATTTTTAGAAACGCGTTGGAACCGTTACAAGACATTACGTTTTCTGGGCAGCTCAGACTTAAGTGGTTTTCCTCTTACCAGTGATAAAGTTTGGTCAATTTGCTTTGAAACCTTGTTAACCCCATTGAGGCTACAATTTCGTTTCAGTCACTAGAATGTTTGACTACATAATCACATGGACAAATACGAATATGGGTAATACCGGGTCAAAAGCCAAGTCACTAGGTAAGATTGATGTAAAATCTTGTTCAGCATTTAGAAGCCACAGTTTTGCTTACTTTCATTAAAATAGAAATGAAGGCAATGCTCAAGAATCGATACAAATAATCCACAGCTCCCATCAGGGACACCAATGGGATAGAAACACAAACATGAAACAACAGACCCTAATGGAAACATCATTGGCGGAAAGCCAAAAGGACAGAAACATTTGGCTTGTTAATATCTTGGTCTAGTCCGACTACAGTTAATGTCGAGTCCGAAAAATGAGCCACCTAATTAAATTGCTTTCAAAACTTGTTCACCCTCCAAGGACCACAGCTTCAATCGTCATGAAGCTATGTAAGAATACCTGCCAGATGATATTTTGGTACATTTTTAGTACAGTGATGCGGTTCTAACGAGCAACTCCGGTTTTGCCCATCTCTGACTGGTGATCGGCTAGAAATACGTGTTTTGTTTGTTTGATTTGAGGTTTAAGGTCTCCGTCAACACTGCATAGGTTATTTTTAGACGCTGCTTCCAGTTTTGTTGGACGTTTACCCGACATTTGGATGACATGACATCTCAAGCCCTGTCGCCCAATGAAACCAATATGGTTTATAAGCATTCTCGCACCGCTTTGACTGGACAGGCTTCGATCCTCTAAGCGGTTTACAAGTACTCGTGTGCTCTCTGTTTCAGCCATGGGCTACCATGCAATCAGAAATATCAGAAATATCCACTGTTTTGTCCTTTTTCCATATAAATGTCAAAGTGACCAACAACTTTTAGGGAGAACCGCCCAAAGATCATTTCTGCCAAGTATAGTCATAATCTGTTCAGTGGTTTATGAGGAGATTTCGTTTAAAGGAATTGTGGGCGGACGGACGGACGCACGGTTGGATACTTCAATGCTAAAACAAGAGGACCAAGCTGGTCCTGTATCGCTCACCTGAGCTAACAGATTCAAAGTTTCAGGAAGTGCAAACCTTTACTGAAGGATTTATTGGAGGACAAGGTGATGACATGGTAAGCATTTTCTGCAATCAAGTAGAATGTAACTCTATGATAAAGCAGCAGACCTCACCGTTTTCAAACTCATTTAAGCTTTTCTCCCTGGCTTGTTTATTTGTAACTTTCAAGAAGATCGGACAAAACTGAAGGGGCTATGGCGATGCCAAGGTCAAAACTAAGCAATTAACTGCTGCAATCAAAGGAATATTACACTATGATAAATTGGCAAACCTCACGAGTTTTCAAACTCCTCCGAGCTTTTCTGTCTGACTTTCTTGTTTGTAAGTTTCATGAAAATCCTATCAAAACTGTAGGGGCACCAGTGATGACAAGGTCGAAAATAGGCATTTTCAGCCAAGATTGGGACATAACTGACTGGCATTGCTAGTTTTCAAACTTTTCTGAGCTTTTATCTCTAACTTACTAACATATAAATTTCAAGAAGATCCGATGAAAACTGAAGGACTTTTGGTAAAACAAAAAGAGGCATTTTTCTGCAATCCAAGGGATGTAACTATATGATAAATAGGCTGACCTCATCAGTTCACGAACTCATGCATTTTATCCCCGACTTACTAACATGTAAGTTTCAAGAAGATCAAATAAATTTGAAGGAGCTGTCAAAAATAGGCATTTTCTGTAATTAAGGGGGACAAATTGCCTTGAAATATAGGTTGACCACACCATTTTTTTAATTCTGCCGAGGTTTTATTCCTTTCTTACTTACATATAAGTTTCAAGACGATCCCATGAAATCTGAAGGGGGCTAGGGTGATAACAAGGTCAAAAATAGGCATTTTCAGCAGTAAAAGGGATGTAATTCTATGATAGATAAGCCAACTCGTCAGTTTTCGATCTCATCTAAGCTTTTATCCCTGACTTACTTGCATGTAAGTTTCAAGAAGATCCGATCAAAACTGAAGGGGCTAAGTGATGACAAGGTAAACACTAAGCATTTTCAGCAAAGTAGTGGACATAACTCATAACGGACAATGCTAATTTTCGAACCTATCCAAGCTTTTTGCCCCAACTTATTTGTATGTAAGTTTCAGGAAGATCCGATCAAAACTGAAGAGGCTCGTTGATGACAAGGTCACAAATGGGCCGACTGGGCCAGTTTTCGAACTCATCCGAGTTTTTATCTCCATCCACCTTAAATATAAGTTTCAGATAGATCTGATCAACACCTAAGAGCTACGTTGATGACAAGGTAAAAAATCTGCATTTTCAGCAATAAAGGTAGGTAACTCTATGATAAATACGCCGAATTGGCTTGTATTCGAACTCATCCGAGGTTTTATTCCCAGCCACCTTACATATAAGTTTCAGAAAGATCCGATCAAAACTGAAGGGGATAAGGTGATGACAATGTCAAAGTTTGGCATTTTCAGCAATCAAAGGGGCGTTACAGTACGATAAATGAGCCGACTAGGCCGGTTTTCGACCTCATCTTAGATTTCATCCCCAGCCACCTTACATATAAGTTTCAGAAAGATCCGATCAACCCTGAAGAGGCTACGGTGATGACAAGGTCAAAAATCGACATTTTTCAGCAATCAAAGGGACATAACTCTACTATAAATGGGCCGACTAGGCCGGTTTTCGAACTCATCTGATATTTCATCCCCAGCCGCCTTACAAATAAGTTTCAGAAAGATCCGATCAAAACTAAAGAGGCTACGGTAATGACAAGGTCAAAAATCGACATTTTTCAGCAATCAAAGGGACATAACTCTAGTATAAATGGGCCGACTAGGCCGGTTTTCGACCTCATCTGAGATTTAATCCCCAGCCACCTTACATCTAAGTTTCAGAAAGATCCGATCAACCCTGAAGGGGCTATGTTGATGTCAAGGAAAAGAATCAGTATTTTCAGCAATCAAAGGGACGTAACTCTATGATAAATGGGCCGACTTGGCCGGTGCTCGAACGCATCCAAGGCTTTATCCCCAGCCACTTAACATATAAGTTTCAGAGAGGACCGATCAAAACTGATGGGGCTACGGTATTGACAAGGTCAAAAATCGTCATTTTCAGCAATCAAAGGGACGTTACACTTTGATAAATGGGCCGACTTAGCTGGATTTCGAATTCATCCGTTGTTTTATCGACAGCTAACTTACAGATGAGTTTCAGAAAGATCTGATCAAAACTGAAGTGGCTACGGTGTTGACAAGGTCAAAAATCGGCATTTTCAGCAATGAAAGGGACGTTACTCTATGAGAAATGGGCCGACTTGGCCGATTTTCGAACTCATCCGAGGTTTTATCCCCAGCCACCTTACATAGAAGTTTCAGAAAGATCCGATAAAAACTGAAGGCGCTACGGTAATGACAAGCATTTTCCCATTGTAAGTCTATGGGACATTGTGGTTGACATAGCAACCAAAGTTTTAGTGCGATTTCGAATAAAAGCTTATGACATCAATGTCCCACCTGAGGCATGCTACATATATGAAATGATTGAGATCAGCCTGCAGGCTGCAGAGATAGAGCTGCTCAAAAGTTTGGACGGACGGACGACGGACGGACGATGGAGGACCCACAATACAAAAAGCTCCCCTGGAGCCTTCGGCCTAGGTGAGCTAAAAATAACCCAACAAGGCACAAAAATACCCCTAAACTACCCAACAAAGCAATGAATCTTGTTGGCTTCTTTTTGGACACTAACGGAATAAATGGCAAATACTCAACAACGTCCTACCCAACTAGTGCCCATTCGTGTGCCCGGACGGGGGGACGGACGACGACGACGGACGGCGAGCGATAATAATAGCTCCCCCGGAGCCTTCGGCCCAGGTAAGCTATAAGCCAGTGGGCCCCGGCGCGAGGCATATGTTGGCCATATGTTGAACAATCTTGGTAGATGTTCACTAGATGGAACTTCATACCAAACGTCAAACATCTGGGCCTTCTGGTTTCAGACGAGGAGATTTTTAAACGTTTTCCCTATATAAGCCTATGCAAAATCTGTGGCCCCTAGGGCGGCAGCATTTTCGGCCCCATGGCTATAATTTGAACAATCTTGATAGAGGTCCACTCGACTAAGCTAATACCAAATATCAAACACCTAGTAGGCTTTCTGGTTTCAGTCAAGAAGATTTTTTAAGGTTTTCCCAATATAAGGCTATGTAAAACCCGGGACGGGGCATATTTCGCACCAGGGCTATAACTTGAACACTTTTGGTAGGGGTCCACTAGATGAAGCTTCATACCAAATATCAAATATCTTGGCTTTCTCGTTTCAGACAAGAATAATTTTAAAGGTTTTCCCAATATAAGTCTAAGTAAAACCCGTGGGCCCTGGACGGAAGCATTTTTGGCACCAGGGCTATAATTTGAACAATCTTGGTAGAGGTCCACTAGCTAAAGCTTTATACCAAATACTCAAATTTTTAAACCTATGTTAAACCAGTATTGTTTTTTTTTTCTATTTTCCCCTTTTCGTTGCCATGGCAACCAGAGTTCTGCATGGAATGGAATTCTTTGAACAACTTTGAGAGAGGACCACCCAAAGATCACTTCTGCCAAGTTTGGTCAGAATTTGTTCAGTGTTTTAGGATGAGATGTTGTTTAAAGAAATAGTGAACGGACGGACATACGGACGAGCGACGACGACGACGGACGGTGACCGATCACAATAGCTCCCCCGGAGCCTTCGGCCCAGGTGAGCTAAAAAGTTACATGAACAACAGGTCATACTTTCGCTTTCTTCCTTTAATTAAAGACTGAACCTTTCTTTGAGTTAGCAAGGTTGTGCCGTCTCTGTTACCATGCAATAGAATGGGTCAATGTAGAGCAGATGTATGTAAGTTGGGGTTATTTCATCCAAAGTTCTGTCCCATTTTTCGATACCCCGATGTTCATCAACATCCAGCGCTGTTGAAACCCAATTACGAAAACACGCCTACTTTATGAAATTTTAAGATGAAAAATTGTGATATTTTACTTTTTCTTCTCAAAAGTGAGGCGGTTATATATAACGAGTACCCACAGTCTATATATTTTACAACAGAAATAAAAAGGTATACCACTGTAAGCCCAAGTTTTTCAATATAAAAGTGGTGTTTAAGGGGTCAAAATTATAAAGGCTTGTTTTCGTGATGCCTATTGATGTATCTTAAGTTGCCGTATTCGACGTTATAAGCTGCACTTCGCACTTTCTGTTTAACCTGTCTTCTGTATCATGTGTATTGTGGCCAAAATCTTTTTATCATGCTAAAACACCCACGTGCTAAAATCAAAGTACTGAAAGTACTGAGAGGCGGGCGAGTAAAGTCATCTATTTACAATGCTCTTTAGTTAAAACGAAAAAAATGACTACAGTCACACGTAATTGCTCTTGAATTTATCATTGAGTATATTTATCTTCAAACGGACTATTTCAATAAAAGACCACAGACACGATGCAGGTCTCCAAGAAGTTGAATTTTTTCAAGATGGAAGAAACTATTATTTATTTATTTATTTATTTATTTATTTATTTATTTATATGCACCTTCCTGTATCTTAATTAATTTGCACCAACGTTGCTGACGATCACATTGTTTGTTTGATTTGAGGTTAAATGTCCCCGTCAACACTGTATAGGTCATTTTGGAGACGCTGCTTCCAATTTTGTGGGACATCTAAAGCCCTGTCGCCCAATGAAACCAATAGGGTTTATAAGCATGGACGGTCCGACTAGCACAGCTTTACCTGAACAGATTTAGGTTCTCTAAGCTGTTTACAAGTACTCGAATGCGGCCGGATTTAAGCTCTGCGTGGAAGCATCATGCAGACTATCTATTTCTTTAAGTCCCGATGGGCGGGGGCCTACTGACAATCACATAGCTATACACTGAGGACAACCTACAAATCACCATTCTGTGTGTTGAAAACATCAGAAATTTCACTCGTGCATCGCACTCGTGGTAATACTGATGTTTTCAACACACTCGCATTCGGCTGCACTTGATCACTGAGTCGGAATAAACTACATCATAGTGTAGATTATATTTTCTTGTCCTTTGGGATCATTAATTCCATTGGGGAATTTTGAAAATATCTGAGGGTCACTGATGAGGCCTAATTGGCCGAAACTAGCTAGTCTGGTCCAGAAAACACATACACTCCTTATTTTTCAGTTCTGTGGTGTATTTCTTGCTTCCAAAGGATACCCCTTTTATAGTGCATATTTATTTACACACTTTTATGTTTCCAAATGAAATCAAAATACTGAGGGAGGTTGATATATTAGGCCAAATTATACTGTCAATTAAGCTGATCTCTAGATCCGAAATGGTTAAAATGGCTAAGTCGAAAAGGGAGACATACTAAATCCGACGGAGGAAATGCAAACATAAATAAATAAATAAATAAATAAATAAATAAATAAATAAATCCAAATAAATAAATAAATAAATAAATAAATAAATAAATAAATAAATAAATAAACATAAACGAGCCTGTTCCTTTTTGTTTTTCATGCTAATACCTTAAATTCGAGATAAAGCTCAACTTTACGCCACCTGTGCAGTTAGTTAAATAAAGTTCTGTTTTGTTCTGTTTTGTTCTGTTCTGTTCCCCCTCTGTAAAAATGTCAAAGCCTAACGGACACGCCAAATCATCTCCTTTGGAAGTGGGGACATAAAAAGACGCAAAAGAAGAAAAAAAAAAATCGCTAAATTTTGCATGTCAGTCGTTTGACCCTTTAATTTCTGGATTTTAAATTATTAGACTGTATGCCTTGATCAGACAGATGCAGCTTATCTGCCCATCAGTGCCAAGCGTCCCTTTACTGGAGCATTCGAAAATACCGAAGACCCTGGTTACAGACACAGAATGTGGCATGATGTCCGCATTTTCTTTTTCTTGTTACTTGCCTATCTAAATAACATGATGGTTTTGCATCCGCACAGTCTAATCAGTCTTCACCGGACTATTTCGATGGGCATTGAATTGCTACGTGCCCCCCGGCTTACGCTGATTTGAGACAGCTTATGAGTAAACAGAGAACACACAAACAAGGCTGCGCAGTCTCGCCTGGGGCTTCACTATGCGCTTAAACAATATAGGTGTGTGTGTGTGTGTGTGTGTGTGTGTGTGTGTGTGTGTGTGTGTGTTTGGGGGGGGGGGAGGTTGAAGTATCTATGCGCTCAGCTCCACTGGGGGTTTCAACATCACATCCCATATACATGTAGCTGGACTTTGTCTGCTGCGGTGTAGCCGGAACCAAAAAAAATATTACAGACTATAAGGAAATTCTTTGAAAAATCTTTTTCCTAGATATGGACTACTCTAAGAAAAGAATTTGCTCCAAACAAATCAATTTCTGTTATTCCTGAGATCACAAATTGACTCGCCCACTTTAAAGGGAATAGTTATAGTTCAATAGGTGTAAATTTCATTAATGACAATGTGTAACCTTATACTTGTAACTACATGATAAACTTGCATTCAAAGACCCCCTTCACACACTGACTTATTTATAGATCAAACGGTGTTCTACATTGCATAAGTGATATTTATAACTTCTAATCACGTGCAGATTGACAGGGCCACGGGAAAAATCAAAGCACTGAGAGTACTGGTGGGTCGATTTTTTCTGGGTGTAGTTAGGAAAAATGGGCCTGAGCGTGGACTGTTTCGTTTAACCCTTAAACTCCTTTACTGAAAGCAAACCGTGTAGACCCTGATCAGACACTGCGTTTTTCGGTGCCTGATCCTTAAATCCCTATACTCTAAGCAAGCAGTGAAGACCCTGATCAGACGCCGCGTTCTGCGGCGTCTGATCTGGGTCTTCACTGTTTGCCTAGCCCAACCCATGATTCCAGCCCAGATTTTACAGTTAACCTTTTAAGTAAACACGCTGACCTCACTGCGATAAAATTCTATAAATAATCGGCGTGGATTCCTACAAATCAGTGATAGTCACGTGGACTCTAGCACTAATAGAGTAAACAATCCGATCCAAATGCAAAGATCTAGGTCATAGATGCATTCCACGCTTAAAAACGCTGACTAAGACTTCATTCTTACCTGGCCGTACAGCTCGAGAAGAAGACTGCAAAGGGAAACAAGTTCATAAAGAACGAACCATTTCTTCAAGGATTTATATTAAATACTTACGATAATATTGATGATAATCTCTGAAAACAAATATGGCGTATGGAAGAGAGCTCGGCGTTGTATATATCACGTGATCGGCTTTTGTGTATATCACGTGAGAGCCTTTTCGCGCGCTTTTGATTGATTGGTCAATAATGGTCATGTGGTTATCTCCGCGTTGGTCACGTGGACATTTGCAAGAATCGACTTTCTACCGTATGGTACATTTGGGTCGATTGATAAACAATCGACCCAAAAACGTAGTCGTATAAAATATTGAACACAGCCTGATCCAATGCATGGAATTCTTTCAGATCAAACAGTTCGGACACTGATAAATTTCCAATCTGATATTTTCTAATAATTCGAACACCCGGATCAGTATTTATTTTTTTACTGTTCGAATTAATTGGTCATTTACCGTATGTTCGATGTCGATCAGTACAGAGAAGCGTGTCAACCCTTTCAACCCTGTACAACATTGCAGATACCGATTCAGGTACAGATACCGATACAAACCTTACAGATCCAGATCAGACGGCATGTGACGAGCAATCTCATCAGATTCTACACCGTTTGCCAACTGTCAATGACTTGAACAATACACCCTTATATAAGAATTGGTTCACTGAATATCAAAGCTAGAAGGGTTCTGTTCAGAAACTGGGGGATGAAAGGGAATGATTTCAAGCATAAACAGCAACGGCGTAGGAAAATAGTACCGGATTTTTATACTCAGCTTTCAGCGCAAATTTATTCGTGAACTCTAATAAGCAGGTCTATTTTTACAAACAGTATTAATTTTTCAAACAGTCCGGTCGAACTTGATTGGATTTATTGCGTGTACTGCTTTTTGGTTTTCTTTTTTGAGCGGAGGACTACAAGAAGGCATGTCTAAAGAGGTGCACAAAAATCTGATATATGAGGTGTACGGTGACTATAGACGGGCTACGCCCGCCTAAAAATTGTGTCTTTCATATCTCTAAAACTAGCATTTTTTCAGTTCAAAAATAGATTATGGGTGCTTGATGTTTTGAGCAAAGAATATGGATAACTAGAAAGGTTTTCAAAGAAAAACAATGTCCAATCACCACAAATATATCTTAAACAGGCATTTGACTGTAATAACTAGGTTAAGGTCACCAAAATGTAAGGTACAAACAAGCCATTTTTGGCAAAACAGAAAGAGTTTTCAGGAGCCAGTGACCTAAACAAAAACAGTAATTAAAAAGGTAAGATCATCAAATTTTAATCAAATTTGGTAGATTGTAATTTAATATATTGAACTAAGCTTGACCAACTTTTATCAATTCTTAAATGATATATAAGGACAGAAAAGCCATGTTTTGGCCCAAAAAGAAAAAAGTTTCGTGAGCGTCTAACCTTGCAACTAAGGTCAAGGTCACCAAAATCTGAACAAGTCTTTGGTAGGTTTCAATGATATATTGTACCAAGTTCGGCCAAATTTCGTTAATTCTTTAATGTATGAGACAGGCTGCAGACAAGCCAAAATCGTCAGTTTCTGTGGGTCTGTGCAATTGAAAATAATATCAAGGTCACCAAAATCTAACCAAATAGTTTGTAGGTTGCAAAAATATATTGTACAAAGTTTTACCAAATGCTCATCCATTCCTTTATGATATAGGGCGCAGACAAGCCAAAACTGACAAGTTTGGGGGCATGTGCCCTTGACAATTATGCAAAGGTCACCAAAATCTAATCACACCTTTGGTAGATTGCAATGGTATATTGTACCAAGTTTGTCAAAATTTAATTGCATCGTTCATGAGACAGGGTGTAAACAGGCCAAAACTGAGTTATTTGGGGTACATGCCCTTGCACATAAGGTCTTATCATATCTTTAATAGGTTGCAATAATATATTGTTCCACATTTCACGCATTTGTTCATGATAAAGGATGCATATAAGCCAAAACACAATCTTTGGAGGCCTGTGTCCTTGAAAATTAGGTAAAGATCACCAAACTCTTATAAAATCTTTGGTAGGTTGCAATGATATACCGCACCTAGTATGACCAAAGTCCATCCACTCGTTCATAGGACAAGCCAAAATAGATGTTTTTTCTTGTGGGGGGGGGGGTTGCCCTTGAACGTAAGGTCAAGGTTATGAAAAATCCAATCACATTGGATTGGTTGCAATGATACATTGTACCAAGCTTGACCAAATTTCACCCGTTCGTCCATGAGACATGGCGCGGACAAGCTAAACATCAATCTTTAGGGGCCTGTGCCCTTCAAAAAGGGTCAAGGGCACCCAAATCTAGTAAAATCTGCTGTATATTGTAATTACTTATTGTACCAATTTTGACCAAATTTAATCAATTCATTCATCAGATAGAGTGCAGACAATAATAAAAAGAGTACCGCAAGCGGGGCATTATAAGCCCGTGGCAATTAGTAAGATGGCGCTTATATATACTGACTGTTGTACAAGTTTGGGTTTGTGGAATGTAACTAAGGAACAACATGTGCTCCGTATATTCTTACCTGGCACTATTAATAATCCTCAATGGCTCAAACTACCTGTCTCCAACAGATTGTTATCGTCAATAATATTTGCTGGACTATAACCTCAAAATAATAGAGGCACAACTCTGGCAATAAGTGTCGGACTGTAACCTTGAAATAATATGCTCTGCTCCACATCATAGACTAACTATACATAAAGTTTCAGCTTCATCAGATGTAAATTATGGGAGGTATTATCCGGAAACAAAATATGTTTAGAAAAATATGTGAAAGGGTAATATTTGATGTACTGTCACCTAAAAAAATATGCACTGTTCCACATCATGGCCTTACTATATGTAAAGTTTCAGCTTCATCAGATGTACAATAAGTTGAGTCAACCAGAAATGGAAGGATCCGAAAAGTATGTGATAGGGTTGTAACTCTGGTAATATTTGGCAGACAGTAACCTCAAAATAATATGCACTGTTCCATATCATGGTCTTACTGTATGTAAAGTTACAACAACATCGAATCAAAATGTAGGAGGAGTTATCCGGAAAGTTTACATAATTTTTCAAAGGGGCTTATCTCTATTATTATTTGGTGGACCATAACCTCGAAACAATATGGGCTGCCCTTCATTCTGGTCTAATTATATATTATGAGGTTTCAGCTAAATCGCCGTTAAATTGTAGGAGGAGTCATCCAGAAACGAAAATTTTACCAAAAAAGTCAAAGGGGCATAACTCAATTATTATTTGGTGGACCATTACCTCGAAACAATATGCGCTGGTCCACATCATTGTCTAACTATGTATGAAGTTTCAGCTTGATCTGATGTTAACTGTAGGAGTTATCCGGAAACGAAAAGTTTACAAAAGATTTCAAAGGGGCATAACTCTATTATTATTTGGTGGATCATAATCTCGAAACAATGTGCGCTGCTCAACATCATGGTCTAACTATTGATGAAGTTTCAGCTTGATCATATGTAAACTGTAGGAGGAGTTATCCGGAAACGAAAAGGTTACAAAAGATTTCAAAGGGGCATAACTCTATTATTATTTAGTGCACCATAACCTCGAAACAATATGCGCCGCCCCTAACATGGTCTAACTATATATGAAGTTTCAGCTTGATCGGTTGAAAACTGTAGGAGGAGTTATACTGATCTGAATGGTTCTGACATATATCGCCTTTTATGAAGTGGAGGGGTGGAGCTTGGCCCGGGCACATCCCAGGGACCCCAAGTTTGGTGTCACTGAATACGTCTTTTCATAAGAAACAAGAATATATATGGTTTTGGGGTGGGGATCTGAATGGTTTCTGAGATATATCGCCTTTTATGAAGTGGATGGGTGGGGCATGGCCCTGGCGCACCCTGAGAGACCCTAGGTTCGTATCACTGAATGCCTCGTATCATAAGGAACAAGAATATATGGTTATTGGGTGGGGATCGAAACGATTTCTGAGAAATTGGGCCTTTTATAAAGTGGAGGGGGTGGGGCATGGCCTGGGCACATCCCAGGGGACCTAAATGTTTGTGTCACTCTTATCTGAAAGGTTTCTGGGCTACATCGCCTTTTATGGAGTAGAGGTGCGGGGCATGGCCCCTGCGCATGCCGGGTGACCCTAGATTGAAATTACTGAATGCCTCTTATCATAAGGAACAAGAATATATATGGTTATGGGGTGGGGGTCTAAACGGTTTCTGAGATACTGGGCATTTTATGAAGTGGTGGGGGTGGGGCATGGCCTGGGCACATCCCAGGGGACCCAAATGTATGTGTCACTGAATGCGTCTTATCTGAAAGGTTTCTGAGCTATATCGCCTTTTATGAAGTGGTGGGGTGAGGCATGGTCCCTGCTCACCCGAGTGACCCCTAGGTTGAAATGCGTCTTATCATAAGGTACAAGAATATATATGATTTAGGGGCGGGAATCTGAACGGTTTCTGAGATAGTGGGCCTTTTATTGGGTGGAGGGATAGGGCAAGGCCCAGACACATCCCAGGGGACCCCCAGGCTGGTGTCACTGAATGTGTCTTATCATAAGAATCAAGAGTATATATGGTTTTGGGGTGGGGATCTGATTGGTTTCTGAGATATATCGCCTTAATGAAGTGGAGGGTTGGGGCATGGCCACTGCGCACCCTGGGAGACCCTTAGGTTGGTATCACTGAATGCGTCTTATCATAAGGATCGAGAATATTTATGGTTTAGGGGTGGTGATCTCAACGAGTTCTGATACATTGGGTCTTTTATAAAGTGGAGGGGTGGGGGCATGGTCCGGGCACATCTCAGGGGACCCCCATTTTGGTGTCACTGAATGCATCTTATCATAAAAAAACAAGAATATATATGGTTTAGGGGTGGGGATCTGAATTGATTCTGCGATATATGGCTTTTTATGCACTGGAGGAGGTAGGGCATGGCCCTGGCACACCCTGGGGGACCCCCAGGTTGGCATGAAAGCATGTGGCTAAAAGAAGTTCACTCAAGGAATATAATAAAAGTTTTGTCAAAATATCTGCAAAGGTTTGGCAGTGATGCCATTTCTCTATTTCCCCCATTATAAGTCTATAGAAACTCTAAGTTGCCATAGCAACCAAACTAATGAGCGAATTTTCGTTGCAAGAAGGTTATGATGCCCCTGAATCGATCACCTGAATCCAAGATGTTTCAAAGCTTATGAAAATGAAGGATTCATTGCCTTAAGGAGATGTGGACCAAAGACTTTTATCTTTGGAGGCTATTTTACATTGTAGTGGAATTTGAAGGTTTTCTATTTTTAGCTCTGGTGTCCATTTTGTTTAACAGAGCGGAACAGTTTAGGCAATTTTGAAAGAGGGTCACTCAAGGAACATTCCTGGGAAATTATTTTTAAATCGTGCCATTTGCCTAGGCATTTAAAGGTTTTTCTATTTTTAGCTCTGGCGGCCATTTTGTTTAACGGAGTGGAACGATTTACGCAATGTATAAAGAGGGTCACTCAAGGAACATTCCTATGAAATTATTTTCAAATAGGGCAATTTGCCTAGGAGGAGATGTCATTTAAAGGTTTTTTTTATATTTTTAGCTCTGGTGGCCATTTTGATTAACTAAGCGGAACCATTTAGGCAATTTTGAAAGAGGGTCACTCAAGGAACATTCCTGTGAAATTATTTTCAAATCAGGCCATTTGCCTAGGAGGAGATGTCATTTAAATGTTGTTGTTTTTTCTATTTAAGCTCTGGTGGCCATTTTGTTTAAAGGAGCAGAACGAGTTTGGCAATTTTGAAAGAGGGTCACTCAAGGAACATTCCTGTGAAATTCTTTTCAAATCGGGTCATTTGCCTAGGAGGAGATATCATTAAAAGGTTTTTCTATTTTTAGCTCTGACGGCAATTTCATTTAACGGAGTGTAACGATGTAGGCAATTTTGAAAGCGGGTAACTCAAGGAACAATCCTGTGAAATTATTTTCAAATTGGGCCATTTGCCTAGGAGGTGATGTCATTGACAGTTTTTCTATTTTCAGCTCTGGTGGCCATTTTGTTTAACGGAGCAGAGCGATTTAGGCAATTTTGAAAGAGGGTCACTCTAGGGACATTCCTGTGGAATTCTTTTCAAATAGGGCTATTTGCCTAGGAGGAGATGTCTTTTAAAGGTTTTATATTTTTAGCTCTGGCGGTCATTATATTTAATGTAGTGGAACGGTTTAAACAATTTTGAAGAGGGTCACTCAAGGAACATTCCTGTGAAATTATTTTCAAATGCGGCCATTTGCCTAGGAGGAGATGTCATTTAAATGTGTTTTTTTTTATATTTTAGCTCTGGCGGCCATTTTATTTAACGGATCGGAACGCTTTAGGCAATTTTGAAAGAGGGTCACTCAAGGAACATTCCTGTTAAATTCTTATCAAATCGGGTCATTTGCCTAGGAGGAGATGTCATTTAAAGGTTTTTTTCTATTTCTAGCTCTGGTGGCCATTTTATTTAACGGAGCTTAACGATGTAGGCAATTTTGAAAGAGGGTCACTCAAGGAACATTCCTGTGAAATTATTTTCAAATCGGGCCATTTGCCTAGGAGGCAGGGATTATTTTGGGCAGGGCCATGGGGCCATAGTCCCATCAGTTTTGAAAATGGCCCCTTGTTTTGGAAAGCAGGGGCCATTTTTACATGGGGGGAGATAGGGAGTAGCCACTTGGAAGCTAGTTCTTTCTGCTTTTTAGTCAAAATGGCCCCATCGGCATTTTCACCAGAATTATCCCTGGGAGGAGATGTTATTGAAAGGTTTTTTATATTTTTAGCTCTGGCGGCCATTTTGTTTAACGGAGCAGAACGATTTAGGCAATTTTGAAAGAGGGTCACTCAAGGAACTTTCCTGAGAAATTCTTTTCAAATCGGGCCATTTGCCTAGGAGGAGATGTCATTTAAGGTTTTCTGTTTTTAGCTCTGGCGGCCATTTTGTTTAACGGAGCAGAACGATTTAGGCAATTTTGAAAGAGGGTCACTCTAGGAACATTCCTGTGAAATTCTTTTCAAAACGGACCATTTGCCTAGGAGGAGATGTCATTAAGAGGTTTGTCTATTTTTTAGCTCTGGCGGCCATTTTGTTTAACGGAGCGGAATGATTTAGGCAATTTTGAAATGGGGTTATCCAAGTAACATTCCTGTGAAATTATATCAAAATCCATTCACTGGTTTAGGAGGAGATGTCGTTTGAAGAAAAAGTTTACGCTGCACGGACGCACGCACGCATGCACACACGCACGACGGACGACGGACAAAAAGTGATCCCAAAAGCTTACCTCGTCACTACGTGACAGGTGAGCTTAAAACACAAACTTTCAATTCCCCAGCCCAAGGATGCTACAGATGAAATTTGGGCTGAATTGGCCCAGCGACTTCAGAGGAGATGTCGTTTGAAAGTGTTGATAACAGACGACGACGCAGACGACGGCGGACAACTGCCTATAAGCTCCCCCGGAGCCTTCGGCTCTGGTGAGCTAAAATGGTTGCATTTGGAAACAAAGAACACATTTGTTAAGTGACAATTACTAAAATAGAATTTGTATGAAATCCAGGTGAGATTTATTTATATCTGCGCTATTCTTCTGTGACATGGCTGTGCTCATGTGCTGAAACATTTGCAAACAGTGAACATCAGATTAGAGACAGCAGAATGTGGTATGTGATCTGGGCCTACACTGCTCAGCGCAGGAATTTAAGGGTCAATACACAGTCCCTGTTCAAGACCATTTTCTAAGCCTTCACTCAAATAGAATCGACCTTCAATGGCTCGAAATCCTTTGGGACCACTAAAATCTGTTCGAGACAGATACTTAGAGCCACCGAGGGTTACTTCCAGAGACATAACGGGGATAATTTTGTATTTCATTTCGCTGTTCTAGGATATAAATGTAGCTGTATGTACTCATTAGAATCGCTTCACTGAGGCGATTCTAATGAGTAAACACAGCATACATTTGCAAGCTAAAAGACGAAAATATCCTAAAATTTTCATCACTATTTCTTAACTTAAAAAATTCCCTAGAGACTCAAGAACAGGTTCGACTCAACCGTAATAAACGAACCATTGATGTTTGAGCCATCGAAGTTCTACTGTACAATGGAGCAACCAGTGCTGTCAGTACTTTGATTAATTGTGCTGTTATTGATGTCCACGAAATTGAAACAAGAAATTCAGTGTTAGACATACTTAGCAAATTCGGTTTGTCCTGGATGAACCTGCGTTGCCAGTGAAAAAGTCTGGAACCAGCTCTGTAAAATAAAGGCGATTATAATACTCTGGTTACACACACACTCCCTCTACAATCACCAACCCTTATTCTGCTGTTCACGACTGCCCCTACCTTTCCAAACGGTGTAGACCAAGATCAGAGAAGCCATCTGATCAGGATCTACATGTACATTGTTTTGCATTCAGTTTGTTAATTATATCAAATAATCCGATTGGTTCAAAGTCATAAATAAATGTGGCTAAATTAATTATTCAGTGGGATAAGGTATAAATTTGTGTTTAAGCTTGTACAGGTATACGCAGCTGTTTCTCATGAATAATAAGGTAGGGGTAAACAAAATTAGAGAAAATTTTAGCAGCTGATTGAGTTATAAACGAGCCGCTGTTGCATAGTAGGATGCTCATAGCATGAAAACAAGAAAAAAGAATATCTCTGCATAGAATTCCAAAATATTCTAACGGATTAAAAATATTCAGAGCTTGCATGATTTCATATAAAATCTCGACCGGTATATATGGGTTTGAGATAAAATGCATGTTCTTTCAGGTAGGCTTTCTGTTCAAATGGTTTTGCTGCAATCTTGTTCCAAAGAGACACATAGCGCTTAAACAACATTGTCACGCCGTCAATGCAACGTAATAACAATGCATCGATGCTGATATGATGTATGTCTGCTTGGTATCATTCATCAATGTCGATGCAACGTTTCTTTACAATTGCATGTCAAAGGAAATTTGAAATTTGTGTATATACAGTCAGGCATTTCAGGCTTTTAGAGGTTGATTTTGTGTCTTGAATTCAGGGTTTTAGGTTTGATTTTCCTCCTGTTTGAATTGACCTTTCCTGCTGAATTAATTTATTTAACCACGCCCATTTCTGACTATCAGTCAAGAAAATAACTTGACATGATGCAGTCAGTCAGTTCACAAACTGCATTAGTGTAGATCCTGATCAGATGGGTTCTTCAGAAGCCATCTGCATCACAAACGGTGTAGATTCAGAAGATTGATCTGGATCAATACTGTTTTCAAAAATATTGTGTTCGTTTTGAAGAGGTTAAGGATTAAGTCTGCAAAATCAGGCATTTCAGGCATGGAAGAGCGAGTTCAGTATCAAGGTTTTACATCCTCGTCCACACTGTTTAAGTCATTTTCTTGTGATTTGGGATCAATTATTCCATTTTTGAATTTTGAAAATATTTGAGGATTGACCTAAACTAGCTAGCCTGGACCAGAAATACTTGTACGTTGTATACTTTTCAGTTCTGTTGTGTACAATCCTTGCTTCCAAAGGATAACCTTTTCATAGAAAATTTTATATATGGGGATGGTCCGGCCTGGGCAGACTCAGACCTAAGTGGTTTAACAGTACTTGTGTGATGTCGGTTTCAGCTCTGCCTGGAAGCACCATGCAGTCCAATCTACATGTATTTCTCCAAGTCCCGATAAACGGGAGCCCCTTATAAGATTTGAATTAAAATATAAGGAACATATGGAAATTACTACCGTAAGCAAAATAGTTATATGTCAGGACGGCCAATGTCTGGAAAACGTTTCCGTTTGCTCAGCCATTGTGTATTATTTAAATATTCAGTGGGTCAGGCAATGCTTCACCAGTTCCTACACTTAACCCATTGTATACTAGTGGACTCTTCCATTGCTATATGTTGGACAACTTCACTTGTCATACAAGGGGTGCAAGGCCTATTTTTACGTTCTTATTCTACTCTGCTAGCAAACAGTGCAGGCCCTGATCAGACACCCTTTTCTATGGCGTCTGATCTGGGTCTGCACTGTTTGCAAGGGTACCCTTTAGGGATACCTAAGGAACTCCGTTACTTTGCATAGTCTGACAGCATTGCCTGTTTTGTCAATATGTCAAAAGAACCAAAACATAATATAACATTCCAGTAAGATCAAGTTACAATAGAATTTAAACAAAAACCTACAACATTAACAATGTTTGAACTTCATTTTATAAAAAATGAATTTGACATTAATTTTGACAGAAAATGCTGCTGTTTAGGACCATCAGTGCTTTGTTTACATTTACTACCCCCAGCCAATCGTAAGGCAGCTGTGCTAGTAATAGAAGTACCGTGCAGAATGTTGTCTAATTTCCGATTTACTCCAGAAGCGACTATGATCATAGCAACTTATGAGGTTGATATGTAACAATGAATTTAATGTTTCTGTTGTTCATGAAAGTATGAACGCAGCGGGTCGCGTGCAAAGTAAATGAACCCCGAAGGAGTTCATGTAAACTTTGCTAGCGACCCGCTGTCGTGCATACTTCAATGAAAGCAGAAAAGAAATGTTTTTTTTTTTTTATTTACATTATTTGACCTTCATAACTGGGCGAAAAAAATGCTTATAGGGCAAACTTTTAAAGCTGAAAAACATTAACAAGCTGTGTTTTCTTCAAAGAGCGGAAAAGCGTTGACGTCACCAACACCCATAGAGAACCAGTGTTTAGACGTCACTGAAAATCACGCGACTCGATGCGTTCATGGAAGTATGGACTACATTGTTTTCTATAGGTTTACATTATACTTTACACTGAACCAGTCCCGATAGCTCAGTTGGTAGAATGTCCGCCCGGGGAACGGGAGGTCACGGGTTCGATCCCGGGCCGCGAAATACCAAAGTCGTTAAGAATGGTACTAGCTGCTCCTCGCTTGGCACTCAGATTTATGGGGTAGAGCTAGGACTGGTCGACCCAGTGTCAGGATGTGTCTGGGACATGATACTTCAGTGAGGCAGCACTATAAAAGAGTGCATTGAGCTCCTTGTCGCAACCAGACACCGTCGTGATATGACTGAAAAATTGTTGAAAGCGACGTTAAACCCGAATTCACACACAATACTTTACACTGGAAATGTAAATATTTTGAGATAATTGAAAGATAGTTTTTCTTATTTCTCCATAAACCTATGTTGTGGTTATTCATTAGAACCACCTCAATGACCTCACCAAGGCGGTTCCAATGAATACTGAATACATACGATTGTTATGGAGAATTAGCAAAAACTGTCCTTCTGTTATCAAAAAATACCAAGCTTATCTGTTGAATGGTGAATGAGTATTTGGTGTTGGAGTCATTAAGATTTTTACTTTATTTCAATTTGGGTGTATGTTTTTATGCTCCCGCCATCAGCATGATGCTGGGGCCATATTTATTTTTGTTTTGTTTTCCATACACAAGTTTGTGTGTACTTCCTTCAGTGTGTATGTGTGTGTGGGGGGTGGGGGGTGGGATGGGGCATTTATACCCGGTAACACCTGAACCTTTTAAGAACCTTTTTTTTCAAATCATATGGTTCGTGACAGTGTGTGTGTTTTAGTTTTACGTCCCACCAACAGCTAAGGTCACGCCGAGACGGAAACTCGGTTTAAAAACTCATCAGAGAGTTGGAGAAGCTCGGGATCAAGCCTGCGATCCCTTGTTTATCAGGCAATACAGAGGTTTCTTGTTTTGGTAGATATTTGGTAAGATGATAGATATACATGTAAATCCAAAGTTTTATTCGTCAGTTTCCTTGTTACTGACTTAGAAGTTTTTAATGTTTAATATTTCATATTTTCCCAACCATGTAATAAATTTGGTAGATGTTTGGTATAGTGATAGATTTATTGATCTGATTACCCAAACCCATCATGAATAAATGTTAAGGGTAACACAACCTGTCACACCTAAATTTCGAAATGGACTCCTGACATATATCAGGAGGAAGGTTCCATTCTGTACAAAAAGGGTTAAAGAACTTTTCAAACTGTATGATGGATTTGGTTCATATTTGGTTCTTGGATATGTGGGTGGGGGCATCCGTGTCATACTGACACATTTCTAGTTTATCTCTGAAATTCTTTTTTTCCCGTCCAAAGAACAATTTCAAAGCTTAAAATGTGCATGGCTTTGTCTTTTCCGGCACATTTTCCTTCAAAATAGAACTTGTGTTAGTGAATTCAGCTGTTCACTGTTTTAAACCATTACAGTCAGATGCGCACCGGGGTTGCGGATTCGCTCCTCGCCGGGAGGCAAGAGTCGTCCTTGAACTTAAACTATAAAATAGACTCTACGGTCACTGCCCCCCCCCCCCCCCCCACACACACACACACACACCTCGCCCATTTATTTAAGAAGGACAGTTGACAATTACTGGCTAATATTCATAGCCCGAGGAGAGCCTGCGCGGACGAGCAGTCTGCTGCTCTCGAATATGAAGAAGAGAAATCTAAGCGGGTATGCGTTTAAGTTGGCTTGATAAAATTGTATGTAAATTTGATAATGATAAGAGCCTGTTCTCGTGCATCGGCCCTTAACCCTTTTTGTACTAAATGGAATCTTCCTCCTTATATATAGCACATGACCATTTCAAAATTTAGGGGTGGCAGGTTGTGTTTTCTTCAAAATCTGTTTGGAAAATGGCTAAACTTTTGCACACTGTGAAGGCCCTGATCAGACGCCGCGTTCTGCGGCGTATGTTCTGGGCCAGGTACCCCTTTAGGGGGTTCTGGTACTGAATGGGTTAAAAATCGCTATTGAACTTATTGACATATTTTCATTACATGCTCATAAATACCCAAAAACAATTAGAAATGGCGGATTTGTAACTTTGAAAACTTTTTAAAAGAAAGGTTTATATCAGTTGTAATAAATAATGAAGCTTACCGGGGCTGCAAAACTGCCAACTCCATCCTTACACTGCGGCTATATTCATGTGTATACAGAATTTCAGACTACACAATTATTCTCTTATCAGTCCAGCAAGTCAAACCGTCATTATTTATTTCTCTGGGTCTCTCAGCTAAGAGATTTTCCAGATGTTCAGCTTTGTTTAAAATTGTTAAAATGTGGATGCATTATACAATTTTCTGTATATTTCCTTTCTAATAATTATAGAATATAAATACAAAATACAGTCATAATTCATACGTAGCATGCAATTAACTGCTATCAAACTCAGCAGACGACATTAATTAATGTGTCTTTATAATTCATAAATGGCTAAGCTCATTTTTTCCATGAAGATAAGTGGGGTTTGCATAAGGAATGACATATTTCATTTCACATCAAAACATACACCAATATAAATACACATTTATGCAAAATAATTTTATCTTTCATTCCGAGAGAACACATCAAGAAAACACGCTCTTAGACTTTTGACCCCCTTAACCCCACCCCCCCCCCTCCTTTAATGAAGTAAAACTTCGGTTTGGAGGGGTAAACATTTTTTTCTTATTTCTACTCAAAACATAGGTTGTGGGTAGTCGTTAGGTTTCTAACGAGTTTCCACAATCTGTGTTTTGAGCGGTTCTAACGAGTTCACACAATCCATGTTTTGAGCAGAAATAGGCAAAAAAAGCACTCCCTAAACCCTACTTTATATAGATAAAACTGGGGTTTATGGGGGTACATGTATACAGTATTTTTCTTATTTCTGCTCCAAGAAATAGATTATGGGTACTCCTTAGAACCACCACAATGAACCCACAACCTATTTATGTCTGCAGTATACAAATAAGAAAATAATCACAGATTTTCATCAGAAAAGTAGCTATTTTGGGGATCTGAAAAAAAATTTAATGTTGTACAGGTGTGTTATCGTATTAATGCAAGTTGCGAGATATTTTGCTTATCATTACGCAAACATGCCTATACAAATACATGGCCACCTTTATCGCCGAAAAAATAAAAATTTTATGATGAAAAATTGTGATATTTTTCTTTTTTCTGCTCAAAATATAGATTGTGGGCATTCGTTAGAACCGCCTCATCGAGGCGGTTCTAACGAGTACCCACAATCTATATTTTAGAGCAGAAATAAGAAAAATAAGGTATACCCCCGGAAACCCCAGTTTCACTATATAAAAGTGAGGTTCAAGGGGTCAAAATTATATAGGCGTGTTTTTGTGATGGTTGCTTTCTATTATCATAAAAGTAAAGTTAAAAATAAGAAATTGTCATTGTTATTGTCGTTATTATTATTATTAGTAGTAGTTTATTGTTATTTCCGCCCTACTGATTTTGTCATGTGGCGTTCTTAGTAACCACTTGAAGGATTGTTCTGAAAATTTGTTGTGAATACAAAGTTGTTCAAAAGGGTCTCAAATGGTCCACCAGGGCCACGCCCTAACACCTCCAATTCATAAAAGGCCTAATTTCTCACAAACCCGTTCAGATCCCTTCCTGTACCCCTTTACCAAGTACATGTCTGTTCCTTATGATACGACACATTCAGTGACACCAATTCAATGACACCAACCGGGGCTAGGTGGGAGGGGTCCCACCATACACTTCATAAAGACCAAATATACCAGAAAACATTCACGTACTCACCCCTAAACTATACATACATGTATTCTTGTTATATCCCCCGCAAAACTATTCTCACCCCCACCCCCCAACACCCCCGCAAACGAAGTTTAAGGGGGTATACTGTTTTCACGTTGTCCGTCTGTCCGTCCGTCCGTCTGCCCGTAACACTTTGGTTTTCCCTGCATATCTTGCTTAATAGTCTGCATCATCTTATCATGTTTTGCATAAATGTTGATATTGATGAGATGCTGCGGCTACATGAAAATAAAGGTCTTGCGATCAATACTGTTAAAGTTATTCACCTTTGTATTTCTTGAAAACTTGTCCGTGACACTTTTGATTTTCCTGTATATCTTGCTTAATACTTTTTATAACTTCTGTATTTATTGTTATACATTAATGAAACTTATATCACACTTGGTGTCTCAGGTAAGGAATCTGTTGTAGTAAAATATTTATCAAGGGCCCATAACTCTTAGAGTTATGTCCCTGGATAGCTTTTTATTTCACATAGCCATTTTTTGAGGTCATATAATGTTAAAGTGTATAGGGAGTGGGTACCTTGTTAGCGCAACTCCTCTCACAGTTTTAGGGTGATCGTTTTGAAACTTTGCAGGTGTTTTCACATAGGTCTGAAGATGTGCATGTGGTTTGTTTCTTACTCCTGAAATTATTTCATTCACTTTTTTCGTCTTTTTTAACTAAGCCATTTTTTGAGGTCAAATAATGTTAAATTGTATAGGGAGTGGGTACATTGTTAGCGCAACTCCTCTCACAGTGTTAGGGTGATTGTTTTGAAACTTTGCAGGTGTTTTTATATAGGTCTGAAGATGGGCATGTCCTAAAATTATTTGTTTTACTTTTTCGTCTTTTTTTTAACTTAGCAATTCATAAGGTCTATAATTTTAAAGTGTACAGGGAGGGGGTACCTTGTTAGCGCAACTCCTCTCACAGTTTTTGGATGATCGTTTTGAAACTTTGCAGGTGTTTTATATAGGTCTGAAGATGTGCATGTGGTTTTTCTCTTACTCCAAAAATTATCTCTTTCACTTTTTTCGTCTTTTTTTTCTTCGCCATTTTTTCAGGTCTAATGATGTTAAAGTGTATAAGGAGTGGGTACCTAGTTAGCGCAACTCCTCTCACAGTTTGAGGGTGATCGTTTTGAAACTTTGCAGTTGTTTTTATATAGGTCTTAAGATGTGCATGTGATTATTTCATACTCCTAAAATTATGCCTTTCATTTTTTCGTCTTTTTTAACTTAGCCATTTTTGAGGTCTAATAATGTTAAAGTGTATAGGGAGTGGGTACCTAGTTAGCGCAACTCCTCTCACAGTTTGAGGGTGATCGTTTTGAAACTTTGCAGTTGTTTTTATATAGGTCTTAAGATGTGCATGTGATTATTTCATACTCCTACAATTATGCCTTTCAAAATGAAAGTGTATAGGTAGTGGGTACCTAGTTAGCGCAACTCCTCTCACAGTTTGAGGGTGATCATTTTGAAACTTTGCAGTTGTTTTTATATAGGTCTTAAGATGTGCATGTGATTATTCCATACTCCTAAAATTATGCCTTTCATTTTTTTCGTCTTTTTTAACTTAGCCATTTTTGAGGTCTAATAATGTTAAAGTGTATAGGGAGTGGGTACCTTGTTAGCGACACTCCTCTCACAGTTTTAGGATGATCCTTTTGAAATTTTCCAAGTGTTTGCATATAGGTCTGAAGATGTGCATGTGTTTTTTTCATACACCTAAAATTATTTCCTTCATTTTTTTCATCTTTCTTAACTTAGCCATTTTTGAAGTATAATAATGTTAAAGTGTATAGGAAGTGGGTACCTTGTTAGGACAATTTCTCTCACAGTTTAGGGTGATTGTTTTGAAACTTTGCAGATGTTTTCATATAGGACTGAAGATGTGCATTTGGTTTTATCTTACTCCTATAATTATTACTTTTACGTTATTTGTCTGTTTAAACTTTTGACATCTGATAATTATACTGTATATAGGGAGTGGGTGCCTTTTCAGCGCAACTCCTCTCACATTGTTAGGGTGATCGTTTTAAAACTTTACATGTGTTTTTATTTAGGTCTTAAGATGTGCATGTGGTTTTTTCATACTCCTAAAATTGTTTCTTTCACTTATTTTGCATTTTTAACTTAGCCATTTTTAGTTTAAGCATATTTTATTGCTAGAAATGAAGCAAAGGGGTCGGGCCACAAGTTCTCACAACATTAGTTACGGCCCTTCCCCTACATTGTAATACATGTATATAAACATTATAACTCACATGACAATGACATTACATATAGAAATACACTTTTTTTCTGGACGAACGATGTTTTATGCGTCCTAAATATTATAACCCTACCGAGCTGATTGATGGAGGTTATCTACAGTGACCAGAACGGTAACATATGGGTTTAATCGTTTATCCTTAGTAAACAATAAAAGTCGCCTACCTATTACCATCAATATTCACCAACTGGTTGAATGTGTTCAATTAGCTCGGTAGCATTAAAGGGATTCGTCATTTGAACATATACATGATAATAAAACAAGAAACATGTACATTAAGAATAATTAAATAATGGCCAGAAAAATAATGAGGCGTGTGTGCGTGCGTATATGTGTGCGTGCGTCAGTGTTAAATAGATTTGTCAGGAGTCCAAACCGCCAGTGTTATGGAAAGGCTCTGGAAGAATGCTACGTTACTTAAATATGTACTGTCCAAAGTACTTGTTCTACCTTCGAATCTTATGGGTTGTTTGCGAATCTTCTTGACCCTTTGATAAAACTTTGAACGGCGGAAAAAAGTGTTGAATTCTGTTGGATACTTAAACTGGCATCACCAAAAAGAAGCTTATCTATGTTTAGGGGGTGGAAGGCGTGTGTAGCTCGGAACAAAAGTATACGGCAATCGGCGTAGCTTGGTCAACAGAAAAAGTAGTGTGCTGCATCTTCGACTCCAGTATTGCAACTGCATGTGGGGCTTGGGCAAAGATGATTGACATATAGATCATACTTCAGGTTACTGCAATTATTACGAATTCGAGCATGTTGCACTGATAGATACCTGTCGCCGTTGAGGAAATACAAAGGGATTTTAACGTTATTTAATCGCAGTCTTTTAATGCCGTTTTTGAAACTAGAGAGACTGTCAACAGACCGGATGTCATTATTAAGCGAATTCCACAATGACACTGAAGAAGGTATACAGGATTTTCTTGAAATTTCAGTACGTGTAGTGGGAGTTACTAGATTATTGTTATTTCTTAGTTGGTAAGGATTAGTTTCTCTAACAAAGGGAGGAATAATATCTTGAATATAGTCAGGAGAAAGCCCATTGAGTGCCTTGTATATAAAAGGTAATTTCTGCTCGTGTCTTCTTACAGACAGTGGTACCCATCCACATTCACTATATAATTTGTCTAGTGACACAGACCTGGTTAGTCCAGTTACTATCCTGGCTGCTTCATTCTGTAGTTTTTTTAGTGTGTTTGAGCTCTGTGCGGTACAATTGTCCCAAACAATTGCTGAGTATTCCAATATAGGTAAAACGTAAGAGAAGTAGATTTGGTTAAGTGCGACTCTGTGAAATGTGTATTTTAATTTGCACATGATGCCAATGATTTTAGAAGCACTGTTCACAATGTTTTCAATGTGTTTGTTCCAGCGCCCGTTATTGCTTAGTGTTAGTCCGAGATGTCTGTGATCTGATACAAATGACACGGGAATTCCATCAAATTCGATAACTGGAGGATGTTCATATCGCTTAAGGGTAAATAAGAGCGCTTCGGTTTTCAAAGGGTTGAAATTTATTAACCACTGTTTTGACCAAGCTGACAAAATTTTTAAATCGTGGTTAATTATGCCTTCCAGATCTTGAATGGTAGATGCTGAGGAGAACAACGAGCTATCATCTGCAAAAAGCCTAGTTAAACTTAAGAGGGAATCTGCTATGTCGTTAACATAGATAAGAAATAGAAGAGGCCCTAGGACAGAGCCTTGAGGAACCCCTGCATTAACAGACCGAGAGCTTGAAACGCAGGATCTGATGACGACTCGTTGAGTTCTGTTAGAAAGATAGTCTGTGACACAGTTTAAAAGAGGTCCGCTTATGCCATATTGTTTCAGCTTGAATATCAGACCTTTGTGCCATACCCTGTCAAAGGCTTTGGACACGTCACAAAAGACCATACATGAATACTGATCGTTGTCGAAAGTTTGGCAGATGTGGTGATAAATGTCAATAAGCTGATAAGTAGTTGAGTGATTTGGAAGGAAACCAGACTGATATTTGTAAAGGAGGTGGTTTTCGTGCAGGTGGTTGTAAATATGTTTGAATATTACGCGTTCTTGTAGTTTTCCAATGTTACTTAAAAGAGAAATAGGTCTATAGTTGGACGGAAGAGATTTGTCGTCTTTTTTGAACAGAGGTAGGACATTTGATTCTTTTAGAGAACACGCAAACACACCTTCAGCAAATGACCTATTAAAAAGAATTGATAGTGGTAAAGAGATCTCTTTGGCAACTGGCTTTAACATTCAGTTACTTATTTTATCAGGGCCTGTGGCTTTATTGGGATTCAGTAAATTAATTGGTGTTTCTATTTCTGAGGCTTCACATGAAATGTTAGTCAGAGTATTTGGACATTTAGCTTGAAAAATAGGGAGGTGCGTGTGACTATCGTTTATATTTGAAATTGAAGTAAAATAGTTGTTTAAGCAATTAGCCTTTTCTTCGTCTGAAAAGCAGTAAACGTTTTGGTTGCCATCAGAAGAAGTAATAAGTGGAGGAATATTACTCGATGTGTTTCTGTGTTTAACAAAATGACGTATGACCTGCCAGAATTTTTTCTTATCATTGTTGTGGAAATTGGAAAGAGACAGTTCCAAGCTATTGTAGAAGTTTTCTTTTGCGTGTCTTTTTAAATTATTAACCTTATTTCTAGCATGCTTATATTTTTCCAGTCATTCTCAGTGCCAGATTTAAAGGATTTTTTCTTTAGTCTGTCACAGACGCGCAGAAAGTGGCGGATTTCTGAATCGAACCAAGGTTTGTCATCAGGTCGAACCGTTACTTGTTTACTTGGGATACATGTTTTAACAAAACTGAGGAAAGTGTGTGTGAATTTTTCAAAGGCTTCATTAGTAGACCCCTCATATAGACAATTCCAGTTGTGGTTTAGTACCAATTGTTTAAGCTGATCGAAGTTTCCTTTTTTATAAAGCCAAACTTGCCTTTCATATGACTTCTGGCAGTGATACTGGAAAGGAAATCTTATAAATGTTGCTTTGTGGTCGCTGATTTCAGACGGAATAGTAAGAGTTCCTGAGTCAAGGTAAGGGAGATCATCAGGAATTAATATTGGGTCCAGAATTGCACGCTGCCTGGTAGGATCAGTGATTGTATTTTGTAATGAATTTAACAACAACACGTCGTTGAGATTATGGAAATTTGGATTCCGAAGATCCTCATTCAGGTCTCCAACTATGATTATATTTTTAGAAACCTCAAGAGCTTTTTCAATATTTAAATTGAGGTTATTAAAAAAGTGCCCGTCTGCCGTTGTTGGGCTGTAAAAGAGTCCTAATAAGTATAGCAAATTATTAACCTTAATTTCAACCCATATAGACTCATCGCAGAATATTTCCAGTTCAAGTTTTCTGGTGTGGATGAGTTCTGAGTTTATGTAAACTAATAAACCTCCCCCGTGGTTACTTCTGTCTTTTCTGTGGGGGACATCAAAAAATTCTGATAGTACTAATGAGTCGTTAGAAATCCGATTATCTAAATGTGTCTCAGAGAAACATAAAATATTATAATCAAGGAAATTATCTTTTATATACTCGAGTTTGTTGCGAATACTTCTGGTGTTCATGTGTAGTACGGATAGATCAGAAGTAGAATTTGTGGGTCCTGGGTTTTGCTCAATGTCGAACGCTTTTAGTAAGAGAATATACATAAAAACTTTAAAGTGATTATTTAGAAAACCATCCTTGAGGATTGAGAATTTACTGTGAACTGCATTTTTCAAGGCCGTGTATGTCATGGATAACATCACAATTATGATTTTGAGTGACAAAAAGTAGCACTGATCAAGAATGCCTTAAGATAGAACACCGCGGAACAGGCCGATGGCGAGCCGCCATTGGTCAGTTGATACAGTCGTCGTGGAACCTTACAAAGCAAACCAGGGAATATCGCCAGACCCGTCCCACAGTACCAAACAGCCTGACTCATCTGGTCACCTGACAAGTACAGTGTATAAAAATAATAACAATAACAACATGATAACAAAAAGATTATAAGCAAACATTGAAAAGCATCTATACGTCTCCGCTTGGAGAATGTAGAAATTCTTGGGGTCAATTTTAAGTGGATAATTGAGTTTGCCAGGGTCGTTAACACCACACCTATGCTATATACATGTATTGGGTCATTTCGTGGGTATAAAATATTCTTATGTGTGCAGTCTTCCCGATCCGGCCATATGGACAGACTACGTGCTCTTGTCAGAACCGCCTCACGAGACAGTTCTAACAAGCATTCCGCTATCTTACACCTGAGTAGAAACGAGACGAAAATTCACACCCACGAAATACCCGGTCCTACAAGCACAACAGCGATGTTTCTATGGCTCATAGAGGTCCAATGCGTGTTACTTTATACTTCCAAACATTTTTAATTCTAATAATGTTAACGTGTATAGGGAGTTGGTACCTTGATAGCGCAACTTCTCTCACAGTTTTATAGGATGATCCGTGTGAAACTTTGCAGGTGTTTTTATATAGGCCTGAAAAAGTGCGTGTAGTTTTTTCTTACTCCTAAAATTATTACTTTTACGTTTTTCGTCTTTTTAAACTTAGCCATTTTTGAGGTCTGATAATGTTAAGTTTATAGGGAGTGGGTACCTTGTTAGCGCAACTCCTCTCACATTTTAGGGTGATCATTTTGAAACTTTGCAGGTGTTTTCATATAGGTCTGAAGATGTGCATGTGGTTTTTTCATACTCCTAAAACTATTTCTTTCACTTTTTTTTCCTTTTTTTAACTTAGCCATTTTTTAGGTCTAATAATGTTAACGTGTATAGGGAGTGGGTACCTTGTCAGCGCAAATTCTCTCACAATTTTAGGTTGATCCTTTTGAAACTTTGCAGGTGTTTTCATATAGGACTAAAGATGTGCATGTGGTTTTTGCATACTCCTAAAAGTATTTCTTTCACTTTTTTCGTCTTTTTTAACTTAACCATTTTTCGAGGTCTAATAACATGCCGGCTATGAGTTCCACTTCTTTTTAACATGTCTGCTGTTTTATATTATTGACCATTGTCATGCGGGGGTGTCTATAAGCAGTGCTTATTAGCTCACCTGGGCCGAAGGCTCCAGGGGAGCTTATAGTATAGTGGGTCCTCCGTCGTCCGTCGTCCGTCCGTCCACACTTTTGAGCAGCTATATCTCTGCAGCCTGCAGGCTGATCTCAATCATTTCTCATGTGTAGCATGCCTCTGGTGGGGCATTGATGACATAAACTTTTTTTCGAAATCGCTCTAAAACTTTGGTTCCTATGGTAACCACAAGGTCCCATAGACTTTCTATGGGAAAATGCTTGTCATCACAGTAGCGCCTTCAGTTTTGATCGGATCTTTCTGAAACATATATGTAAGGTGGCTGGGGATTACACCTTAAATGTGTTCAAACACCAGCCCTGTCGGCCCATTTGTCATAGAGTTACGTCCCTTTGATTTCTGAAAATGCCGATTTTTGACCTTGTCATCACGGTAGCCCATTCAGTTTTGATCGGATCTTTCTGAAACTTATATGTAAGGTAGCAGGGGATTACACCTTGAATGTGTTCAAAAACCAGCCCTGTCGGCATATTTGTCATAGAGTTACGTCCCTTTGTTTGCTGAAAATGCCGACTTTTGACCTTGTCATCACGGTAGCCCCTCCAGTTTTGATTGAAAATTCTGAAACTTAAATGCAAGATGGCTAGGGATAAAAACTCGGATGAGTTCGAAAACCGCCTAAGTCGGCCCATTTATCATAGAGTTACGTCCCTTTGATTGCTGAAAATGCCATTTTTTTTACCCTGTCATCACGTTAGCCCCTTCAGTTATGATCGGATCTTTCTGAAACTTATATGTAAGGTGGCTGGGGATAAAAACTCGAATGAGTTCGAACACCGGCCAAGTCGGCCCATTTATTTTAGAGTTACGTCCCTTTGATTGCTGAAAAAAGCCGATTTTTGACCTTGTCATCACCGTAGCCCATCAGTTTTGATCGGATTTTTCTAAAACTTATATGTAAGGTGGCTGGGGATAACACCTCGGATGAGTTTGAAAACCGACCAAGTCCGCCCATTTATCATAGAGTAACATCCCTTTGATTGCTAAAAATGCCGATTTTTTTATCTTGTCATCACCGTAGCTCCTTCAGTTTTGATGGATCTTTCTGAAACTTATATGTCAGGTGGCTGGGGATGAAAACTAGGATGAGTTCAAATACCGGCCAAGTCGGCCCATTTATCATAGAGTTACGTCCTTTTGATTGCTGAAAAATGCCGATTTTGACCTTGTCATCATGGTAGCCCCTTCAGTTTTGATCGGATCTTTCTGAAACTTATATGTAAGGTGGCTGGGGATACAATCCTGTATGAGTTCGAAAACTGGCCAAGTCCGCCCATTTAACATAGTGTTACTTCCCTTTAACTGCTGAAATTGCCGTTTTTCAACCTTGTCATCACCGCCGCTCCTTCAGTTTTGATCGGATCATTCTGAAACTTATATGTAAGATGGCTGGGGATTACACCTTGGATTTATCATAGAGTTCAACCCTTTTATGGGTGAAAATGTCAATTTTTGACATTGTCATCACCGTAGGCCCTTCAGTTTTGATCAGATCTTTCTGAAACTTATATGTAAGGTGGCTGGGGATAAAACCTCGAATGAGTACGAATACCGGCCAAGTTGGCCCATTTATCATATATTTATGTCCCTTTGATGTTTGAAAATGTTGATTTTTGACCTTGTCTTCACGGTGGCCCGTTCAGTTATGATCAGATTTTTCTGAAACTTATTTGTAAGGTGGCTGGGGATAAAACCTCGGATGAGTTTAAAAACTTGCCAAGTCGGCCCCTTTATCATAGAGTAACATCCCTTTGATTGCTGAAAATGCAAAATTTTGACCTTGTCATCACCGTAGCCCCTTCAGTTTTGATCGGATTTTTCGTAAACTTACATGTAAGGTGGCTGGAGATGAAACCTCGGACAAGTTCGAATACCGGCCAAGTCGGCACATTTATCATAGAGTTACGTGCTTTTAATTGCTAAAAATGCCTACTTTCGACCTGGTCATCACTGCTGCCCCTTCAGTTGTGATCGGATCTTCATGAAACTTACAAACAAGTAAGTCAGGCAGAAAAGCTCGAAGGAGTTTGAAAACTCATGAGGTTTGCCTTTTTGTCGCAGAGTAACATCCCTTTGATTGCAGCAGTGAATTGCTTATTTTTTTTAACTTGTCATCACCATGGCCCCTTTAGTTTATATCGGATCTTCTTAGCAAGTCAGGAATGAAAACTTGAATTCGTTTGAAAACCGGTGAGGTCACCCTATTTATCATAGAGTTACATCTACTTGATTTGCAGAAAATGCTTATCCTGTTATCACCATGGCCTCCCATAAATCTTTCGGTAGAGGTTGGCACTTCCTGAAACTTTGAATCTGTTAGCTCAGGTGAGCGATACAGGACCAGCTTGGTCCTCTTGTTCACTTTTTTCATTTCTTTTTTACGACACTTTCAGTGAGTGAGACCAATCTATGGTCCTGTGGGTGTACGCTGGGGCTAGAATCATGTGTCGGTTTGGGCAAAGCGTGTTTACCTAGAAGAGACGCCACAAAACGTTCTGATCAGGGCCTACACTGCTGGTTTGAAGTACAGGAATTAAGTGTTAAATTGAACAGCCCAAGCATTTTGAAATATTTTCCTGGACAGGCTTATACGTAAGCGGTTAACCAGTACAGTGCACATGTTCTCGCCAGAAACTGACAACTGCCCTTCTTGAATCAGCGGAATGGGAGAAAATGACCGTAGAAAAGATTTCATGATCAATCTCCACGAAAGAATGTTGCCGACCCCGGCATGTATCGAACCCGTGTCCTCCTGATCACCAGTCAGAATCGCATCCGTCCGGCTAGTCCAATTGTGCAGATTGTAAGTTTTCAAATGTATTCTGTCTTATTTTTTAAAGAAAATAAGGCTTGACATAATACTTTTTCACATGTAATGTCAAGCTTCATTGTCTCTGAAAATAATGTAAAAACCGAAATTGTTTTCTGCTATATAAATGTCCATGTCACTTTAAGGCTTAGGTTTTAATCTCTATCTGGTCCCTGATTAGGCAGTTCAGAATTTGCCTAGTACAGTAATTTATTGCCACAAGCAGAGAAGCTGATGAACAGCTACAAGGGCTGCATATACACATATATTGCTTACCTGACGCTGGTGTTAGAAGAAACCCATTCATGCCTCCTCCCCTCCACCCCCCCCCCCCCCCCCCCCCTCACACACACAGAGCATAATATCTGGTTCATCCAAGTATAGCATTTGGATTATTGTTAGAACTGTCTCAATGAGGCAGATCTAATGAGTATCTACAATCCATGTTTTTGGCAGTAATAAAGGAGTTAATGACCCCTCCCCCCCGCACTACACACACCTGCTAACTCCACTTTTTACTATAAAAGTGGGGTTTAGAAAGGTATGGATAGACTTACTTTTATGGTTATGCAAGAGCTTTTGTCTGATAATCAGAACCAATCAAAGTCTGCCTTTCGGACAAGTTTAACAGTTTTACCTAGAGACCTGACTGAATTAGGATGCTCGTCCCCGGCCATCGGGGCTTGAAGAAATAGATTGGCCTGCATGATGCTTCTACACAGAGCTGAAACCGACCGCACATGAGTAACTGCTTAGAGGTTCTAAGCCTACCCAGGAAAAGTGATGCGAGTCCATGCATATAAACTCTATTGGTTTCATTGGGCCACAAGGCTTGAGATGTCATTTCATCCCAATGTCGGGTAAAAGTCCCACAAAACTGGAGCAACGTCTCCAAAATGACCTATACAGTGTTGACGGGGACGATAAACCTCAAATCATACAAAAAAAGTAATTGGGATGCAAGGCATATATGGGTTAGCCAAAGATGGTTTAAGGGGTTACAATGAAGGATCAATTTACCCAGAGAAATATAAAAAAAATCGATAAATCGAACAGATGTGTTTTTTTTTTTGTTGTTGTTTTTTTTGTGGCTGGAACTAGTACATTTGTTTGACAGTTTGCATAAAGTTAAGGCTTTTGTATTAGTTTTTTTTCTTCTTTAAGATTGGTGGATATAAACCCATTTCATCTGAATGAAATCTGACAGGATTTAGAAATTCGATTAGACAATTGCAGAGAGGTTGTCTTAATTTAAATGCTGATGTGTGGAATAGGGTGGTTCAAAACATGGTATGGAAAACAACTGTTTGGCGCAATTCAGAAGTTTTAAAGCTTATATCATAATGTATAATACCGAATCCTTGCAAAATGTATGAACTACAATTGAAAAATATACCAGTATGCCGATTCTATCCATTTTGGGTCGATTGTTTTATAATCGACCCAAAGTTCCTAAATTTCATAATCAGAAATAACGATTTTGTCCACGTGACTATCACTGAATTGGGGGGTGGGGGGGGGGGGGGGCGAAAATTGTTGTGCTATTTTTATCGATGTTACAAGTATAAGTAGGTCAGAATGTAGCGTGTTGCTGAATGTCTTTGGGATGCATGTGTAGCTTAGTTTAAAATTGGAGTGGAATGCAATACACTGTACCACCCCATTCCAGTGTGAGTTGCATCTCGACCATTGCATAGATTAATTCCTTGGCCTAGCTATGTACTTCAATGGAAAAAGACCATGTAATCATAAGGTCTCTCAGCGGTGTGGGTTCGAGTCTGGCTAGGGTCACATGTGAGACGCCAAGTTCTGCAACAGAAGGTCACGTTTTCTTTTCTCCGGGCACTCAGATTTCGCCGACCTCTGATTAACGATAAACTCCCCCCCCCCCCCAACACACACACACGCGCAAACGAAAAAAAAGATTGCTCATATTCATTAATGTTTATTTGTGAAAGCATAAATATTAATTTTGCACATCATAATGTCTGCCCAAAAGCAGTGACGGTTTGTCTGTGATGACTGTTACCAGCCTGCAGTATGTAAAATTGCTGTTTTGCGGGCCTGTAGGCTACAGACCACTATTTTGTTTTCTTTTTTTTTAACCTTTATCCTGCTGAATATGTTAATTTAGCAATAGCCATTGCAGTCCAGCAGCCGATCGAATTACTTCGCATACTAAATTTGTTCACAAGTTGCATGACAATCACCGAGGATGCCATCTGATCTGGATCTACACTGTTTGCAAAGCAGGGGTTTCCCTCTTTTAACGAATTGACAGTAATTATCGCATTAGTGGGTGGTATATAATACATACATGTATATAGAAGCACAGGTGGATTGCCCATTAAACCCATACAATTGTATTTAAAGCAAACATTCTTGACTTTGATCAGACGCCGCTTAATTATAATGTTTATGTGCAACATTTCTCTCATGAAAATTGTAAAAAGTAATTGTTTTAAAGTTTAGCTGCTCTGTTTAAAGTTTAGCTGCTCTGCTTTTGTAGACTTGATTTATTGAAATTCTTGCTGACAAGTGAAACTAGACACAGCTGATAATCTGGAGAGGTTCGAAAGCCCGTGGCATATATGTACGAAAATACTGAATTGGGTGTCTCAGCTGAGTCTTTGAGCTGAGGCTATGAGTTGAGTCAATGAGCTGAGTCTTTGAGTTGAGTCTACTGCATACCATGTATTGTTGTTGATGTTTTTTTTTAAGTCCAGACAATATTAAGACTGGTCAGGGTTTTCATCAAGCAGAATGTGATTAATAAGGGCCTTTTACATGTTTACAGTCTTCACATGACGTTACACTGGAACATTTATTTAGTTTGAATTATGCTTGGAAAACAGCAAGCCTGAATTTCAGGTCAATAACCTTTTACATTCAGTCCACTTGGAGGTCCCCAGGGGTGCGACGGGGCCATGCCCATGCTCCATTTCATTAAAGGCCTTATTTTTCAGAAACCATTCAGATCCCCATCCCTAAACAATATATATTCTTATCCTTATGATAAGATGCATTTCACCATTGGGTCCCCCGAGTGTGCTGGGGTCATGTCCTACCCCCACCACTTCATAAAAGGCCTAATATCGGATACCTGTTCAGATCCCCACCCTTAAATTGTATATATATTCTTATTCCTTATGATACATTCAGTGACACCAACCTTTGGGTACCCCAGATGCGCCGGGAACATGCCCCCACACCCTCCACTTTATAGTAGGCCCAATATCAGATAAACCGTTCCGATCCCTACTCATAAACCATATATATTCATTATCCGCATTTCGGCCTCCGCCCATCGGGGCTTGAAGACGTAGATGGGCTGCATGATGCTTCCACGCATAGCTGAAACCGACCCGCACACGAGTACTGGTAAACCGCTTAGAGGACCCAAGCCTGCCCAGGCAAAGCGGTGCGAGTCGGCCCGTCCATGCTAATAAATACTATTGGTTCCATTGGGCGGTAGGGCTTGAGGTGTCATTTCATGTCAAGGTCGGGTAAAAGTCTCACAAAATTTGAAGAAAAGTCTCCAAAATTACCTTTACAGTGTTGACGGGGTCGTTAAACCTCAAATCAAACGAACAAAAATCATTATCCCCAAGCTTTAAAAAATGTGTTTGAGGAAATTGTAAATCCCTCCATCCATCTGTCTGTCTTCATTCATCCATCGATCACGCTATCCTCTCCTTAACCACTGGCCTGAATGCCAGCAAATTTGGTACAGGGCTTTCTTACATAATGAGGGCGTGCTACAACTATGTCATATTTGGCTCTGACAGAAGAGTGGGGATTTGCGAAGGTGTGCCATCGAATGCACGCTCTAGTTCTTATTGTTGGTCAGTTGCTCATTAAAACTGTCTCGATCACGCAGTTAAATAACTAAGGCTCTAATATTAACCATGGGTTTTTCTACCTCACAAATCATATAAAACCGGTCCACACACGAGTACTGGTAAACCGCTAAGAGGATCTAAGCCTACCCAGGCAAAGCGGTGCGATTCGGCCCGTCCATGCATATAAACCCTATTGTTTTCATTGGACGGCAGGGCTTGGGATGTCATTCCATCTCAATGTCGGGTATAAAATTGGAAGCAACGTCTCCAAAATTACCTTTACAGTGTTGACGGGGACGGTTAAACCTCAAATCAAACAAAGACGAAAATCAGATACTACGAGTGCTCAGACTGAGCAATCCAATTTATCAAATATTTGACAGCTGTTGCCTTGCTGGTATAGAAATAATGGCATGAAGTTGTAATTAATTCTGATTCATTCAGAGAATTTTACAGCCTTTTAAATTAGACAGTGCAGTACCAGACTGAAATGTTTCTGCTAGAAAAGGTATACACATCTGTTCATTTTGTACCAGAAACCCCAAAACGGGCAACTGGTAAACAGTGCAGACCCAGATCAGACGACATAGAACGGGGCATTTGATCAGGGTCTACACTTTTTGCAAAAAGTTAAGCCATTTTCTTAATGAAAGAAGAAAATGCAACCTGTCACACCTAAACTTTGAAGTGGACTCTAGCTATATATAAGGAGGAAAAATCATTTGGTACGAACCCCTCATCTTATGCAGAAAATTTGAGTTTAGTGAGGAATACTTAATTTGCTTTAGTGTTGCTAAAATATAGTGGGTATTGGATTGAACTGCCTCATAGATGCAAACGGGCACCAAATACAGTAAAACTTCAATGAATATTAACACCTCTGGGACCATAAAAAGTTGTTCGAGATTGGGGTAGTTCGAACTACTGAGGTTTACTCATAGTACCAGGTCATAAGGGATGGTGGGACCACTTAAGGGTATCTTTACGATCTTTTATAGAATATAGGTATGTTGTGTACACTCGTTAGAATCGCTCATTGAGGGGATTCTAATGAGTATACACAGCACACCTTTTAAAGATAAATGAGAAAAAATCATATATTATCCTATCTGGTTATCTAGAGCTTTGGGATAGTGTAATTGATGCATTTCTAATGAGCACCCACAATCTATGTTTGGAGTATTTTGTTTGATTTAAGATAAACGTTCCTGTCAACACTGTGTAAGTCATTTTGGAGACGTTGCTTCCATTTTGGGGGGTCTTTTACCCGACACTGAGATGAAATGACACCTCAAGCCCTGCCGCCCAATTCAACCAATAGGATTTATAAGCATGGACGGTCGCACTTTCACCACTTTTCCTTGGTAGTTTTAAAACCGCTCAGCTGTTTACCAGCACCCATGTGCATTCTGTTCCAGCTCTGCATGGAAGCATCTGGCAGCCCATTCGATTTCTTTAAGCCCCGTTGGGCAGTTATGTTTGGCGTAGAAATAAGGACAATATAAAATACCATCTGCAGTATGTTAGCACACGTTACGGCTTCATTTATTTGTTCAACTATTTATGTACTGTTTCATATGTCATTTGTATTAAATGTATTATGCTTTTCCTAAGAGGGTTTTTTTGGTTTGTATGGTTTGAGATTTAAGTCCATGTCAACACTGTATTGGTCCTTTTGGAGAGAAATGTGAGTTGCTTCCAATTCTGTGGGAATTTTACCAAGTATTGAGATATAAAACAACATCTCAAGCACTGCCACCCAATGAAACTGATAGGGTATATGTGCCGAGGTTCAAACTAGCACCCCGCCCCCGCCCATCCGGGCTTGAAGAAATAGATTGGCTGCATGATGCTTCCACGCATAGCTAACTCCGACCCGCCCACGGGTACTGGTAAACAGCTTAGAGGATCTAGGTCTGCCCAGGCAAAGCGGTGCGAGTCGGACCGTCCATGCTTATAAACCCTATTGGTTTCATTGGGCGGCAGGGCATGAGGTGTCATTTCATCTCAACGTCTGGTAGAAGTCCCACAAAATTGGAAGCAACGTCTTCAAAATGACCTATACAGTGTTGACGGGGAGGTTAAACCTCAAATCAAACAAAACAAACTAGCACCACTTTTCCTGAGAGAGAGATGAAACCCTGTTAACTCCACCAGACCACGGTTAATATAATAATAATAATAATAACAATAATAATAATAATAATAATAATCATCATCTCTATTTGAGAGGGTAACACATTTAGCAATAACAAGCTAATCTTCCATGAGGCCCTCTAATATGCACAGTATTTACATGTAGATATACTAATTACAAAACACACACACACACACACACACACACACACACACACACACACACACACACACACTACGAGACCTAGTGCATTTTTACATCTCAAAAATGGCCACTTCTCTAACGAAAACCCGCGATATTTTTCCTACTGATCCTTCAAACATAGGCTGTGGGTGCTACAATGTTTCTCAAAAATAGTTTACGTAAAAATAAAACAATGCAGCTCCCATCAGGTCTCTATCTTTTCTCAGGTGAAATTTCTTAAAAATTGATGTCATGACATTTATCATCAAAATAAATGTATTTTAACAATAAGCTACACATATATGCTGCCTCTACATTGAAATTTAGCGGGCCTCTGTGGCCTAGTGGATTAAGAGCATTAGGTCGCTCACTGTCGTGTTTAGAATCTGGCTCGGGGTTACATGTGAGATGTCAAGTTCTGCAACGAAAGGTCAGGTGTTTTTTTCTCTGGTTATTTCGGTTTTTGTCCACCTCTCAGATCGGATCGATATAAGTGAAATAATGTTGAAAAGGCTGTAAAACCCAAAACCAAAAAGTTCAGATCCACTGAAATTTTCATGAATGCATTGTCCATGTGTTGTCTGAAAACTGGTTAATTTTATTGCCACATGTTTAGACAATTACTGTAGCTTATCATGTTAAACTGAGATTTATTGAAGTTCACTTTGACAAGTGAAAATAAACTAGCTGTTATTCTGGAGAGGCTGAAATGTCCATACATGATACCTGTATTTTTTGGTGGTAAAAACTAGGAGTATCACTGCTGTAGCCCAGGTTTTTGTGTTGAATGGAATCTTCCTCCTTATGTATAGCAGTTTAGCAGGAGTCCATTTCAGGTATCGGGGGTGTCGGGTTTGGTTTCTTCTGAATTGGTTTGGATTATGGTTGGGCGTTTAGCAGACAGTGAAGGCTGTGATCAGATGCCACATTCTGCGGCGCCTGATCTGGGCCTGCACTGTTTGCCAAATACCCGTTTTGGGGCTTCCGGTACAAAATGGGTTAGCCCTTAACCTGCTGAGCAGGACAACCTCGGCCTTTACAAACAGTGCGAATCCGATCGGATGGCTTCTGTGGAAGCCATCTGATCGGTATCTGCACAGTTTAATATTCTTTCTATGAATCTGACTGAACACATTATTTCAAGCAATTTGATTGGTTGTTGGTCATTAATAAGTGTGACAGGTTAATTTATTTGGCAGGATTAGGGTCTCATCAGGGAGTTTATACTACCTAAAGGACCCTAAAAGTTTGGACACCTTGAGGGCTAGCTAGCTTGCTGTAATTCTTCTGAGGATGTGACGGACTTGTTTCATGGCACAGCAGGAGGTGCAGACGGAATGACAGACAGTGTAGACCCTGATCAGATTGCTCCTGATCAGGGTCTGCAATGTGTGATTAGGACTGTCTGTCCCGATATTTAATATCTTTGCGATAAAACAATGGTGCTGTGCAGAAACTGTTTGCCAAATACCCGTTTTGGGGCTTCCGGTACAAAATGGGCTAGCCCTTAACCTGCTGAGCAGGACAACCTCGGCCTTTACAAACCGTGCGAATCCGATCGGATGGCTTCTGTGGAAGCCATCTGATCGGTATCTGCACAGTTTAATATTCTGTCTATGAATCTGACTGAATACATTATTCCAAGCAATTTGATTGGTTGTTGGTCATTAATAAGTGTGACAGGTTAATTTATTTGGCAGGATTAGGGTCTCATCAGGGAGTTTATACTACCTAAAGGACCCTAAAAATTTGGACACCTTGAGGGCTTGCTGTAATTCTTCTGAGGATGTGACGGACTTGTTTCATGGCACAGCAGGAGGTGCAGACGGAATGACAGACAGTGTAGACCCTGATCAGATTGCTCCTGATCAGGGTCTGCACTGTGTGATTAGGACTGTCTGTCCCGATATTTACTATCTTTGCGGTAAAACAATGGTGCTGTGCAGAATCTGGCAATTTTTGCACATGATAACTTAGTTCCATAAATAGTGGTACACCTTGAATGCTTCTGAAGTTATGACAAATTTGTTTCATGACACAGCAAGGAGTTTCAGACAGTGATGACCCTTTCAGGACTGCTCCTGATCTGGGTCTGCCCTGTTTGGGTAGGCCTGTCTGTCCCATTAGTTAGGATCATGATGATATCACCCAGATATCATTTACTATTCCAGTAAAAATATGCCTCTTTATGTGCTCCTACATGGACCTTTAGGTTTCAATGGGCGGCAGGACTTGGGGTGTCATTTCATCTCCATGTCGGGTAAAAGTCCCACAAAACTGTTAGCAACGTCTCCGAAATGACATTAATAGTGTTGACGAGGACGTTAAACCGCAACGCAAAAAAAGACTAAAACTCACAGAGCTTTGATGTTAATATATGTTTAGTTTGCAAATGAAAATATAAATTCCGATTAGTTTATAAATTAACTGGATAGCCGGTCTCGGTAGCTCAGTCGGACGCGCGTCTGACTGGTGATCAGGAGGATGCGGGTTCGATACCTGCGCCTGGGTCGGCAACATTCTTTCGTGGAGATTGATCTTGAAATCTTTTCTACGGTCATTCTTTCCGCAAGAAGGGCAGTTGTCAGTTTCTGGCGAAAGAATGTGCACTGAACTGGTTAACCGCTTACGTATAAGCCTGTCCAGGAAAGCGTGGATAAGTAAACTGATCGGCTCAAAATGACCTAAAATTGTGATCACTGGGCCGTTAAAACTCCAATACAAACAAACAAACAAATTAAATGGATATAATATATCAAGTAATCTGATTGGCTGGTAAAGGTTGTTTAATATATTCAGTAATAGCGGGAAATGCTACAAGAACATCGCATTTTTTTTTCAAAATACTTTTCATATGTATAGTAACAAGCCACACATAAACAAAGAACGGTTCTCATTGAGCTAAAAGGTAAACTTTACACACAAAATTATTATATTATGCTTATCAGTTACTGCCTGCAGGCTTATTTATCGACATGTGTTTACAGTGAATTTGAATTGGTGAAATTTGCTGAAATGGAGGATTTAAGGGTCGTGGATTTCAGACAATTGAATATTCAGAGGTAAGATTATTTACTTTTTAAAAAATCAACAGTTGCTCTTGCGATGTAAAAATAATATAAAAGAATGACAGCAATTAAATACATGTAACTGATTTCAACCGCTACATGTATATGTGGATATCATAGTACGTTTGTGTCAGTCAGAACTCATATAATTGAGCAGAGTTGTTTTGTTTGAATTGTGGTTTAACGTCCCGCCAATATTATTTAGGTCATTTTGCCGACGTTTCCTATTTTGTAGGACTTTTACCCGATACTGAGATGAAAGGACATCTCAAGCCCTGCCGCCCGATGAAACTAATAGGGTTTATATACATGTATCCGACAGCACTTTTCCTGGGCAGACTTGGACCTCCTAAGCGGTCTATTAGGTCTAATACTCATATGCGGTCGGTTTCAGCTCTGCATGGAAGTATCAATTAAGCAGCCTCATCTATTTCTCTAAGCCCCGATGGGCGGGGGCTGCTATATTGGCTGTATAAAATTCACTGAGAAAATTCATTAACGATAAGAGTATTCTCTGTATTTTTGTTTGTTTAAGGTTTGGTTAAACTTCCCCGTGAATATTATTTAGGTCATTTTAAGGCGTTGCTTTCTGTTCTGTGGGACTTTTACCAGGCATTGGGATGAGATGGCATCTCAAGCACTACTCCCAAACAATCCGCTAGGGTTTACAATCATGGACGGTCCGACGGCAAGCTAAAACCTTCTATGCGGCTTAACAGTACAGTCGAACTTCAATGGCTCGAACACCTTTGGGACCTCGAAAATCTGTTCGAGACAGGGGTAGTTCGAGCCACTGAGATTACTGTCAGGAGGCATAACGAGATACTTTTAGACATCGTTCTGGTGTTCTATAATGAAAATGTATGCTGTGTGTACTCATTAGAATCGCCTCATCGAGGCGATTCTAATGAGAACAAACAGCATAAATTTGCAAGATAAAAGACTAAAATATTCTTTATTATCCCCCCCCCCCCTATTTCTTATGTAGAGGATTTCGCTAGGGACTCAAGAATGGGTTCGACACATCCATGGTAAATAGCCATCGCTGTTCGAGCCATCGAAGTTCTACTGTACTTGTCTCATGTTCGGTCGGTTTAAACTTTGCGCGGAAGAACCGTGCAGTCCAGTCTATATTTCCAAGCCCCGAGGGACGGGGTGCCTATTGTATGTGTAAGTTTTATTGCAAAACAGAAGATTAATAAATGCATTACGATAACACCCGTGCGACATAGTGCATTTTTTCACATCTCCAAAATGGCTAATTTTCTGATGAATATCCGTGATACTATTCTTGTATATATGTTGTGGGTGCTCGTTAGAACCGGCTCGTAGTTGTGAATGTTCGTTAGAACCGGTTCGTTGAGGCGGTTGTAACGAGTACAAAAACCTATGTCTTGGATGAGAAATAAGAAAAATAATGCTTACTCCTGTAAACCCCAAAGGGGTATAAGGGGGTGTTCATTACACGGACTTGTTCACATGACTGTATTGACATTTGGATAACATGGATAACATTGTGCATGCTTTCAAAGCTAAACATGTCAATGCTCTGATGTAGATATTTGATATTTTACTCATTGCTGATGCAGATGCAACCATATAGACGACTATAGGTTATATAAGGAATCTGCGGGCCATATCGTTTCCTATATCATTCCCCATTTTGCACACAGCGGGAGTAAATTTTGAACTTAGGAATTTATTCGGAACATTGCTGAGATTTCTGCAAATGATGAGGGACCTGATCAGATGTCACATGCAGCTTCGTCTTAGGGACCTCTATGAAAATTTTTCAAATTATAGCCCGGGGCGAAAAATGGCCCCGACCAAGGACCCACTGGTTTTAAATTGCATATATAGGGAAAACTTTTAAAAATCCTCTTATCCGGAATCGGAAGGCCCGGGCCTTTGATATTTGGTATTATCATATGACGTCTTTGAGTAGGTATGGATAACGTAGTGTAATAAAAATCGCATGTCCACGCGTGTAATAACACATTGGCGGGATAAAGTAACGTCATGACGACGTCCATGCCAAACATGCATTATTTATGTGAAAATGTCAAATTTAAAGTTGATAAAATTCGAGCGTTAATCAGAGATGGGCAAACGAAATCAGTGCTGCAGGAGAGAGACAAAACAAAACATGTCATTCCGTTCCAGAACTAGACATCCTACTAAGTCTTGCTTCGTTAAAACAACACCAAAATATTTGCATGGAATACATCTTGATCAGATCTGAATATGGCTGATGTCAGATCAAAGCCAAGGCCACTAGGTCAAATTGCTTTAAAAACTTGTTCATCCCCTAGAGGCCGCAGTTTTCCTTCAATCCTCATAAAACTACACCACAATAGTTTGCCTGATGTAAATGTATTAGAAAAGAAATCTGAATATGGGTCATATAGGATCCAAAACAAGTTCATAAGGTTAATTTGTTTTGACCCCTTGTTCCCCCTCTAGACACCGAAGTTGTGCTTCATGAAACTGTTCAAGAAAAAATTTCTTGGTAATTCCATGGTCAAGTAGGAATATGGGTCAGATGGGGTCAAAACCCGCTCACTAGATCAAATTGCTTTAAAACCATGTTCAGCATCTTGAGGCGTTTTGCTGTACTTTCCTGAAACCATTAAAGAATGATTGTCTAGGTAATATCGGGAATGGCAAATGTCGGGTTCAGAAACTAGGTCAAGTTGCTTTCAAACCTTGTTCACCCCCTAAAAAACAGTCTTGATTAACATTCATGAAGCTATGCAATAATGTTTGCCCTCTAGTTTGAATGCGGGTCATATCGGTTCAAAAACTAAATCACTGATCAAATTACTTTCAAATTCGTTCACTCGCTAGAGTCCACAATTTGTCTTCAATCCTCGTGGAACTGTACCTGAATGTCTGTCTTGGTGGTTCTTGGTGCTATCTTGTCTAAGATTGAATGTGGGTATCACCGTGATGTGCAATCAAAACTTAGGCCACTAGGTCAAATTCTTTAAAGCCTTGTTCACTCGCTAGGGGCTACAGTGTTGCTTTAATCTCAATGAAGCTATATCAGAATGTTTTTACGATAATAGCTTGGTCGCGAATATGAGTCATATCGGAAGAAAAACTAGGTCGCTAGGTCATATTTCTTTAAACCCTTGTTAACCCTTTACTATGCCACAGTGTCATTCTGCGTGACATTAACCGAATGTCCGTCGTGATTATGTTTCAGTCCAGCTCGAATATTGACTAAGCGGAGTAAACAACTAGGTCAAATGCCTTTAATTTATAGTGACCACAGATTTGCTTCACTCTTCGTGAAGTTTATCAGAATGTATGAAATCTCTTTCAGGTTCGAGTATACAGTGTCGAGTCAAAAACTAGACAACTTAGTCAAATGTGTTTATTGCCTTGTTCACTGTCTACAGATACAACTTATTTGCTTCCGTCTTAATGAAACATGACCAGAACGTTTGTCTTCATGATAACGCGATAGCTTTTGACCTGATAAAACCAAATTTGAAATTTGTCATATCGGGTCAAAATAAGGTCTTATCATCTATCTGGGCACACCAGAATCTGTTCTCGCCCCCCGCCTATCGGGGCTTGAAGAAATAGATTACGCTGCACGGTGCTTCCACACAGAACTGTAACTGACCACACATGAGTACTAGTAAACCGCTTAGAAGGACTAAGCCTGCGGAGGTAGAATGGTGAGAGTCAGACCGCCCAATGCAAATAAGCTGTTTTGTTTCATTGGGCGACAGGGCTTGAGATGTCATTTCATCTCAATGTCGAGTAAAAGTCCCACAAAATTGGAAGCAACGTCTCTAAAATGACCCAAATAGTGTTGTCGGGGACGTTAAACCTCAATTCAAACAAAACAAAACCAGAGTCCCTTAATGACTCAGGTGAGCCATTAAGAACCATCTTGGTCTTCTTGTTCGTATATCTCTGTATGGAGGGACACTATGTTAAACTTGGCTTGGCTTATGGCTCAATCATTTAACATCGCACTTTTAGTATTTCAGTTTGAAGACTATATTTGTGTCTATAAAAATACATTTAAAAATTAGAATAAAAAAAAAAACATGCACTTTCAACAATGCACGATTGGAAAATGTAATCGACGCCAAAGAATGTTAAAATACATAATTAATTTGTCAGGAGGTTTTGAACTGACCTTTTGTTTGTTTGATTGAAGGTTTAACGCCCCCGTCAACACTTTAAATGTCATTTTGGAGACGTTGCTCCCAATTTTGTGGAACTTTTACCCGACATTGAGATGATATGACATCTCAAGCCTTGCTACCCAATGATGACCTAGTAGCCAATGTAACGATTTTTAGCATTTAAAAACAAACCAAAAAAGAATATAATGAATATACATAGATTTAGCCCTCTAATACAAAAATATATTTCTTCAGATTTACATGCTGCAGCTCGCTGTAACACGTTAAAGCCGCACTCGTCAGCTGGCAGAAATAGGAAAATGTTCTGTATATATTGGGCTTTAGGGATAATGAGATGCGTGGGAAGCAAACACTCTACTAGTTAGTAGCATAGACGGGTGTCCGATAAGAGAAAATTTTACTTTGACACTTTGCAGAATAAGTCCATTGTCAATGATGGTGGTCGACAGGTGGATTTTACGTAGGTTGTGGGGAAAAGAGTATGAAGACATATAACAACCGAACCTGCTTCCCGGCACTGGCTTGTGCCTATGAAAAGGTAATTGTAGATGTTCCTTATAGAACTGTTTGCACACTCTTAAAGCCACTTCCTTAGAACTAGAAGTTGTTCATTGTCGTCTTTCAGCCTACCTGTCACGTAGGGACAAGGTGAGCTTTTGGGATCACGTTACGTCCGCCATCCGCCATGCGTCTGTGCGTCTGTAAACAATTTCTTCAAACAATATCTTCTAAACCACTGATCAGATTTTGACATAATGTCACAGGAATGATCCTTTGATGGTCCCCTTTCACAGTTGTTCAAACGGTTCCGGTCCGTGGCACATCAAGGTCACAGGAGCCAAAAATAGATTTTTTTTTTCCTGAAACCATAAATACTTCTACCCGGAAATCGCAATGCCCAGGTCTGTGGTAAGTGCTTTGAACCTTCATCTAGTGGACCTTAACCGCGATTGTTTAAATTATAGCCCTGTGACCAAACATCACACCGCCCCTGGACCCACCTGTTTTAAATAGACTTACAGGGGTAACCTTTAAACATCTTGACTGAAACAAGAAGGCCGAGGTCTTTGACATTTGACATGCAGTTTCAAGTAGAGCCTGGGGCCAAAAATGGCCCACCAGTTTTACATAGACTAAGATTGGGAAGAGGCTTAAAATCCCCTTGTCTGAAACAAGAAGGCCCAGGTCATTGATATTTAGTTTGAAGATTCATCTTGTGGCCCGCTGCTAAGATTGTTCAAATTAAAGCACTGGTGCCAATCTCCGCCTTGTGCACTAGAAACTTACCCTCAATGTGTGCCCATATAGTGAAATGCATCAGCTGTGTATAACTAATATGGGAACCACCGACTCATAAGTCTAGCTTCTGATTCCAACCCTTCTCCAAGCCACGCCCGGTTGTCACCATGAGGCATTGTTAGCATAAGCACTTCATCTCTCCATGACGTATTAGGATCTGACCCTCAATGTCCACAAGGTGCCGAGACATTGGCATACATGTCAGCTCTGTATTGCTAAAGGGAATCTCATAAGTCTAGCTTCTGATGCTAACTCTGTTAGTCCCGCCCCTACCCCACCCAACTCCAACCCTTGTCACCATGTGACATTGTAAGTAAAGTAGAAGTAAAACAAAGATCAGGAATGGATACGATTAACTTACTCCACCCATCAAAGACACCAAAGGGAAAAAACACAAACATTAAGCGACCAGACCATAATGGAAACCTAAACAAAAGAAGGCCATAAGGACAGTTACTTTCCCACTAAATGGCCATATGGCAACCCAAAATAAAAAGACACAGGTGATACACACAGTAAGTAACAAACAACAACATAAATAAACCGCCACAGAAGAACCGCCTTGGAACGGTCAGTGGAACGATTTTACGTGGCCACAACCCTCGCCCTTACTTCCGTCGCGATTTAGACAAATAATTTGTTCAGTCCGCATGAAGGCCTCATACATCAGTGCAACATCTCCGTGAACACAAAAAATCAAAGAACCACAAAGGTGAGACAACGGTGAAAACTCGACAGCAAGAAACCACTGAAATGCTGGAGCAAAAGAAAACCAACAGTTAGACTCCGATGGGCCCAACCAGAGACAGAGCATCGGGCACCAACCAACATTACCAAGAATTAGATCTCTCTAATTCTCAATAAGCCTTTACGTTGGAGCCGTCATAGAATCTGAGGCCTGACCCACCGGCGTGCAATTAAAGAGGGAAGCAAAGTTGCCAACCGTGATTGGGTTAATTACCATGCATGCAGTCTGTCGTATAACATCCATGTTGTACCCAATCTTTTTATATCGAAGAATGAAACTTAAGACTGAGCCAGTTCGTCGCCTTCTGGGTATTAGAATCTGACCCTGTCTGTCCAAATGGTTCCAGATAGAGACATTCAAGTCAGATCTGTGTTAACAAAGCGAACCACCGCCTCATCTTATGCCAATCCCCCACCCTCCCAGCCCGCCTTTGTCACCACGGGCATTGTCAGTTACACTGGGCAACTGTCGGCTCTGCATTGTCAAATGAAACTTTTGAAAGCCTTCATCCCCTGAAAGAAAACAATTAAGAAGGCATGTTACATAGGTGACCCTCAGACAAAAATGTCAAAATTGATTCCCTCCACTGAACGTGATTGCCACAAAAACTAAAAAAAAAAAACTTTTAAAATGACTTCTACTCCTGAAGAGGTAGACTGATTTTGAAATAATTTCACAGAAATGCTGCTAAGGTCACTGTCAAATAAAAAGGCTCAAACCGCTCACTCCATCTTATGTTACCTACCATGTTTCTGTACAGTAAGGATCAGGTGAACGATCCAGGGCCATCTTGGCCCTCTTGCAATGTCTTGTTTTCAACAATGTCAATTAGGCCGACCAGATGAAGTCACGGCTATTTACATTGAACTTTGCCTGCTGCTGGTACCCAACTTTGATTCAACGTTAAAACAAAGTTCGTAACGTAGGTTTCACGTTGATTCAGCACTGAATCAACTTATTGCTGGAAGCTGTTTCTCAGTTGACTGACTGTGATTTTTATCTCACCAGAGCCAAATGATCCGGGGGAGCTTATAGGATATGCAGTTGTCCGTTGTCGTCATATGTCGTATATCTGGTGTCGTCTGGCGTCAACACTTTCATGAAACCACTGAGCCGATTGGGCCCAAATTTAATCTGTAGCAGCCTTCGGCTGGGTGAGTGTAATTTTTTGTATGAAAATCAGCTGTATAAGTTTCCAAAGACTTATAATGGGGAACATTAAAAATGTCATTTACTGACAAGCGTCTGCAGATATTTTGACAAAACTTTCATAGAAATGTCCCTTTGGCAATATTCTATCTGGCATATGATTTAAGGCTTACTGCTCATATTCATTGGTTGCCATGAAAACCAAAAGCCCCCCCCCACACCCCCCCCCCCCAAAAAAAAACAATAAGAAAAATTAAACAAAATCACCTCCTCAGAAACTATATTCTTTATGAGGCTGAGACTTCGTGCAGATATCATCTTATTAGCCTTTGCAGGTTTTGTGATGTTTTTTTTTTTTTTTTTTTTTTTTTATTAAATTCGGTTCTTTAGTTCGGTTGCTATGACATCTTAAGAGTTTCCATAGACATACAATGGGAAAACTTGAAAAATGGTACTTTCTGCCGAGCCTTTGCGGATATTTTGATAAAACTTTCATAGAAATGTTCCTTTAGCAATCTTCTACCTTTTATGATAAACGGCTTATTAGTTTGGATACTATGGCAACTCGTAGTGTCCATAGACTTACAATTAGGAAAATTGCAAAAATGGCATATACTGCCAATTCATTGAAGATATTTTGACAAAACATTTATAGCAAGTTCCTTGAAGCAATATGTTTTTGTGTAACTGCTGGTTTTGCAATGTCGGTTCAACATTCAAAACCACTGACCCAAAACGTCCCCTGGGGACATGCAAAAATCCGCCAAAATTTTGTTTCTAAGCCCCCACCCCCACCCCCCCCCCCCCCCAAAAAAAAAAAAAAAAAAAAAAACTAGATCTGCAGTCGATGGTATACCATCGCAAATACCCGCTTTTTCTATTAATAACACTAATGACTATGTATTAGCTAGCCAAAACTACATGTAAGTTAAAAAAGGTTGCAAAGAACATTCTAAATGATAAGCAAAGTTTCAGAAATGTAACTCTTAGAGTTAAGAAGATATGGCAAAGTCATACTTGTTGACCTTTGACCTTGGGTTTATGTTGAGGTCCATCTAAAGTACCCCAATTTATTCTATATTCCAATAGCCATCCAATAACCAAGTTTCGGAAGTGTAACTCCAATAGTTTAGAAGATATGGCAAAGTCATACTTTTTGACCTTTGACCTTGGGGTCGAGGTCACACCAAAAGTAGCCCAACATATTCTATATTCCAAGGACCATCCAATAAGCAAAGTTTCAGAAGTGTAACTCCAATAGTTTAATAGATATGGCAAATCATAATTTTTGACCTTTGACCTTGGGGTCATGTTGATGTCAAGGTCACAAAAGAGTTGCCCACTGCCATCTACATTCCATGTACTATCCACATGCAAAGTTTCAAAAGTGTAACTTCAGTGGTTGCAGAGGAGATCCAATCACAAGAAACGTGACGGACGGACAGACGGACAGACAGACAGACGGACGGACAGACGGACTGACGCCGGAGTGAACTGTGGTACGAAAACAATATACCCGTTTTTTCTTCGAAAAAGCGGGTATAAAAAATGGGCGTGACAGGGCCATGACCCAGCTCATCACATTATAAAAGGCCAAATCATCATTCAGAAAACTTTAAGATCCCTACCTCTAAACTATATACATGTATATTCTTGTCCCTAATAATAAGATGCATACAGACACGCCACTCGGGGGCACCGAGGGTGCCCCGGGGCTACCGCCCCCCACCTCCAAACACAAACTCACTACAATAAATACCTCATATCTCAAAACCCATTCAAATCCCCACCCCTAGAACTTTATAAAATTTTGTTTCTTATTGTAAGAGACATTCAGTGGCACCAATCTAGGCGTCCCCCACCCCGGGATGCACTGGGGTTATGCCTCATCCCTCCACTTCATAAAAGGCCACATTTCTGAGAAACTCTTCAGACCCTCACCCCTAATCCTTATAATATCATGTTACTAATGACAAGATGCATTCAGTGACACCAACCTCCAGGTCCCCTTGGGTGACTCTGGCGATGCCCAAACCTCTACTTCTTAAAATGTCATGTATCTCAGAAACCGTTCAATTCCCAACCCCTAAACCATAATATACTCATGTTCATAATAACAAGACTAATTCTGTCACACCACCCTTGTGGTCCTCCGGATTGTTCTGTAGCAATGCGCCACCCTTCCAGTTCATAAAAGGCCATATATCTCAGAAACAATTTAGATCCCAATTCTTGATCTTTTTTTTTGTTTTGGGGTGGGGGCGGGGCCCTTTAAAGATTATTCAACTTATATCGAGCCGATTGTTTATCAGATGTGGAGGAAAACCGGAGTACCTTGAGAAAAACTACCTTCCGTTGCAGAAGTTGGCGTCTCACATGTGAGCCGAGCAAGGTTCGAACCACAACGGTGCGAGACCTAATGGTTAAGAGTCAGCGCTCTTACGCACTAGGCCACGGATGCTCGTCAGCCCTTAATCAAATCCTTGTTCCTCATGATAAGACACATTCCGGCGGACCAACTTGAGGGTCCCCGCGGGTCCACAGGAGCTATTCATCACCCCTTCACTTCATTAAAAGGCCTCATACCTCCAGAACCATCAAGGTTCCCACCCCTGAACCATATATATTCTTTGTCCTAATGATAAGACCTATTCAGTGAAAAAAATATTGAGTCCCGAGTTCCACCGAGCCATGTCCAAACCCCTCCACTGCTAAAATGACCTAATGTCTCAGGAATCATACATATCCCCGCCCCTGAACCATATAATGGCAAATCCATTAATAAGGGCTCCATTGGGTCCATCCCCAACCCTTCCACTTCATAAAACGCCTATTTCAGATATTGAGTCCACATAGGTGGTCATTTGAGTTTGGGGGTTCGTTTTGGGGACTTAATAATCGGTCGGTAGCTGCTAATATTCCGTGCCCACCTAAGCTGTGGTGCGTATGGTGGCACAGGGGCCTCATGTTTTAATTCATTCCACCTTTTACATAATATAAGAAGTGCATCAGTCATACTTAGTACATACTTACATCTACTAGCACAGGCATGTCAATATGAATGCTTCACACAGGATTTGGTTTACGTACCACAAGTCATCCTTATTCTACTTACATATATTTCATGTCTGACTGACAATGCAAAAACGATGCATCGCTTCATTTCTGACGCGCTGCTACAACAACAGCTATGAAACAATAACTGGTATGATTCTCCATTTTAAAGTTTACGACAACGTAACACCAATCACATTGTCAGCACAATACTATACTAAAGAGAAATTAATTTTCTTTTACAGCTGTTCATGAAAGTATGAACGCTGTGGGTCGACTGCAAAGTAAATGAACCCCAAAGGGGTTCATGTGAAATTAGCTAGCCACCCACTGTCGTGCATACTATCATGAACAGCATAAAAATAAGTTTATTTCTTATTAGCTCACCTGAGCCGAATGCTCATGTGAGGTAATAGTATTCCAATGCTCCGTTGTCCGTCGTCCGTTCACATTTTCAAATAAGTATATCTTCAAAGTCAGTGGGCCAATCATGATTAAACTCCACACGAAGCATTGTCAGGTAGGTGGAAAGCACGCCTATTGTTTGGGGGCAGATCAGATGGAAACTCTTGTTGCCATGGCAACATATAACTCACATAGACTCACAATGGGAAAAAAACTTAAAACAATCTGTTTCTCTGAAACCACAAGGCCCAGAGCTTAGATATTTAGTATGTAGCAACGTCAAGTGGTCCCTTACATTAGTACTGCCATTCATGCCCCAAGGATCTAATTTGGCAACGCCCTAGGACTCCTTAGATTCCACAGACTTACAACAGGGAACAGGGCTTCAAAAATATTCTTCTCCGAAAGCATAAAGCTCATAGCTTAGATATTTAGTATGTAGCAACGTAATATGATCCCCTACATAAATCCTGCAAATAATGCCCGGGGGTACAAATTAGCCACGCCCCGGGGCTCATAAGCTCCCATTGACTTACCAAGGGAACAACTTAAAAAATCTTCTTCTCTGAAACCACAAGGCACAGAGCTTAAATGTTTACTAAGTAGAAATGTCAAGTGGTCCCCTATATTAATCCTGCCAATCATGCCCCTGGAGTCTAAATTGGCCAGGCCCCGGGACTCCTTAGCTCCCAAAGACTTATAATGGAAAAAAGGCTTCAAAAATCTTCTCCGAAACCATATAGCCCATAACTAAGGTATTTAGTAGGTTGCAAAGTAATACGGTCCCCTACAGAAATCCTGCCAATCATGTCCCTGGGGTCTAAATTGGCCAGGTCCCGGGGCTCCTTAGTTTCCATAGACTTCTGATGGAAAAAAAGCTTCAGAAATCTTCTTATCCGAAACCATAAGGCCCATAGCTAAGATATTTAGTAAATAGTTTAGATGCAAAGTAATACGGTCCCCTACATAAATCCTGCCAATCGTATGCCTGGGGTCTGGATTTTCCACGCCCCGGGACTCATGAAAAAAATTGGAAAACAACTTAAAAATCTTCTTCTCTGAAACAACACGGCCCAAATCTTAGATATTTAGTATGTAGCAATGTCAAGTGGTCCCCTACATAAATCCTGCCAGTCATGTCCCTGGGGTCCAAACTGGCCACACCCCGGGGCACCTTAGCTCCCATAGACTTACGATAAAGAAAAAGCTTAAAAAACTTCTCCGAAACCATTAAGCCCATAGCTTAGATATTTAGTATGTACCAGCGTGAAACGGTCACCTACATAAATCCTGCGAACATTGCCTCTGGAGTCAAAATTGGCCACTCCCTGGAGTTCATAAGCTCCGTAGATAAACAATGGGAAAAACTTAAATAATCTTCTTCAAAAAGTCCAAAGCTTGGATATTTAGTACGTAGCAGCGTCAAATGGTCCCCTACATAAATCCTGCCAATCATGCCCCTAGTGTCCAAATTAGCCAGGCCCCGGGGCTCCTTAGCTCCCTGTACTTATAATGGAAAAACGCCATAAAACTTCTTTTCTGAAACCATTACATTAAGCCCATAGCTTAGATTTATTATGTTCTAACGTGAAATGGTTACCTTCATAAATCTTGCCAACCATGCCTCTGTGGTCAGAATTGGCTCCCATAGACTAATAATGGATAAAAACTTTAAAAATCTTCTTCTCTGAATCCAAAATGCCCAAAACTGGGGGTCCAAATTAACTCACAGCGGGTCTCCTTAGCTACCATAGACTTATAATGAAAAAAAAAATTAAAAAAAAATGTTCTTCTCTGAAACCATAAAGCCCATAGCTTAGATATTTTGTTTGATGCAACGTAAAATGACCATCTACATAAATCCTGTCAACCATGCGGCAGGGGTCAAAATTAGCTCCTATAGACTTATAATGGAAAAAAATAGAAAAAAATATCTTGTCTGAAACCATTCGTCTCTGAGCCTTGATGTTTCATATGTTTCAATGGTATGTGTTGTCCTATATAAATCCTGCCAAGTTTGTAACTACAAGACTATAATAATAAAGCAAATAAATTTTGATCTTCTTTTTTCTGAAACCATAAGGCCCAGACCTTAGATGTTCAGTATGTAAAAACATTGAGTGGTCAGCTACATTAATCCTACCAACCAGGCCCCTAGGGTCGAAATTGACTAAACCATGGGACCTTTTAACTCCTATTGAGGCCTCTGTGGTGTTATGGTTATGCTACGCGCCTGATAAACCAGGGATCACAGGATAGACCGCAGGCTTCTCGAAACTTCCAGATGAGTCTTTAAACTGAGGTCCTGTTTCTGTATCACCTTAGCTGTTGGTGGAACGTAAAACTAAAACACACTCAATCAATAGTTCCTGTAGACTAATAATACAAAAACAAACTTAAGAAATCTCCTGAGAGATTAGACAATTAGTATTATTGCAACATCAATCGGTCACCAGTAATGGCTATGGCGTCTAAATTGGCCCTATCCGTTGGCTCATTATCTCCCACTGATTTATATATGGAAGACCTATGAATAAAATCTTCTGCTCTGAAACCATGAGGCAAACAGCTAACTAAAATGTTCCTCATGTGAGCGGTTAGGCTCATTGAGCCTCTTGTATTTATGTTCTTTGCTCCTCATCACTGGGCGCAAAAATGTTTATACGGCAAACCTTTTGAGCTGAAAAATAACACGCTGTTTTTCTACGAAAATATAAAGAGCGTTGACGCCGCTAACGCTCAATCAGATTATAGAGAACCATGGTTTGTACTGACGTCATATGACGTCACTGAAAATCATGTGACACAATGCGTTCATGGAAGTACGAAGTGCATTGTTTTCTATAGGTTTACATTAGGCTTTACACTGGAAATGTAAATATTAAGATATATTTTTATGGAAATCAAATAATCTCAATCATGTTAAGTAGTCCTTTAATATACTTATGCATGTATAAATGTAATTCAATCTGCTCAAGCTATTGTCTATAGTGTAGGTTAATATTTTTATATACTGAAAAAAGACACACTCGAGTGACTTCTTTTCTTTTTCTAGCCTTATGCAGAATCAACTATGGCATCTTCAAGCTAAGAATGTTAACCAGATGTTAATACTAAATGCGACGTTGGCGTCCAGATGAACTATTTGCCGTACGTGCCGTACTATGGGTTGGAATGGCGTTGATAGCACTTAATACGTGGGCTACAGTGTACAATGACGCGGTTTGGTGTGGCGTCGTTGGGGTGGTAGTGTTTTGAGTTGACATGTGTGACACTATGGACCGTGGCGTGTTGTGGCGGAAGTATGCATCTGCAAACTCATTTTGGTAAATGAGTCCCAATGCGCAACTAGGTGAAACGGAATATGACAGTTTGACAAAACACTAACTTCATTTTACATGCCGTGACACATTGTTCCTTTCATGAATTATTTCTACGACTGATATTATGCACGTCAACAGCCCAATGGTATGGAATCCGCATGTACATAGAGGAGCAGATGGAAATATATTGTTTTGCGTTCGTATGCTATGGACAAGGAACATATGCTTTTTAAAAATCACCATTTAGGAATTCCATTGTATGAAACTAGAGACTGAGGGCATATTCATGAGTTATACTTATGACGCCCCGAATTCCCCCACCCTCCGCCACCACAACGGGTGAGGGAGACATATTGTTTTGGCGCGGATCCCGTTTGCGATGGAATCGGCGCTGGTGTGGTCTGTTTCATCACGAAAACACGCCTATTAAAATTTGACCCCTTAAGCCCCACTTTTATAATGTAAACCTTGGGTTTATAATGTAAACCTTGGGTTTACAGGGGTATACCTTATTTTTCTTAATTCTGCTCAAAAACAGAGATTATGGGTACCCACAATCTATGTTATAAGCAGAGATATGAAAAATATCAGGATTTGTATCTGAAAATTTTCTTTTTTTGGTGGTAATTTTTTACCAATGCACTTGATTAGGCATGTTGTCGTAATCTCCTTAACCTATTGGTTGATTCTGACTTAACTTGCATGGTTCTATCACTTGGCTAGGGGAAACAGTCATTAGGCTTTAATGGCCTTGGCCTTATTTTCAAGGGCACAGGTCCCCGAAAACTGTCAATTTCGGCCAAAATGGCTCGCCTGCAATCTCTCTCATGAACATATTGATGAATTTTGTCACACTGGGTACAATATATCACTGCAGCATACCTAAGATTTGATTAGGTTTTAATGAGCTTTACCTTATGTTCAAGAAAAGCTGTCAGATTTGGCTCATCCACACCCTGTCTCGTGAATGAGTGTTTGAGTTTTACGTCCCACCAATAGCTAAGGTTATACGGAGATGGGACCTCGGTTTAAAGACTCATCCGAAAGTCTGGAGAAGCCCGGGATCGATCCTGCGATCCCTGGTTTACCAGGCGACTAGCGTAACCACTACACCACAGAGGCTTCTATGTCTCGTGAAGGAATCGATGAAATGTGTTCACACTTTCTACAAATGAATATATCATTGCAACCTACCAAAGATTTGATTAGACTTTGGTGACCTTGGCCTTAATTTAAAGGGCAGTGGCATGGCTTGTCTGCACCTTATCTAATGAACAAATTATTGAAACTTGGTCAAACTAGGAAGCATCCACGCAGATCAATTTGTTATTGTTAATATGCTTGATACTGCATTTGAATTGAGGGCGAGGGTTGAAATTTCATATACTCCGAAGTTACACACCCACCCCTCTCCGTTGGTTTTGCTGCTGACCGTCTCAAGGTGGTCGTTCGGTTCGCAGTGTCTTATTTGTTAATTGGATTTGTGCTGTTGGTTCATGTTTCGTCTGATGTTTTTGTGTGGGCATCCATCATGTCCATGTCGCTTACATTCTTTAGGTCGCTTGAGATGGCTGCGTTCTTTCATCGCGGCCTTTCCTGAGTGACCTTTTCATACTTGTTTGGTACAATATATCATTGCAGCATACCAAAGAGTAGATTAGATTTTGATGACTTTGACACAATTTTTAACGGCACAGCCTCCTCGCCACCACCCCCCACTCCTCCTCCGAAAAAAAAAAATAAAAAGAAAACCGTGAATTATGGCTTCCCCTGCGCCCTATCATGTATCTCAGAAACCGTTCAAGCTTGCATTGCTCAAGCTTGGTATAATTTTTATTGCCACCTACCAAAGATTTGATAAGATTTTGGTGACCCTGATCTTATTTTCAAGTGAACAAGCACCCCATACCCCAGAAAAGTCTGTCAATTTTGGTTTCTTGGCTTCTCTGCGTTCTATCCTGAACATATTGCTGACATTTGGTCAAAATTTGTATAATTGATCATTGCATCCTACAAATAAGGATTACATATTTTAGTGTCCTTGACTTTTTTCCTAGGTCACAGGCTCTCGAAATTTGTCAATATTGAGCAAATAATGGCTCGTATGCACCCTGTCTCTTAAGAAATGATGAATGTTGGACAATGTGGTACAATATAGATTCCAACCTAACACAAATTTGATTACATTGTGGTGATCTTGACCTCTTGTAAGGTCACATGCTCCCGAAAACTGTCACTTTATGCACCTAAGATTTTGGTGACCCACACCTAGATTTTGAGGTCAAATAGGTGTTTAGATTATGTTTATGGTGTTGGGGGCATTGTTTTCTTCTGAAAACATTTTTAGATCCATTTTGTCGTTTGTTCATTGTGCTTGCTTTTGATCAGATAATTGCTAAGTGGATATTTGTTAAAACATCTTATTCTGACATTTCATTCGAGCATCCACAATCTACATTGCTCAGAAACATAGATTCTACCCAGCGGGCACATGCCGTTAATACAACGCCGCCTCAACGTAGATTCAACCACATGTGCCCGCTGGGTAGGGGTTTGATTTAACCAAATCATGGAGTCAATAAAAACGATCATCAAGTTCTTCACTTAGTTAATATAATTCAGTGTTTTGTATTGTTAACGGTGACAATTCTAACGAACATACATCATAAATGTTTGTTCGTTACTCATTGTAAACTCGTCTATGTTTTTCTTTCTTTGAGGCGATTCAAACGAAAATCTATAATTTTGTTCACTCCGTTTAATTTTCTATGCATTCGTAATACACATTCTTGCATTTATGCATCAGTAAGCAGTCAGCATCAATGACTTATACCTGTTTACAATGGTTTGTTTGTTTGCATTGTGGTTTTTCGTCCCTATCAACATTATTTAGATCATTTTTGAGACATTTTTGTCGAATCTGATGACATTGAAATGAAATGACTTCTCAGGCCCAACAGTCCATAGAAACCGCTTGGGTTATAGGAGCGGCTTGACTTGCATCGTTTCTCCTGGGCAAGCATAGACCTTGGTGGTTTACCAATACTTTTAGCTCTTCGTGGTTGAAAAACAATGCAGCCCAATCTATTTCTTCAAGCCCCGATTGGTGGGGGCTCGTTTGCAATGGTAAAGCTTGGACCTGAATGGCCTTGCTTCGGACAGAGATAATGTTTTATTTCTAATGCTTTGTACATTTGCATCAAAATCCTCAGAAGTTTGCTATTTCGACGAACTTTTCCCAGTGTACGCAGAAAACAGAATACTTTTTGCAGTCTTGGGATTGGTCCCCCAAACGCTTTTATTATCATTTTTGGGATCGATCCCAAAACTGATATGTTTAACGTGCCAAAAAATAAAAAAAAAAAGAAAAACATTTTGGGATTGATCCCAAAAAAAAAAAAAAATTCACCTAATTTATAAATATGTTAATTACTTTCTGGGATTGATCCCAAAATGATAATCTATTTAACATGTAAAAAGAAATCAGAAAAATTTGGGATTGATCCCAAAATTGTTTATATCATTTGCAACTGTGTTGATGTGTTGAGATTTATTTCCGGGATCAATCCCAAAACACACGAGTGCGTGGGATAATGCTTTTTTCAGTCTTGGGATTGGTCCCAAAAACGCTTATATTTTCATGTTTGGGATCGATCCCAAAACTGATATATGTAACATGCAAAAAAAAAAAAAAAACATTTTGGGATTGATCCAAAAAAAATCACCTCATTTATAAATCTGTTCAGTAATTATTTTCTGGGATTGATCCCAAAAGGATAATCTACTAATCTATTTAACATGTGAAAAAAAAAAAAAGAAAACTTTGGGATAGATCCCAAAAATTATTTATATTATTTAAACTGTGATGATGTGTTGAGATTTATTTTCGGGATCAATCCCAAAAACGAGTGCGTTGGATAATGCCCTAAGATAATGAAAATTAGTCTTGTATATTTGAACTTTGTACATGCTTTTTATGTGTTTGAGAAATTCTGTGCCCAAGATTTTTGAAAGAATGACCAAGAAAATCGTAAAAAATACCGTAAATTATTAAAATATGACCAAAAAAAAGAGGAAATAAATATATTTTCCTCTTTCAAAATATACTTGGTTATATATATATCGTACACCTTATATCCCTATACCCTACTATGTGTAACGTGTTGTAATGGTCTGTAATGCGGTTGTAACCAATGTTATGAGACCTATTGGGATTAGCGCCTGTTCATTTTGCACTGTAACGCTTGTAACGTATGTAATGAAGGAAAATGAAATATATATATATATATCGTACACCTTATATCCCTATACCCTACTATGTGTAACGTGTTGTAATGGTCTGTAATGCGGTTGTAACCAATGTAATGAGACCTATTGGGATTAGCGCCTGTTCATTTTGCACTGCAACGCTTGTAACGTATGTAATGAAGGAAAATGAAAAATATATAAATCGTACACCTTCTATACCTATACCCTACTATGTGTAACGTGTTCTAATGGTCTCTAATGCGAGTGTAACCAATGTAATGAGACCTTAGGGGATGGGTGCATATTCATTTTGCACTGTAACGCTTGTAACGCATGTAATGAAGGAAAATGAAATATATATATATCGTACACCTTATATACCTATACCCTACTATGTGTAACGTGTTGTAATGGTATGTAATGCGATTGTAACCAATGTATTGAGACCTCAGGGGATGGGTGCATATTCATTTTGCACTGTAACGCTTGTAACGCATGTAATGAAGGAAAATGAAATATATATATATCGTACACCTTATATCCCTATACCCTACTATGTGTAACGTGTTGTAATGGTCTGTAATGCGGTTGTAACCAATGTATTGAGACCTATTGGGATAAGCGCCTGTAAATTTGCACTGTAACGCTTGTAACGCATGTAATGAAGGAAAATGAAATATATATATATCGTTCACCTTATATACCTATACCCTACTATGTGTAACGTGTTGTAATGGTCTGTAATGCGGTTGTAACCAATGTAATGAGACCTAAGGGGATGGGTGCATATTCATTTTGCACTGTAACGCTTGTAACGCATGTAATGAAGGAAAATGAAATATATATATCGTACACCTTATATCCCTATACCCTACTATGTGTAACGTGTTGTTATGGTCTGTAATGCGGTTGTAACCAATTTTATGAGACCTATTGGGATTAGCGCCTGTTCATTTTGCACTGTAACGCTTGTAACGTATGTAATGAAGGAAAATGAAATATATATATATCGTACACCTTCTATACCTATACCCTACTATGTGTAACGTGTTGTAATGGTCTGTAATGCGAGTGTAACCAATGTAATGAGACCTAAGGGGATGGGTGCATATTCATTTTGCACTGTAACGCTTGTAACGCATGTAATGAAGGAAAATGAAATATATATATCGTACAGCTTATATCCCTTTACCCTACTATGTGTAACGTGTTGTAATGGTCTGTAATGCGGTTGTAACCAATGTATTGAGACCTATTGGGATAAGCGCCTGTAAATTTGCACTGTAACGCTTGTAACGCATATAATGAAGGAAAATGAAATATATATATATCGTACACCTTATATACCTATACCCGTCTATGTGTAACGTGTTGTAATGGTCTGTAATGCGGTTGTAATCAATGTAATGAGACCTATTGGGATTAGCGCCTGTTCATTTTGCACTGCAACGCTTGTAACGTATGTAATGAAGGAAAATGAAATATATATATATCGTACACCTTATATACCTATACCCTACTATGTGTAACGTGTTGTAATGGTATGTAATGCGATTGTAACCAATGTATTGAGACCTCAGGGGATTAGCGCATATTCATTTTGCACTGTAACGCTTGTAACGCATGTAATGAAGGAAAATGAAATATATATATCGTACACCTTATATCCCTATACCCTACTATGTGTAACGTGTTGTAATGGTCTGTAATGCGGATGTAACCAATGTATTGAGACCTGTTGGATAAGCGCCTGTAAATTTGCACTGTAACGCTTGTAACGCATGTAATGAAGGAAAATGAAATATATATATATCGTACACCTTATATACCTATACCCTACTATGTGTAACGTGTTGTAATATTCTGTAATGCGGTTGTAACCAATGTAATGAGACCTAAGCGGATGGGTGCATATTCATTTTGCACTGTAACGCTTGTAACGCATGTAATGAAGGAAAATGAAATATATATATATCGTACACCTTATATCCCTATACCCTACTATGTGTAACGTGTTTTAATGGTCTGTAATGCGGTTGTAACCAATGTTATCATACCTATTGGGATTAGCGCCTGTTCATTTTGCACTGTAACGCTAGTAACGTATGTAATGAAGGAAAATGAAATATATATATATATCGTACACCTTCTATACCTATACCCTACTATGTGTAACGTGTTGTAATGGTCTGTAATGCGAGTGTAACCAATGTAATGAGACCTAAGGGGATGGGTGCATATTCATTTTGCACTGTAACGCTTGTAACGCATGTAATGAAGGAAAATGAAATATACATATATCGTATAACTTATATACCTATACCCTACTATGTGTAACGTGTTGTAATGGTATGTAATGCGATTGTAACCAATGTATTGAGACCTAAGGGGATTAGCGCATATTCATTTTGCACTGTAACGCTTGTAACGCATGTAATGAAGGAAAATGAAATATATATATCGTACACCTTATATCCCTATACCCTACTATGTGTAACGTGTTGTAATGGTCTGTAATGCGGATGTAACCAATGTATTGAGACCTGTTGGATAAGCGCCTGTAAATTTGCACTGTAACGCTTGTAACGCATGTAATGAAGGAAAATGAAATATATATATATCGTACACCTTATATACCTATACCCTACTATGTGTAACGTGTTGTAATATTCTGTAATGCGGTTGTAACCAATGTAATGAGACCTAAGCGGATGGGTGCATATTCATTTTGCACTGTAACGCTTGTAACGCATGTAATGAAGGAAAATGAAATATATATATATCGTACACCTTATATCCCTATACCCTACTATGTGTAACGTGTTTTAATGGTCTGTAATGCGGTTGTAACCAATGTTATCATACCTATTGGGATTAGCGCCTGTTCATTTTGCACTGTAACGCTAGTAACGTATGTAATGAAGGAAAATGAAATATATATATATATATCGTACACCTTCTATACCTATACCCTACTATGTGTAACGTGTTGTAATGGTCTGTAATGCGAGTGTAACCAATGTAATGAGACCTAAGGGGATGGGTGCATATTCATTTTGCACTGTAACGCTTGTAACGCATGTAATGAAGGAAAATGAAATATACATATATCGTATAACTTATATACCTATACCCTACTATGTGTAACGTGTTGTAATGGTATGTAATGCGATTGTAACCAATGTATTGAGACCTAAGGGGATAAGCGCATATTCATTTTGCACTGTAACGCTTGTAACGCATGTAATGAAGGAAAATGAAATATATATATATCGTACACCTTATATCCCTATACCCTACTATGTGTAACGTGTTGTAATGGTCTGTAATGCGGTTGTAACCAATGTAATGAGACCTATTGGGATTAGTGCCTGTTCATTTTGCACTGTAACGCTTGTAACGTATGTAGTGAAGGAAAATGAAATATATATATATCGTACACCTTCTATACCTATACCCTACTATGTGTAACGTGTTGTAATGGTCTGTAATGCGAGTGTAACCAATGTAATGAGACCTAAGGGGATGGGTGCATATTCATTTTGCACTGTAACGCTTGTAACGCATGTAATGAAGGAAAATGATATATATATATATATATATATCGTACACCTTATATACCTATACCCTACTATGTGTAACGTGTTGTAATGGTCTGTAATGTGAGTGTAACCAATGTAATGAGACCTAAGGGGATGGGTGCATATTCAATTTGCAATGTAACGCTTGTAACGCATGTAATGAGGCAAATGAAATATATATATATGTATATATATATATATATATATATATATATATATATATATATATATATATATATATATATATCGTACACCTTATATCCCTATACCCTACTATGTGTAACGTGTTGTAATGGTCTGTAATGCGAGTGTTACCAATGTAATGAGACCTAAGGGGATGGGTGCATATTCATTTTGCACTGTAACGCTTGTAACGCATGTAATGAAGGAAAATGAAATATATATATATCGTACACCTTCTATACCTATACCTTACTATGTGTAACGTGTTGTAATGGTCTGTAATGCGAGTGTAACCAACGTAATGAGACCTAAGGGAATGGGTGCATATTCATTTTGCACTGTAACGCTTGTAACGCATGTAATGATGGAAAATGAAATATATATATATCGTACACCTTATATACCTATACCCTACTATGTGTTACGTGTTGTATTGGTCTGTAATGCGAGTGTAACCAATGTAATGAGACCTAAGGGGATGGGTGCATATTCAATTTGCAATGTAACGCTTGTAACGCATGTAATGAGGCAAATGAAATATATATATATCGTACACCTTATATCCCTATACCCTACTATGTGTAACGTGTTGTAATGGTCTGTAATGCGGTTGTAACCAATATATTGAGACCTATTGGGATTAGCGCCTGTAATTTTGCACTGTAACGCTTGTAATGCATGTAATGAAGGAAAATGAAATATATATATATCGTACGCCATATATACCTATACCCTACTATGTGTAACGTGTTGTAATGGTCTGTAATGCGGTTGTAACCAATGTAATGAGACCTAAGGGGATGGGCGCATATTCATTTTGAACTGTAACGCTTGTAACGCATGTAATGAAGGAAAATGAAATATATATATATCGTACACCTTATATCCCTATACCCTACTATGTGTAACGTGTTGTAATGGTCTGTAATGCGGTTGTAACCAATGAAATGAGACCTATTGGGATTAGCGCCTGTTCATTTTGCACTGCAACGCTTGTAACGTATGTAATGAAGGAAAATGAAATATATATATATCGTACACCTTCTATACCTATACCCTACTATGTGTAACGTGTTGTAATGGTCTGTAATGCGAGTGTAACCAATGTAATGAGACCTAAGGGGATTAGCGCATATTCATTTTGCACTGTAACGCTTGTAACGCATGTAATGAAGGAAAATGAAATATATATATATCGTACACCTTATATCCCTATACCCTACTATGTGTAACGTGTTGTAATGGTCTGTAATGCGGTTGTAACCAATGTAATGAGACCTATTGGGATTAGTGCCTGTTCATTTTGCACTGTAACGCTTGTAACGTATGTAGTGAAGGAAAATGAAATATATATATATATCGTACACCTTCTATACCTATACCCTACTATGTGTAACGTGTTGTAATGGTCTGTAATGCGAGTGTTACCAATGTAATGAGACCTAAGGGGATGGGTGCATATTCATTTTGCACTGTAACGCTTGTAACGCATGTAATGAAGGAAAATGAAATATATATATATATCGTACACCTTATATACCTATACCCTACTATGTGTAACGTGTTGTAATGGTCTGTAATGCGAGTGTAACCAATGTAATGAGACCTAAGGGGATGGGTGCATATTCAATTTGCAATGTAACGCTTGTAACGCATGTAATGAGGCAAATGAAATATATATATATATATATATCGTACACCTTATATCCCTATACCCTACTATGTGTAACGTGTTGTAATGGTCTGTAATGCGAGTGTTACCAATGTAATGAGACCTAAGGGGATGGGTGCATATTCATTTTGCACTGTAACGCTTGTAACGCATGTAATGAAGGAAAATGAAATATATATATATCGTACACCTTCTATACCTATACCCTACTATGTGTAACGTGTTGTAATGGTCTGTAATGCGAGTGTAACCAACGTAATGAGACCTAAGGGAATGGGTGCATATTCATTTTGCACTGTAACGCTTGTAACGCATGTAATGAAGGAAAATGAAATATATATATATCGTACACCTTCTATACCTATACCCTACTATGTGTAACGTGTTGTAATGGTCTGTAATGCGAGTGTAACCAACGTAATGAGACCTAAGGGAATGGGTGCATATTCAATTTGCAATGTAACGCTTGTAACGCATGTAATGAGGCAAATGAAATATATATATATCGTACACCTTATATCCCTATACCCTACTATGTGTAACCTGTTGTAATGGTCTGTAATGCGGTTGTAACCAATATATTGAGACCTATTGGGGTTAGCGCCTGTAATTTTGCACTGTAACGCTTGTAATGCATGTAATGAAGGAAAATGAAATATATATATATCGTACGCCATATATACCTATACCCTACTATGTGTAACGTGTTGTAATGGTCTGTAATGCGGTTGTAACCAATGTAATGAGACCTAAGGGGATGGGTGCATATTCATTTTGCACTGTAACGCTTGTAACGCATGTAATGAAGGAAAATGAAATATATATATATCGTACACCTTATATCCCTATACCCTACTATGTGTAACGTGTTGTAATGGTCTGTAATGCGGTTGTAACCAATGAAATGAGACCTATTGGGATTAGCGCCTGTTCATTTTGCACTGCAACGCTTGTAACGTATGTAATGAAGGAAAATGAAATATATATATATCGTACACCTTCTATACCTATACCCTACTCTGTGTAACGTGTTGTAATGGTCTGTAATGCGAGTGTAACCAATGTAATGAGACCTAAGGGGATTAGCGCATATTCATTTTGCACTGTAACGCTTGTAACGCATGTAATGAAGGAAAATGAAATATATATATATCGTACACCTTATATCCCTATACCCTACTATGTGTAACGTGTTGTAATGGTCTGTAATGCGGTTGTAACCAATGTAATGAGACCTATTGGGATTAGTGCCTGTTCATTTTGCACTGTAACGCTTGTAACGTATGTAGTGAAGGAAAATGAAATATATATATATATCGTACACCTTCTATACCTATACCCTACTATGTGTAACGTGTTGTAATGGTCTGTAATGCGAGTGTAACCAATGTAATGAGACCTAAGGGGATGGGTGCATATTCATTTTGCACTGTAACGCTTGTAACGCATGTAATGAAGGAAAATGAAATATACATATATCGTATAACTTATATACCTATACCCTACTATGTGTAACGTGTTGTAATGGTATGTAATGCGATTGTAACCAATGTATTGAGACCTAAGGGGATTAGCGCATATTCATTTTGCACTGTAACGCTTGTAACGCATGTAATGAAGGAAAATGAAATATATATATATCGTACACCTTATATCCCTATACCCTACTATGTGTAACGTGTTGTAATGGTCTGTAATGCGGTTGTAACCAATGTAATGAGACCTATTGGGATTAGTGCCTGTTCATTTTGCACTGTAACGCTTGTAACGTATGTAGTGAAGGAAAATGAAATATATATATATCGTACACCTTCTATACCTATACCCTACTATGTGTAACGTGTTGTAATGGTCTGTAATGCGAGTGTAACCAATGTAATGAGACCTAAGGGGATGGGTGCATATTCATTTTGCACTGTAACGCTTGTAACGCATGTAATGAAGGAAAATGATATATATATATATCGTACACCATATATACCTATACCCTACTATGTGTAACGTGTTGTAATGGTCTGTAATGCGAATGTAACCGATGTATTGAGACCTATGGGGATGAGCGCATATTCATTTTGCACTGTAACGCTTGTAACGCATGTAATGAAGGAAAATGAAATATATGTATATCGTACACCTTGTATACCTATACCCTACCAAGTGTAACGTGTTGTAAACGTTTGTAAAGCGATTGTAACCAATGTAATGAGACCTTGGCGGTGGGGGATTAGCGCATATCCATTTTGCACTGTAACGCTTGTTATGCATGTTATGAAGGAAAAAATAAATTATATATATCGTACACGATATATACCTATACCCTACCCTGTGTAACGTGTTGTAATGGTCTGTAATGCGGTTGTAAGCAATGTAATGTGACCTAATGAGAGTAGCGCCTATTCATTTTGCACTGTAACGCTTGTAACGCATGTAATGAAGGAAAATGAAATATATATATATATCGTACACCTTATATACCTATACCCTACTATATATATATCGTACACCTTCTCTACCTGTACCTAGTGCATCGGGCTGAATCAGTCCAACTTAGCTACACCATATCATAGTGTTAGATTTATGTGATGTACACATGTAACGATGTGTATATATGTTACAAAAATAGTCCTGTTCAATCTTTGGGCCAATTTTGTGACCTATCTCATACAGTAAATATGAGACATAAAATACCGTCAGAATTTTTTTTGGGATGGTCAATCTCGCTCTTCGTGTGATTTCGTGTGGAATTCTAGAGGCACTTATTTTTAGTATAACCCATTATGGACTATTACTCTATCTTAAAACTGTCTTAAAAGATATTTTTCTTTCGATCAAAGCTCTCAATTGCTCCATTTTCTGGTCTTAGGTGAGGTGTGATTCTTACAAACACTAATGATTTGCAGCTGAAAAATATATTTAGATCTTAGAAAACGACATATTGACGTGCCGAAAGATGTACAGCATGGTAAACAAAATAAATAAAACACAGTTATTTATGTCCAAAAAATAAATATACAATATAGAAGACAGACCACGCACATATACCTTCAAGGTCATAACAAAAGACAAGGATCTGTCCACTATGCAGATCGGAACATCCGGGTTAAGTGTACTGTACGCTCCCAACCAGTGTCAATGAGGCGGTCCTAACGAGCAAACACAATCTATGTTTTGAGCATACATAAGAATAATATCACAAATTTTCATCAGAAAATTGACCGTTTTGGAGATGTAAAAAATGCATTTTGACGCACGGGTGTGTTATCGTAATGGATTTCCTGTTTGATTTTGTAAAAAAAAAACGCATATGCTTGTCTTTGTTTGTATCCAATTACTTCAAGAATTGTGTAGAGGAAAAATGGGCGTCCATTAGTTATGTCTATTTACTTAGCAAGCATTATAGAAAGAAAAGGGAGAAAGAAAACAGTTACTCAGGCAATGATGTTACAAAACTTTTTCATGGTCAACTCAGCTGAGCATGAAATCTATAATATTAATACGAAAACACGCCTATACAAATACATTGTAAACTTTACCAACGAAAAAACTAAACTTTTAAGATGAAAAATTGCGATAGTTTTCTTATTTCTGCTCAAACATAGATTGTGGGTAGTCGTTAGAACCGCCTCATTGAGCAGAAATAAGAAAAATAAGGTTTACCCCTATAAACCCCAGTTTAACGATATAAAAGTGGGGTTCGGGGGGGGGGGGGGGGTTAAAATTATGTAGGCATGTTTTCGTGATGTAACAGTTAATAAAAATATCAATTTGAGGAAATTATTTTTTTTTTTCATTTATATTCGCAGAAGATGGTATTTGATTTGCTAAAATATTAAAATGTCAACAAGTTTTCACATTTTAATATTTTTGAGCAGGGCAAATTTAATGCCTAGGTTAGTTTCACATGAAAAAATAATCATAGCCTCGGCCCAGGGATAAACAACAAACAACACAGCAATTACCAATGCCCCAAGAGCGGTGAATTTAGTTGCATCATTATAAGCAAGGATGGCATCTGCAAACGAGGATCATTTTCGTAGTGAAGAGGTTAGGACAAAATATGTAGTGTATAAAGTTATGTATTTGATATTGAAAGACAAAATACATGTTAAAACATAAACGTTTAACAGTGTTTGGAGGCGAGTTAAAGATATTTCATTATTATTATTGTTAATTGTAAGCACATTATCCAGGGGAAGCTACTCTACACTATCTTAACTATGATGTCATCAATACCATGGTAACGAAGTTATGATGTTACATCAGTTTAACTTCTACCAGGGTAACCAATAAACCTACTAGAGTAAATATGGACTAATTTATTGCGTTAACAAGTGGTAGCAGAGCGATTTACTGTCTGAGGGCAGTAATTTACATACAAAGAAGTGGACAGCAATCCGAGGAGAGCTGGTCAAGACCGAGAAGTGGCATTAATTCCTGAAAATGGCAACCAGGATAGATCCACCTAGTTTAAGGTCAAAACCTTATGAGCTGTTCAGGCAGGAGTTACTTGCTTGGAGAGAGGTGACAGAGCTTAGAAAGGAAAAGCAAGGAGTGGCTATAGCCTTATCGCTTCCAGAGAATGACAAGACACAGATCAGAGAGAAGGTTTTTGAGCAAATCAGTATTGAAGACTTGAAGACGGAAGATGGATTAGATAGTTGTCAAAATTCAATATAATGTTTTTTTTTTATATCTTTTCGTTGTTTAAAATTCCTTAGCAGAAAGGTTTAATTTTAAACTATGAAAAGAAAACAAAAACAAAAGAAAGAAAATATAATTAATGTTAATTGTAAGCACATTATCCAGGGGAAGCTACTCTACATTATCTTAACTATGAAGTTATCAATACCATGGTAACGACGTTATGATGTTACATCAGTTTAACTTCGACCAGGGTAACCAATAAACCTACTAGAGTAAATATGGACTAATTTATTGCGTTAACAATTAATTTTTTTTTTGGTTTGGAATGAAATGCGATTGAAGAGCAACTCTATATTTTCATTACGAAAACACGCCTTGTAAACTTTACCGCCAAAGAAAACGGAAATTTCATTATTCTTATTTCTGATCAAAATATAGATTGTGGGTACTCGTTAGAACCACCTCACCGAGGCGGTTCTAACGAGTACACACAATCTATAGTTTAGAGCAAAAATAAAAAATAAGGTTTATCCCTGTAAACCTCAGTTTTACTATATACAATGGGGTTCAAGGTGGTCGAAAAGATATAGGCGTGTTTCGTGATATCTGAGTCCCTTCTTTAATCAATTGTTTACTGGTGGACATGTTGGGCCAGTGCATTTGTCATATAGGGGATATCATGTCTGTTGTTGTTACTTTAGTCTATTTCTGAGGGACCATCCGTGCAAGCTAACACTGTAGACGTGAATCAGACGCCACTGTTAGCTTATGTCCCTTTAATAGGTTTCGAGGTAAGAATAGGCAAATAGAAGTAAAGCACTGAAACTCCACCAGGAACTGTTTAAGGTATAAAGCTGCTATACACGCTAATTTTCCCTACGCCCATTTATTGTAGTTCTGTTTGATGTAAGAATCTCCAGTAACTCACAATGTCAAAACACCCTTTCTGAAATTCACGATAATCTTGCCTCGCCTCAGATGGAACAAACTTCCCTTTAAGGCACACAACTGACATAAAGGTTCTAAACAACATCTGGAATATTGATTCGGTTTAGGCTTGTTCTTTCAACACATTCCGACCAGATACGTAAATATCTGTAATGTTCCTGTCGTCTCCTGAAACATTAAAAATAGCCAAATTACATGAGGTAACTTAAGAACGATATTCGGAAACCGGGATATTTTGGTAAGAATACATTAAGGAAGCTAGTCTTTTAAAGAATATTTTTGTTGAGGATAATACATCATGTTAAAATAATTAAATGAATAAAGATACCTCAGAAACTGATCGAACCAGAATCCAAAGTTTCTCCAAAACACCAAATGGATAGCTGGACAAACACATCTTAAGAAACAACAAACTCACAGGCGACGAGCCAAGATTGCAGATTTTTCCCAAACATGTGGCTACTCAGTTACCTTCAATGTAACGTTGGTTGGTGCCTGATACACTGTCTCTGGTTGGGCCCATCGGAGTCTAGCTGTTGGTTTTCTTTTGCTCCGGCATTTCAGTGGTGTCTTGCTGTCGAGTCCTCATCGTTGTTTCATCTCTGTGATTGTTTGATTTTTTGTGTTCACGGAGATGTTGCACTGATGAGTGAGGAGGCCTTCATGCGGACTGAACAAATTATTTGTCTAAATCGCGACGGATGTAAGGGCGAGGATTGTGGTCACGTAAAATCGATTTAAGCCCCCCAGTGGAATTCGTTTCCGTTGACCGTTCCAAGGCGGTTCTTCTGTCGCGGTTTATTTTTGTTATGATTTCTCTTTGGATGTTTGTGTCACTTATATTATATTATTTTATTTTGGATAGCCTATTGGCTATTTTGTGGGAAAGTTACTGTCCTTTTGCCTTTCCGCTGTTGATGTTTCGATTGTGTTCTGTTGTTTCATGTTTGTGTTTCTTTCCCTTTGGTGTCTCTGATTGGGGCTGTGGGTTAATTGTATCGATTCCTGATCATTGCCGCCACTTCTATTTTATTGAACTAAATAATTTGGACATATAGAAGAGCTTAAAGGAAATATTTATTATCGAACAGCACCGTACATAAAACAAATGAAAAGAAGTAAGAAAATGTCACTCAGGAAAGACCACAATCCAAGAACGCAGCCGTCTTAAGTTACCTATATAAAGTGACAAGGAGGCACACACAAAAACAGACGAAACATGAACCAACGGCACAAAGCCAAATGACATTTAAGACACTACAAAAGAACGACCGCCTTGGGACGGTCAGTAGTAAAACTACTTGGGGGTGGGGGGGGGGGGGGGCTTCAACTCCGGAGTTTATGAAATTTAAACCCTCGCCCTCAGTTCTAATACAGTATAAAACAAAATAACCTTAACCAATTGATCCGCATGGAGTGTTTCTAGCTCAACAATGAGTCATGATAGAATACAAAGTAAAATGGTTATCTATAGATTAATATTATCATGAATCAGGGTTGAGGACTCAACAACAATCCGATTTCAGAGCAGAAGAAACCACCAGTTAGATCACGGAAGGTCGAACCCAGGAAATAACCGGCTTCACCCTTCCCGAATTCAAAGGGTTTAGGGTGGGACCGTCATCAAAGAGTCCGGAGTCCGGTTCACCGCCGTGCAACCAAAGAGAGAAGCAAACTTATGCACTAAAAGCGGGTCGACAACCAAACACGCAGTCTGTCGCATAACATCCATGCTTTAACCACTTTACTTGTATTTAGCCAAAATGAAATCGAAACCAAACAAAATTACCGCCTTGAGACGGCCAGTAATAATAACCTGGGTTGCGGGGGGGGGGGGGGGGAGGATCTTTTAAAAACATTTATACGGGGTTCCAACATTTACCACAATCTTCTGCTGCGGTTTACACAATTTTTGACTTAGAGACATAACCCAGCAACGAATACAACTGTTGAGCCATTGGTGTTATAGCTACATACTGGCGTATTTTCGAACACAATTTTTATTTGGTTTAACGACCTTTTGAATATTATTTCACTTTTTTCGAGCAGATCGCTTGTCAGAAGTGATGGGGAAACCGGATTACCTAATTTTCCGTTGCAAAATTTGGTGTCTCGCGTGTTACCCGAGTTAAGTTCGAACCCACAGAGATGAGAAACCTAATGATTAAAGGATAAAACTCTTATCCACTAGCCCACAGAGGGCACAGAACTGATAAAAATCACAAATGGTCATAAATTATATACAGCATATAAGCCCTTTCAAGTTTTTACATGACAATATGGGCCCCGTCAAGCGATTTTTGTACTTATCGCCTATGCGAGCAGCGAAGGTTCAGGCGAGCCTGCGCATCCGCGCAGTCTCGCCAGAACCTTCGCTGCTCGCTTATTAAAGCAGTGAATCAAGAGGAACCTTCAGACAGAAAGCCATATCCCTGGCCCCTCTGAATGGCTGGGCATAGGCAGTTAAAATTTGTCAATACGGAATGCTCGAAGACCCAAATTCGCTTGGCGGGACTCATATGATAAGAAGAGAAACAACTCTCTAAACTATGGGTGCCTGGAGCTGTTGGAAGAATTCTCTAGGGTCTCAAAGGCGAGTTCGACTCAACAATGGTAAACGAATCATCTATGTTCGATCCACTGGATATAGTTTCACTGCAGCTTGTGTATTGTACTCAAGAGAACATGGCTGTTTTCCAGTCAGTTAAAATAATAATAATAAAAATAATAATAATAATAATAATGATAATCGACCTCATTTATAGAGGGTAACACATTTAGTACTAGTACTAATCTTCCATGTCAGCCAAGTCCCTTTTTAAGTAAGACTTAACGCCGGAGCCGTCCTGACTCTCCGGTATGCTAATGAAGAGGGGAGCATATTTATCAACCGTTATTCGTAAAACTGCATTAAAGCCCTTGCTGATGGTCTATCCGAACAGTACCCTTCTGTTATCAGCTGGATACATTATTGTTCACTAATATGCCATATACACTAATATGCCATATGTTGTAATGCTGGACGCATTAGCTACCCAAAAGAAATCTGCAAGTATTAGCCAAGTGAACACCAAAGGCTGATGTATAACAAAAAAGACAAGTGAGCTGTTTAATCTAAACGGTATGTCAGTATTTAAACCTGTTTATAAAACTCGTTCAATCTGTTCAATCTGATACGAAGACGCTTCGTCACAAGGATCTATTAGCCAATGTCCAGCTATATGGCACATAGTAAAGACTTGAAGAAGACGTCACTGATAAAGGTCTTCACGCAGAACACATGCATGCGAGTTTTGTTTCCGACTCACGCAGCTAATATAGTACTTGACTCTTTGCAATATCATTCCAACCATGAATTTCATTACCAAAAAGCTTGGAGCCATAACAGAACGTGTATATATACCTATGTATAAGAACTTTTCCACCAATTCTACCATAGAATCCTCTTCAAAAACACACATTGGTGACCCATGTACCTCAGGGTCTATTATCAGAGCATCAAACTCTTTTCCACAAACAAAGTTGCCGATCTGATGGTCCAGCGCCAAGGCTACAAACAAAATGAAATTGTCATCACTACAACAACGAAGGTAACAAGCCAAGCCCGACCATAGCTAAGCATATGGATTTTCAGATATAGAAATTATTTTCATAGAAAAAATATATATTAACGGAGTTCGTAACATTTTTGTCCCTCTCTAAGAAAGCTACACTCGGTAAATTTTGAAAGTTCTTAATAAAGGATGAATATGCCACGATCAATCTTCATCGAACTTGATGAAGTTCAAGTTCATTGCCTCTACTTCAATTTTGAGGAGATAGGTTATTATTCCGATTCCTGGCTATTGTTGCGCCTTCCTTTTAGACACTGTAATATTGAACTTAGGTGTCCACCTGTCAACACGCCGAATTTTATTGTTCCGCCCCATTTGACAAATGTTGAACAATCCGTCTCGAATCAATCCACTTTACGGTATTGCATTTTCTGTCAGTGTGTAAAAGAAATTACATACCTTTGCTTCCACCAAGTGTGGCCAGCCTGAAAGCCTCTCTGACGTTGATAGGTTGATAGGTATTAGACTTGAGGATAGCCTGTGCGTTCGAGACATGAACAGCTGTACGTATAGCATCTAATATGGATGGATGGTACCCTCCTGATACATCTGAGAAATCAAGAAATGCCTCAACTAGTCTAAGATAGAAGTGAAGGCTCAGTAATCCATACATTAATCCACATCTCCCATCAGAGACACCAAAGGGAAAGAAATACAAACATGAAATGACTAGATTCTAATGGAAACAGCAGGCCTTTGTAAAACGTACTGCCCCAAGCAAAGTACCAAAATGACAGAATTGATAATGATATGTTTCAAATATTTATGATTTATAGAATTTCAACAAATTTCGTTTGAATCTTCAGAGTTGTCACAATGGGCATGCTAAATGATACAAAGTTAACCCAACTCTAGTGTGTAACAGACGAATGAACACACGGACAGACAGTACAGTACCAAAACCAATATGACATGTCGGGCCCAGAAAACCTGACTTTTAATTGCTGTGTGTGTGTGTGTGTGTGTGTGTGTGTGATTGTGTTTGTTCTGAACTATTTAAAGGTTATGTTCACATCTCAGCTGTTGGTGCAAATAACCATATGGTGGTGGTAGAATGTATCTCCCTACTTGATCAAGATGCATGTAATATTATTTTCTTTGGGATCATTATGATAATACGTATATAAATAAAATGTAAATTTAACAGCCTTAAAACGAGAATTTTAAGATGAAAAATATGGGCGTTTTCCTACTTCTGATTGAAATATAGATTTGAATACACGCTATAACCAACACACCGAGGCGGTTCTAACGTGTATCCACAATCTAAACTTGCTGACGTCAGTACTAAGGTAGTGACTTAAATCACTATATTTTATCTTTATTTCTTGCCGTATAAAATTCTAATGTTGCTAAAACTAAGACTGACTTGTCAAGTGAGAAAAACTAAGACTGACTTGTCAAGTGAGACTTATATCTAAGCGGATTTTATTGACACTTTTTTGTTATATTTTTAATTTTGCAAGTCTCGCCATTTTAGACATCTCCTTCTAGATGCCCGGGATTTCCGTGGAGTGTGGGCCATGTTTGCTGATACGCCTTTAAGTCCTAGGGTAGGCGTCTCCAGCTGACCTGTCTCATGAGCTACGTTGGTTGGTTTGTGCTCGGAGGGGGATGTGCTGTGTTTGCCGGGTCTTGTCCATCATCCGTTTCGGTTCACAACTTTGGGGTTGAGACACATTTATGAAGATTAAATATCAGAAAGGCCTCTGTGCCACCAAATGTGGTATAGTTACGCCTTCATTGCAACAACTGGGTCGGTATATCTGCTGGTGGATGATTCGTTCGTCCCAGAGGCTATCATCAGCTCAGTATCAATTCCTTAGTGCTGAGGTTGATACTGGGATGTTGACGCCATTACTCAAGTACTGATTATAATAACTATATTGCATCTTTAATTTATGCAGTATAAAATTCATTTTTTTTCTAAAACTAAGACTGACTTTTCAAGTGAGACACGTATCTTAGCCGGTGGGTCAGGCCTCAGATTCTATGACGGCTCCAACGTAAAGACTTATTGAGAATTAGAGAGATCTAATTCTTGGTAATGTTGGTTGGTGCCTGATGCTCTGTCTCTGGTCAGGCCCATCGGAGTCTAACTGTTGGTTTTCTTTTGCTCCAGCATTTCAGTGGTTTCTTGCTGTCGAGTCCTCACCGTTGTCTCACCTCTGTGGTTCTTTGATTTTTTGTGTTCACGGAGATGTTGCACTGATGAGTTAGGAGGCCTTCATGCGGACTGAACAAAAATAATTTGTCTTAATTGCGACGGAAGTAAGGGCGAGGATTGTGGCCACGTAAAATCGATTTAAGCCCCCCACTGGAAATCTTTCCACTGACCGTTCCAAGGCGGTTCTTCTGTGGCGATTTATTTATGTTGTTGTTTGTTACTTACTGTGTGTATCACTTGTGTCTTATGACCATTTTGTGGGAAAGTAACTGTCCTTATGGCCTTCCTTTGTTTAGGTTTCCATTATGGTCTGGTCGCTTAATGTTTGTATTTCTTTCTCTTTGGTGTCTTTGGTGGGTGGAGTAAGTTATTTGTATCGATTCCTGATCTTTGTTTTACTTCTACTTTGGTTGCCACTTTTTGTTGTATTCTAAATTTTGCAAATCTTGCTACTTTGGACATCTCCTTTCTGATGCTCGGTACTTCCGTGGAGTGTGGGCCATGTTTGCTGATGTTGGCTCGGTGGTGGACGCCTATAAGTCCTAGGGTAGGCCTCTCTTGCCTGATACCTCCATTGACCTGTCTCATAAACTACGTTGGTCGGTGTGTGCTCGGAGGGGGGTGTACTATGTATGCTGTGTCTAATCCATCATCAGTTTCGGTTTCAGAACTTTGGGGTTGAGACACACTGATGAAGATTAAATATCAGAAAGGCCTCCGTGTCACTAAATTTGGTTTTGATACAACTTAATTAGAGCAAAAGGCAGACACTTAAGTTACACCTGTAAACCTCATTTTTGCTTTATACAGTTGGGTTCAAGTCGTCAGGATAATATAGGCGTGTTTTCGTGCTGGCACACTACATAGAGAATCGCCGACGAGGCCTGTCTGGCTGAAGCTATAGGTAGTCAGGCCCAGGAAATATCATGCTTGATTTCCCATTCTTAAGGATTTCACAGATGACGTTTTTGAAATTGGTTGCATAACATCAGACATGTACACATACTTTGCATCTTAATGACAAAATAGGAGTGAACTCGAAACTCGTGTCAATGCAACATTGTACTAACGCCAAGGAAACTTCGCGAACTGAACACGCAATTATTTTGTATTAAGTGCACAGGTCAAATGGATAAAGCTTCTTCAGGAACTGATCAGATAAGAACCCAAAGCCCTTTTCCGTACATCAAAAGGAAAGACGGGCAAATACGTCATACCGAATAACAAAATCACAAGCAGCAAGCCGAGTTAGCAACTCTTTCCCTAGACTGGCCGCAGTCCTTAGTAGATTTTGTTTTTTAAATTTCAATCAAACCTTTAAGTGAAGGCAATGATCAGGAATCGCTACAATTAACCGGCAGCTACCATCAGAATCACCAAAGGGAAAGAAACACAAACATGAAATAACTAGACCCTAATGGAAACACCAGTAGCGGAAAGCCTAAAGGACAGTCATTTTCCCACAAAATGGCAAGCGATACACACACTCAGAGACAAACGAATCGCCCCGGAGCGGTCAGTGAAACGAATTCCACTGGGAATTAAGCCCGCCAGGGAAAAATACTGACCGTTCCAAGGGAGTTCTTCTTTCGTGGTGTATTATTGTTATAATTTGTCTTTTCGTGTGTGTGTTGCTAATATTTTATTATTACGGATAGTGTTTTGACCATTTTGTGGGATAGTTACTGCCCGTTTGGCTTTTCGCCTGTGACATTTTCATTATACAGTCGAACTTCAATGGCTCGAACACCTTTGGGACCTCGAAAATCTGTTCGAGACAGGGGTAGTTCGAGCCACTAAGGGTAACTGCCAGTAGATACTTTTAGACATCTTTTCGGTGTTCTATAATTAAAATGTATGCTGTGTGTACTCATTAGAATCGCCTCAATGACGCGATTCTAATGAGTACACACAGCATACATTTGCAATATAAAAGACGAAAATCTCCTAAATTACCCCGCCTATTTCGTATATAGAGGATTTCCCTAGGGGCTTGGGAACGTGTTCAACACAGCCATGGTAAACGAGCCATTGGTGTTCGAGCCATCAAAGTTCCACTGTAGTGATGTTAATTAATGTTCCTGGTCCCTTCCCTTTGATGTCTTAGATAGGAGTTGTGAGGTAATTATCGAACCCTGATCATTGCCTTCACTTCTATTATAGGTAAACTTATAAAAAAGGAATGTGTTATGAAAGTTTGTGTATTGTCATATTAGTTTCGTTCCTCTCATTTCCATGTTTGAAGAGGATTAATTTTTGTAAAATTGTAAAATTGTTTATGTACCTGTTCCTAAACCAACCTTGAGACCTTGAGACAACAACTTCCTGGTGTCTAAGAGCCCGCTGCGTATTCTGAAATAAAAAGTAAAGGTAAAACAAAGATCAGGAATCGATACAATTAACTTACTCCACCCATCAATGCCACCAAAGGGAAAGAAACACAAACATGAAGCGACCAGACCATAATGGAAACCTAAACAAAGGAAGGCCATAAGGACAGTTACTTTCCCACAAAATGGCCAAATGGCCATCCAAAATAAAAAGACACAAGTGATCAACACAGTAAGTAACAAACAACAACATAAATAAACCGCCACAGAAGAACTGCCTTGGAACGGTCAGTGGAAAGAATTCCACTGGGGGGGGGGGGGGGGGGGGGGCTTAAATCGATTTTACATGGCCATAATCCTCACCCTTATCTCTGTCATGGTATACATTAATTTTTTTTAGTCCGCATGAAGACGGAAATATGCCAATTTATTGGTACGTTCAAAGAGTAGGTCTGTGTTATATTACATATTTTAAGCTCTGTTTGCATCCTTGCTGAACATTATGCACACGACGCGTCAGACACAATTATCGACTATGCATATTGACCTCCGTTACGGAATGAGTAAGAGCATACCGCAAGGAACCCACACACCTGAACATAAACAGCTACATATGTATCTTTAAATGCTTACTACATACATGCAGACTTGATATGAGCTGTTGGTTAATTGCATCGTTTTTTATCATTGCCTTCTCTTCTATTTTGATAGCATATATAAATTCAATTTGCTTAATTATGTAATCGAGAAAGAAAAAGTGCGTTAAGGCTTTTTGTGACATGGTTAACTCTAAAGTGACACTAATTCGTTCTTATCACTTACGACAGATTAGAGTTCGGGCAATGTGAAATTGAAGATCCTCGAGCCTTTATGATATCAAGTTCAGGTTGCGTGAGGTAGATTCCGTGAGCTAATACTGTCTGAAACATACCATAAAGATCAGTGGATACATAAATTTATCAACATATTTGGTACAGTTTATGTAAATTACATTACCTATTGGTTTAAAATATCCGACTTTTAATGCTGCCTCTAGAGACCAGTACATATTTGTTAAAAAATGAGACCTTTAGATCTTCATCAATATTTTTGAACTAATCCAAACTGTGAAAAAGATACATGTCATTGGAATAATCGTTGATAACATTATCATATTTTACCACGATCTCTTATAATGTCACCTCCAAGCTCAGTATTTGTACATTGTAACAGTTCAATTGCTACAAATGTACCTGTCTGTCAAAAATGTGTTTTTCCTAATATTACTTTTACATTGTATATCAATCATTGATTCTGACACAGTAACTACTTCGGCTGGAAAGTATTTATTTTTTTGATAATGTTAACATATCTGTTACAACACTGTTACTGTGCAATATTATCAAGATACAGTTACTGCTTTCAGGCACGGAAATGACAGATTCTATGAGAAAATCATGACACTTTTTATGTAAGCATAAAGCCTTTTTAATAAGGAAAGCAGTCATGCAAATTTAAATATGAAATGTTTGCAGATGTCTTTACGCCGATGGTTTCATGAATAACCCTTCGATGTTTCGAACATAAATAACATGGTTTGCCGGTTCGTCCTATTTGATTCGATCATGAAATAATGATGCATTCCAGTACATGTATTTCCATTCGTCTTAAACTAGAGCGAGTTTGATCTCAAAACTACGATCATTAAACTTTCATCTAAATATAGATGGAACTGTCTTCTAGTAGAGGAAAACCCTTCAATATAGTGTCTACGGTTCGTGTGTGTGCGTTTGAGTTTACTTCCCACCACCAGCTAGGGACATACGGAGACGCGACCTCGGTTAAAAAAGCTCATCCGAAAGTCTGGAGAAGCCCGGGATCACACCCCGACGCCTGGTTTATTAGGTGAGTTTCTACGGTTTGTCCCTCGAGGTTAGGATGGTTTGATTATGGTTGACAGGTTCCAAGTGTTTCCAGATACCCGGCAGAATACTATTTACCAGTACTTTGTTTCATCGGCATTTATTTTTATTTTGTCTTTATACACGGGCGTAAGGCATTAGGATAACACACCCGTGCGACAAAGGGCATTTTTCGCATCTCAAAATGGCTACTTTTCTGATGAAAATTCGTGATATTTTGCATATAAATACTGCAAAATTAGGTTGTGGGTACTCGTTAGAACCGCCTCATTGAGGCGGTTCTAACAAGTATCCAAAACGTATATCTTGGAGCAAAAATAAGAAAAATAATGTTTACCCCCGTAGACCCCAGTTTTCTCTATATAAAGTGGGGTATAGGGGGGGTCTTCATTTCACGGACTTGTTCACGTGATGTGCAATAAAAGTAACAACAGCCATAGTTCGACCTTTTCTAGGGGATAGAGCTGCCTTTATCAACAAGGAATGCGCAGATCAGTCTTCTTCCTACTTTATGTCAAACGCAATTACAGTCGAACTCCACTGGCTCGAACAACACTGGGACCGCGAAAATCTGTTCGAGACAGGGGTAGTTCGAGCCACTGAAGGAGGCTGCCATGAGTTATACGATATACTTTTGGATATCTTTTCGGTGTGATATAACGAAAATGTATGTTATGTGTACTCATTAGAATCGCCTAATCGAGGCGATTCTAATGAGTACACACAGCATACATTTGCAAGACTAGAGCTGTCAGTGAAACTGACTAGGGCCCCGGCAGCGCTATCAGAGGAGTAGGAAAATGTTGAAAATTTGTGGACGGACAGACGGACGGACAGACGGACGGACAGAGTGATTACTATAGGGCACCCACACTTTCAGTGCGGGGCCCTAATAAAAAACGAAAATCTTCTTAACTATCACCCACTATTTCTTATGTCGAGGATTCCCTTGGGGCTCAAGAATGGATTCCACACAGCCCTGGTAAACGAGCCATCGGTGTTCGAGCCATCGAAGTTCTACTGTACATGCTTTATGGAAAAATCATTTTTGCGCGAAGTTTGGAAACTAATTTATTATCACAAGTTATTCAGAATCTACAAATATTGTGGCCATTGATAATGGGTTTGATAGTATTATTGCTGTGCTTGCCACTGTACAGTTGCAGTTTCTTGCGTAACGTCTGATTAAATTGTAGCGTAGTGACGTCTGAACCCTTTTAACACTATAGTCCGGTACAGATACCTATGCAAACAGTGTAGCTTCTGATGGCATGGCTCATCCGGATCTACATGGCTTGCCCTCCTGTTGTCGATTATTGTCTATCCATCTTATTTACATGCTGTAGAACTGATGTGTCCAAATTCGATGATGGAAGACTGTACTTCAGAAACTTTGGGTTGAACGGGTTACAGCTTAACCTGCCTACTTTTACTTTTCTTTTTTTTTTTCTTCTTATATGAGCCCCGCCAAGCGAATTTGTGTCTTCGAGCATTCCGTCATGACATATTTTAACTGCGCATGCCCAGCCATTCAGAGGGGCCAGGGATATGTCTTTCTGTCTGAAGGTTCCTCTTGATTCACTGCTTGTATGAGCGAGCAGCGAAGGTTCTGGCGAGACTGCGCGGATGCGCAGGCTCGCCTGAACCTTCGCTGCTCGCATACTCGATAAGTACCCAAAATCGCTTGACGGGGCCCATATAATGTAAAAGAAAACGAGAATTCACATTCCATGCGATTCATCAGCTGTATGCCGATTTATATACAATTGCAAATCTGATCTTCTCTGAAAAACGAGGGAATATCTGATCGTCGTTTGCTTTAAAAATTTGTTTGACGCTTTAAGGACAATAAATAAGCTTGTTCAACTCACACATTGTTTTTTTTTTTTTTGTTTTTTTTTTTTTTTCAAAAAGTTTGCGTCGACTGATCGGTCACAGACAATTTCAACCTAAACCAAGGTCTTTCACCGCTGTGGATTCGAGCCTGGCTCGAGTCACATGTGAGATGCCAAATTCTGCAACGGAAGGTCAGGTTGTTTTTCTTCAGGTACTCCGGTTTTCGCCCACCTCTAATTAACGATCGGCTCGACATGAGTGAAATGATCTTGAAAGGGCCGTTAAACCAAAACCAAAAAAAAAAAAAAAAAAAACTTAAACTTGTGCATGTATACAGATTTGCGCCAAAAATGTTCAAAAACTTCATCTGAGTGAAACTGCGCCGAAAACTGAATATAAAACAGACTACATTTTGTCCAGACTCATATTTCTATGGTTGTTAAAGTCACAACCCTGGATCCTGAAAACGCATGTTCTAGTACAGGATCATATGCAGGAATTATCTACTACAGGTACTAATCCGCTCTCAACCGTCACTTCTGTGACGTCACAGCCTGTCGCTATAGTTCTCAGACAGGTAACAATGGGGGAATGTATAACATTATATAGGACCCCGACATTTAAACCATTAAATCATTTATAAATTATTATCGGTAATACAAGATATAATTATAACCTCGCAATTGATAGAAAGATGTATCTGCTTCAGTTTGATAACAAATTGGTTGAAATAAGATATATTTTAAAATGGTCCAGATTGTAATGAATGCTACTAGGGTTTTTCCTTATTAAGACTTATTAAAAAAAAAGATCTCCGCTCATTATAACCTCATTCGATAGATCTATTTAATATCTATCTTTTGTGGTAATATATTGAAAAAAAAATATTTAAAGTGGTCCACAGGTTGCAGAATATAGGGGCTTGAAGAAATATATGGGCTGCATGATGCTTCCACGCAGAGCTGAATCCGGCCCGCACACTAGTACTGGTACACCGCTTAGAGGATCTAAGCCTGCCCAGGAACCGCGGTGCGAGCCAGACCGTCCATGCTAATAAACCCTATTTGTTTCATTGGGCGACAGGGCTTGGGATGTCATTTCATCTCAATGTGGGGTAAAAGTCCCACAAAATTGGAAGCAACGTCTCCAAAATGACCTTTACAGTGTTGACGGGGACGTTAAACCTCAAATCAACCAACCAACCAACAGGTTGCAAAATACAGCTATATTTGACAAAATATAACAAATAGATGTGTCACACTCTGTTTAATTACACACCAGTTTGCCGGTCAAAGGGAATTATTCGAAGCCTATCAAAAACGGAATATCGATAACATATGTGACAGTTCCTGTAGAACGATAATTTCTCGTAGTGGACAGATATATATATGTTTATAAAAATGGTGTTTGTTTCATATCACTACCTTGTCTGTTAAAAGATTTGATCTATCGTAAGTATGAGCGTAGTGGTCAGCATCATGGTGTATTTCCTTCTCGAATTTCACCTCATCTTCCGTTTCACATATATGTGTCTGAAACAAATATGTCAATTAAGTGGAATGGGAACTCCTAGCACATTGTCTGCCATTTTGTCAAAGGGATACAACTTTTGGGACTTCCTGTTCGCTTTTCTATAGGCTCAGTCCGAGCGAAAAAGGCGTCTACTCTTAAAGGAAAGAATTTGCTCCTCAGGGGCAAATTATTTCCTTTAAGAGTTGCCCCTATTGACATGGGAGACAAAAATTATTTTGTTGGAGTCGCCTCCCCTGAAGGTGTGCCCATTCCCCCTAAAAATGTCAACCCTTACAAAACGGTACTGTACATAACAATCGATTGGCTGATATATGTTTGTGTTCAAATGTACATGTATAGGGGATCTTACATGAGTTTTCATGTACTATTGAATTTGTTAAACGAGTTATGGAAAAGGTATAAAATGCGAGGCTTTGCCGAAAATTTTATCCCTTTTCTTCAACAAGTTTAATAAATTCAATAATACATAGAGATTATCACATGGCATTATTCATATCATACACCATATCAGCCCGAGATTCCCGAGGGCTGATATGGGGTATGATATGAAAATGCCATATCATAATCTATTTATCATACATTTCACTTTAAAAAAATGTTCAAAATAAATTGTATTAATTGCATCTGCCCCAAAGTTACAATGAGAATCTCATTATCTTCGGTCTAGCTATGTAATTTAAGAGATGCTTGAGATTTGACAGACGAAAAAGTGATATGGCAGCACGTGGTTAGAACTTCGCGTGATCCGAAAAGGGTGACGTCAGAGGTATGAGAAAGGCTTAGGGGTGCGATAAAGGGTTGTGATATGGATTTTTGGGGTATGATAAAGCCTATGCGATATGGCAGCACGTGCAAGCGTGATACGTCCGTTGGTGTTAAGCGTGATACGTCCGTTGGTGTCACGTTCGTATCGCATATTCAAAAACTAAGTATTTTATACTTAATGTATGATAAATGAATTTATTAAACGAGTTGAGGAAAAGGGATAAAATGCGAGGCTTTTCTTCAACAAGTTTAATAAATCCAATAAAACATGAGCACGAATGCAAGGTTCTATATATCATATGACATAAAAGACGCATTTTATTCGCAGCTTTTAACAGAAATGACTATATCCCGCGATTAGTAAACGCGACGTCATTAAGAACGTCATGCGTGTAATGTTACTGTGTGTTACTAACAAATCTGCGTCGTCATATGATAAATCATATTTCATAATTACGGAACCCGGAAAGGGACATTTCTGTTCCAGTATCTAGCAGAACAGAATTTAAAACAATAAAATTAGCGTGGTGTGGAAAACAAAAAATAAATGTTGTTTAAACGATATAATATGTCGTTCAAACGACATATTTCTTGTTTTCTTTTCCACTCTGAAAAAGTAGGGTGAAATTAAAAACAATAAAATTAGAACGGAAATATGTTGTTTAAACGACATAATTCTTGTTAGCCGTTCCACTCTGAAAAAGTAGCGTGGAATTTAAAACAATAAAATTAGAATGGAACAGAAAACGAAAATATGTCGTTTTCCATTCCACTCTGAAAAAGTAGCGTGGAATTTAAAACAATAAAGATGTCGTTTTATCGACATGATCTTGGCCTTTTCATTGGTTAAAGATGTTGTTTTATCAACATAATATGTCGTTTAAACGATATAATCCTAGCCTTTTATTGGCACGTGTGTCGCGCCTGGAAATATCCGCCATGATTACCGTGTGATAAGACCAATCAATGAAAGGCTAGGATTATATCATTTTAACAACATATTATGTTGATAAAACGACATCATTAACCAATGAGAAGTCGAAGATTATGTGGTTAAAACGACATCTTTATTGTTTTAAATTCAACGCTACTTTTTCAGAGTGGAATGGATAACAAGGTTTATGTCGTTTAAACGACATATTTTTGTTTTCTGTTCCATTCTAATTTTAATGTTTTAAATTCTACGCTACTTTTTTCAGAGTGGAACAGAAAACAAGAAATATGTCGTTTAAACGCCATATTTTCGTTTTCTGTTCCATTCTAATTTTATTGTTTTAAATTCCACCCTACTTTTTCAGAGTGGAAATAAAACAAAAAATATGTCGTTTAAACGACATATTAAATCGTTTAAACGACATATTTTTGTTTTTCCCTCCACGCTAATTTCATTGTTTTAAATTCTGTTCTGCTAGACACTGGATCCCGGGTTCCGTACATAATGTCCAACAATTATTCTTTCTGATATATAATGCGTCAATCACTACTAGCAGATGTCTTTTACAAAGAGAAAATAAAGTTTAATGTTTCATGAAAAATGTCTTCTGATCTTTTATTCAAAACTATCATAAATGAACCCACCTGTATAGGTAAATTGTATGACCTTGCTAAGTCTCCCAAGCCATCCAATAATGCTCTGGTACAAGACACGCTGAATCTCGGTGTTATACATGGTGTGACATGTTTGTACTGAAAATCGAAAGCACCTGGCAACATTATCGGACATTTTTAAGTTCGGATCTCGAATTTAGCTATTCTTTCTGTTTTCAGTCAGGCCCAAATACGAACAAAATTCTTTAGGGAAACAGAGAGAAAATAGAACAACACAATTCTATTTAAGATAATGTAATCATCCATGACTATTTTGTTTCATACCGAAATTTCTAATTACGCTTTTAAGATAGATCCTGGCAGAACACACGAAGTCCTGATACATGTAAGTTGAATAGCCTCTGGCATAATGGATTAACCAAAATGCTTAAGCAAACCAAAGGATTCGGAAGGCCCGACTTGACATTATTATACAAAATAGAAGTGAAAGAAGGCAGTGATCAAGAATCGGTACAATTACGGTACCCCTTCTACTAAGAAACAAAATGGAAAGAACAACAAAATCTGGTTTATTAGAGTTATTATCACAAACATGTGATGAAAGTTCATTATGATAACTCACCCGTGCGACATAGTGCATTTTTCACATCTCCAACATGGCTGCTTTCCTGATGAAATTCCGTGATATTTTTCTTATAATTGCTAAAAATATCGGTTGTGGGTGCTTGTTAAAACCGCCTCATTAACGAATACCCACAACCTATGTCTATTTTTTTGGTTTTGGTTTAACGGCCCTTTCAAGACTATTTCACTCATATCGAGCCAATCGTTAATCAGAGGTGGGCGAAAACCGGAGTACCCGGAGAAAAACCACCTGACCTTCCGTTGCAGAACTTGGCGTCTCACATGTGACCCGAGCGAGGCTCGAACCACAGCGGTGAGAGACCTAATGATCAAGAGTCAGCGCTCTTAACCACTAGGCCACGGAGGCCCGTACAACCTATGTATAGGAGCGGAAATAAGCAAAGTAATGTATACCCCCATAAACCCCAGTTATGTATATATAAAGTTGGGTTTAGTGGGGTGTTCATTTCACGGACTTGTTCACAAGATGTATACTGCAAACACAGGTTGTGGGTGCTCGTTCAATGAGGCGGTTCTAACGAGAACCAACAACCTATGTCTTGTAGCAGAAATAAGAAAATAAATGTTTACCCTCTGTAAACCCCAGTTTTCTCTATATTAAGTGGGGTTTAGGGTGGTGTTCATTTCACGGACTTGTTCACATGATGAAAGTTTTGGCGTATTATTGTTCGCTGTTCTCGTGTTCATTGTGAACCATCTTGGCCAGGTCAAGTTAAAGATTAACATAGAGACTTTTTTTAAAAAAATCAAATATTCCTTCTCTGCTTCCATAAAACAGTTCCAAAATCGATTTGGAAACTCTAAAAATTCCAGGAGGCAATAATTCCTGACAAAGCTTTTTTAGTCATACAGAGGACCCGCGTTATAACGGCAGTATTTGTTTCTTATTATTGTGCCTTTATGATTAATTTGTCGTTATAAAGGATCCCAGTTAGGAGTATGATAGGTTATATAATGTCTTTTCAGCATCATTACTCCAAGAAACAGATGTAATAGACATTTGTTAGAATCGCCTCGCTGAGGCGATTCTAACAAATATCTATAACATTTGTTTCTTGGAGTATTAAATTACAAGAATTCTTCATGACTATGGATTCGATTTGGGCATTTCCAACCCGAGAGCAGCCCACGTCACTCAGAATCGAGGCCAAACAGAAGTGGAGACAATGATCAGGAATCGATACAATTAACCCACAGCTCCCATTAGAGACACCAAACGGAAAGAAACACAAACATGAAGCAACAGACCCTAAGTGAAACATGAACAGCGGAAGGCCAAAAGAACAGTTACTTTCCCACAAAATGGCCAACAGGCTATACAAAATAAAATAATATAAGCGACACAAATACCCAAAGACAAACCATAACAAAAATAAACCGCGACAGAAGAACCTAAGCCTTCAGCTAGGAATTCATTCTATTGAAATAGTCGTTATAACGAGTTTTGCCGTTATAACGAATGTCTGTATGAAGAGGGTTTACTGTATTTTGTAAAACACGTTAATTGATGATTAAAATATATTCCTACCTTTCTGTCTAAAACAGCCTCAACGAACCTAAAAGGTAAACAAAACAACCTATTTTATCAAACGTATTTAAATATTTGCAAGCGCTTCAAATTCATCGCAATTAAACTTAAATAAGCATTTGCTATTTCCATAATCTAATCAACTGTCGGCGTTTTATATCAAATTTTCTCACAATGCCTCTGAGACCGAGATATCCCTGTGTTTGCACGTTAGTGTCGATATGTTTTTACGTCACGAACTTCTAAACTATCGGATATCCTCGGCTTTCTATATATTTGACGACAGGTCGTAAAATTCAAACGTCTATAACTACGTTACTGACGGTATGCGTTTTTAATTAAATCAAAAGGAATATTTTGGTACCAAAATTTCTGAACTTCGTTACTACTATTTGTGTGCCTCTTGTTCTCCAGCTTACATGAAAAATGGCTGCAATGAAATGGTCAGATCCAGATTGTATGTGAGAAAACAAATCGATCATTGTTGTTCTGGGAGGACAAGAAATCCGAAAATATGGTCTACTAGACAAGTGGGAAACTCAGCAAAGTGTCATTTCTACGTGACCGCTGGACCCTCGGGTCGGACGTTCTCTGTTGCAACTGTAAACAGTGATATATAATATTTATCAAAACGTATATCGTTAATCTATCCAAACAGCAATTAATCTTTCAATTTGGCTTTTGTGGGCCTCCTCGTCTACGTAGGTTTGATTTCATTTGTAAAAATATCTAACTGCAAAGGCTAATGTTTTTATGTAATATTTTTTTCTCCGAATAAAAATTGCCATATCTTCTGCACGAAAAATATTTTGAATTCTAATTTGAACTGCTTCCGTCCAAAAAAAAACATCGGATGTAGCACACGTGTTAGAACCGGTTCTAATTTGTATCTATAATCATTTTATTCTTGTTTTTCAGCCGAAAAAAGGCGTAATTAGGTATACCGTTGTTAATACCACTTCATCAAACCGGCATTTTTAGCGCAATGTAAAATGTCGTTTTAAATCATACTACAAATTAGCATGAGATTTTTTTTATTACTTTTATTTATTTATTTATTTACTTTTGGTTTCGAGGGAAACTCTTAGTCTTTATTTGTATACAGTGCAACATGTTTTTTTGGTATATACCGATGAGTTAGGAGGCCTCCATGCGGACTGAACAAATTATTTGTCTAAATCGCGACGGAAGTAAGGGCGAGGATTATGGCTACCTAGAATCGGTTTAAGCCCACCCCCCACCCCCACACTTCCGTAGAATTCGTTTCACTGACCATTCCAAGGCGGCTCTTCTGTCGCTGTTTATTTTTGTTATGGTTTGTCATTGAGTGTGTGTATCGCAAATACGTTTTTGTTTTAGATAACCACTTGGCCATTTGGCCATTTTCCGCTAGTGGTGTTTCCTTTCGGGTCTAGTTCATGATCACTTCTATTTATTCAATGGATCGAACACCAATAGATCGACTAACAAGGCTGAGTTGAACCCGTTATAGAGTTCCAAGGGAATTTTTCGGACAGTTCCAGAAAAGAAAAAGGGATGTTTCGGATTTTCTTCCTTTATCGTGAATGTGTGTGTATCTTGCACTCACTAGAACCGTCCGGAAGAGTCACTAAAAAGAGGACCTTACATCATTGATTTTTTAACGAGTTGAGGAAAATGGATAAAATGCTCGGAATCCCTTTTTTCGACATGGGTTTAATAAATTCAATAATGCCTGAGCACGAATGCAAGATTCTGTTTCTCATATGACACTTAAAACGCATTTAATTAATGATTCTTGTATAAAAAGGTTAATATATACATTCCGTCATTAGTAAACGCGACGTAGTAAAGGACATCGTATGCGTAACGTTACGGGACGTATCTAGCTAATTTGCATATTTAATCCACTAGTAAATTGCCTAATTCTAATACGTGGCGTTATTACATTTTCAGACTCGACGTCATATGACGAACAGCTTAATATTAAGACACAATTTGCTTTTTGATTTGTTTCTATGAACACCTCTCTGGATTTGAAACTATCCCTGACATGTCAAGTGTACCCCCATTACCTTAGTGGGCTGTAAGAACTCACCTTTTCGTCTCGGCGATAGAGTGACTGGCTGATTCTTCAGTGTAATAATTTGGACTATGTTGATCAATGTTACACTTGCCCACGTAAGCTCTCTGTCCAAACTCATCTGTGATAGAATTGAAAAATTAACCGTTATCCCGCTGATCATTAGAAAATCACGTCTATACAAATACATTGTAAATTTTACTGCTGAAAATAACAAAAGTGTTAAGATGAAAAATTGAGATATTTTTCTTATTTCTGGTCAAAATATAGATTGTTGGTACATTAGAACCGCCTCATCGAGGCGGTTCTAATGAGTACCCACAATCTATATATAAGAGCAGAAATAAGAAAAATATGGTTTACCCCCTGTAAACCCCAGTTTTTCTATATAAAAGTGGGGATCAAGGGGGTCAGAATTATATAGGCGTGTTCTAGTGATGACCCACGACAATCCCTACCATTGCAAGCTGCGAGGATCCAGATAAGATTGAGAGCTTCTTCTGTAGAAGTCATCTGATCAGGATCTATACTGTTTGTCATTCAGTTTGCAAATTCAATGAATACATTATTTCAAATAATTTGATTGGACGGTAGTTAAAATGGGTGTGGCAAAATAAGTTATTCAGTAGGATAAGGGTTAACAGCAATCAATACACTTCATGGAAAGAAGCTGTTTCAAAATAAGGAGAAACTGTATTTAATGTAACTGTTATCTGGGATTGGCGGTTTTTAACTCACCTTGGGATAAAATATGATGGTACATGTTGTCCGTCCGTCGTCCTTCCACATTTCAGATTGACGCGCTGTATCCCTGCAGCTTGCAGGCTGATCACAACCATTTCTCATTTGTAGCATGTTCCTGTTGGGGATTGATGACATAAACTTTTTTTTATCGAAACTGAATGAAAACATTTTTTTTTTTTTTTTTTTTTATGGCAACCACAACGCCCCATAGACTTACAATGAGAAACTGCTTGTCATCACCGTAGATTATATCTTTCTGAAACTTGCATATCAGTAGGCTTGGAAATGCCTATTTTTGACATTGGCATTAACGTAGCCCCTTCTGTAATCAGTAGGCTGGGGATAAAAGCTCGTCCCCGTTATTAATACATGTACAAAAACACACATGTTCGACCTTGTCATCAGCATAACATACTTTTATTAAATGAATTTCTGCTTGAAAGTTGTAAGTTTCAAAATTACAAATTACACCAGAGGCACAAAGTCGGGGACTATAGGGTGGGTATTTTTTTAGCTAATCCTCTGATACACATTTTGTTTTCAAGAATGTACAATACAGAAAAGGGCCGACATGGACACACGAGATTCACGGCACCGGGACGAAGATTAAACAACATAGTTATACAACTACAATTTCAATGCGTTTGTCGGCTGTTTGTTTGGTTTGTTTGATGCGAGGTTTAACGTCCCCATCAACACTGCATAGGTCATTTTGGAGACGATGCGTCCAATTTTGTGGGACTTTTACCCGACATTAAGATGAAATGACATCTCAAGCCCTGTCGCCCAATGAATCCAATAGGGATTATAAGCATGGACGATCCGATTCGCACCGCTTTGCCTGGGCAGTATTAGGTCCTCTAAGCGGTTTACCAGCACTCGTGCGCGGGACGTTTCAGCTCTGTGTGGAAGCATCCTGCAGCCCATCGATATCTTCAAACCCCAAAGGACCGGGGCACGTTTGTCGGTTGTAGACAAGGATTAAGTGCGCCGAGAGATTCAACAATTGTTGACATTTTAATATTTATGAGCACGACAACTTCCATGCCAAAAATCGTTTAGCAAGAAAAAAAATCCATATCACCAGGCCTAGGCTGATCATAGTTATTGCTACACGCACAAGTCCGAAGACAAATTGTAACATGCACAATGCAGTGCAGCAGTTGTTTACCAAAATAAGATTCGCCCCCGCCCATCGGGGCTTAGAGAAATAGATTGGGCTGCAACGTGCTTCCACGCAGAGCTGAATCTGACCACACACGAGTACTGGTAAACCGCTTATAAGCTTGTCCAGGCAAAGCGGTACGAGTCTGATCGTCCAATGCATATAAGCCTTCTGGTTTCATTGGCGGCGGCAGCGCTTGAGATGTCATCTCACCTCAATGTCGGGTAAAAATCCCACAACATTGGAAAATCCATATCACCAGGCCAGGAAATTTCACTATTTCACCATAATGACCTAAATAGTGTTGACGGGGACGTTAACACATTTAGTACCAGAAACCCCAAAACGGGTAGTTGGCAAACAGTGCAGGCACAGATCAGACGCAACAGAACGCGGCGTCTGATCAGGGCCTACACTGTTTGCACAAAAATTCAGCCATTTTCCAACTTAAATTTCAAGAAAACACAACCTGACACCCCAAAATTTTGAAATGGACTCCTGCTATATATAAGGAGGAAGATTCCATTTGGTACAAAAATGGTTAAATCCAAATTCAAACAAACAAAAACCAAAATAAGATACATCATTTGCCTTACCAATGATATCGCATAATAACAAAGATGCGTCTGTATGGATGGTAGCAAAGTAACTTGCTGTTGTGGTTCCACTGCGCAGCACACGTTTCTGAAAACATGGCAAAAGCCCTGTCGTATCATTTCTATAACACATCCGTGCGACATAGTGCATTCATGCATACCTCCAAAATCTGTGATATTTTTCTTATTTATACTGCAAAAAAAGGTTGTTGGTGCTAGTTAGAACCGACTCATCGAGGCGGTTCTAATGAGTACCCACAACCTATGCCTTTGAGCAGAACTAAGAAAAATAATGTTTACTATTGTAAACCCTAAATTTTTCTATTTTTGTTTGCTTAATTTGAGGTTTAACGTCCTCGTCAACACTGTAAAGGTCATTTTGGAGACGTTGCTTCCAATTTTGTGGGACTTTTACCCAACAATGAGATGACATTTCAAGCCCTGTCACCCAAAGTAACCAAAAGGGCTTATAAGCATGAACGGTCCGACTCGCACAGCTTTACCTGGGTACGCTTAGATCCTCTAAGCGGTTAACCAGGACTCGTGTGCGGTCGGTTTCAGCTCTGCGTGGAAGAATCATGCAGCCCATCTATTTCTTCAAGCCCCGATGGGCGGGGGACAGACTTTACTTGTGAAAATCTGTAATATTTTTTCTTATTTATACTGCAAACATGGGTCGTTGGTGCTCGTTAGAACCGCCTCATTGAGGCGGTTCTAACGAGTACCCACAACCTATGTCTTGCAGCAGAAATAAGAAAAATAATGTCTATCCCTGTAAACCCCAATTTTCTCTTTATAAAGTGGGGTTTGGAGGGGCATTGGTTTCACTGATTTGTTAAAATGATGTATTTTGTTTTCATGCAGGCACCAAACTCAGTCCGCATGAAAATAGTTTGCATGTAATGATGCCTGAATGATTAGAAAACCTTAAGGGGATTTGGAACACCTGGCAGATGTTTCCGCCATTTTTCAAAGGGAGACAACTTTCGGAACTTCTTATTGGCATTTCTATAAGCCCTATCACCTTGAAAAAGGGGTCTACTCTTAAAGGAAAGAATTTGCTCAGGAGCAAATTCTTTCCTTTAAGAGGTGACCCCTATTGACATGGGAGACAAAAATACTTTTGCAAGAGTTGCCCCCCCCCCCCTGAAGGTATACCCATTCCCCTTAAAGTCAAAGCAAGAAAATATTGCTGCCATAAACCGCTGAACCCTGGACTTGCTTTGGGATTTAACTGTCCATCAACATAATTAGGACCATACAGAGCCAGCCAGTTTATCTAGCGTGGCTTTTTCTTGACTGTCTTATGTATAAGGTCTGAATCAGTTAAGTGCATACCCCTGTCCGGAGATTAACTGTCATTCTTGAATCAGCAATGTGTTACGAGAAGGGTGGTGGAATGACTCTAGAATATGTTCTGACTAATCCCCATCAAAGAATGTTGTCACCCCTGTGGTGATCAAACCTGCGGACTCATGCATGGTCAGAAGGGATCTGATCCGAAATGAGCGACAGTTTGTTTGTTTGATTTGATGTTAAACGTCCCTATCAACACTGTATAGGTCATTTTGGAGACGTTGCTTCCAATTTTGTGGGACTTCTACCCGACATTGAGATAAAATGACATCTCAAGCGCTGTCGCCCAATGAAACCAATAGGGTTTATTAGCATGGACGGTCCGCCTCGCACCGCGGTTCCTGGACAGGCTTAGATCCTCTAAGCGGTTTACCAGTACGGATTCAGCTCTGCGTGGAAGCATCATGCAGCCCATATATTTCTTCAAGCCCCTATGGGCGGGGGCCGGACTCAGCTACACTCGGAGGCAGAGACAGGCCACTGAGCTTAACAAATAGAAGAAAAGAGAAAAATCACTACTTTAACAAGACCGATTGAGCATATGACAAAAAAAAAAATGCTTCGTTGCTATGAAAACCTGCTTCCACAAGCGTGTAATTTAATATAACGTAATTTCCTACATTACTGTTTTTAGGTAAGCCATGTATGCAAATTTCAGTATGTTATATAAAAAAGTTAATCCTTTCTAGTTAACCGATTGCATATGGGAAACCCCTAAAGGGGTACCTTGGCAAACAGTGCATGCCCAGACCAGAATGCAGCGTCTTATCAGGGCCTGCACTATATGCTAACAGACAATTCTTCGCCAAAAATAGAATAAAAACGAAAAAAATAGGCATGCCACCCCTTATTTGACAAATAGACTTGTCCAACTTGTAGCAATGGAAGAGTCCACTAGTATAAAATGGGTTTCTTGATCTATTGTAGGGTTAAATGTACTTACCACTGCTTTTCTATAAGCCATGTCGGCGAACTTCAGGTCTTTAAACTTGGTTTCTGTGGGGAATGTATACTTCTTCAGCCATTCTAGCAGTCCTACGTCTAGCCCCTTTCCCGCGTTCGGGTACTGCGGGGCATGGATGTGAGTGTCCACCAAACCAGGCATCACAAACTGACTGAAACAGAAACCACATGAATACACATGAGCCTTGCCTTGAGAAAACCCCTTCACCAAGGACAACAAAGGGACAGTTGGCCCCCGCCCATCGGGGATTGAAGAAATAGATGGGCTGCATGATGCTTCCATGCAGAGCTGAAACAGACCCGCACACGAGTACTGGTAAACCGCTTACAGGATCTAAGCATGCCCAGGCAAAGCGGTGCGTGTCGGACCGTCCATGCTTATAAACCCTAATTTTATCTCAATGTCGGGTAAAAGTCCTACAAAATTGGAAGCACTGTCTCCAAAATGACCTATACTGTGTTGACGGGGACGTTAAACCTCAAATCAAACAAAAACAAAACCAGTCCGTGTAACATAGTGTATTTTTCATATCTCCAAAATGGCTACTTTTCTGACGAAAACACATGATATTTTTCGTATTTACTTGCAAACATAGGTTGTGGGTGCTCGTAAGAACCGCCTCACTGAGGTAGTTCTAACGAGTATCTACAAACTATGTGTTGGAGCAGAAATAAGCAAATTAATGTATTCCCGCATAAATCCCAGTTTTCTCTGTATAAAGTGGGGTGTTCATTTCACGGGCTTGTTAACGTAATGTGCAGCATCTTACTGTTCATTGTTTGGAAAGAACAATACCCCTCCGCGCCCCGCCAATCAGGGCTTGGGGAAATAGATTGGGCTGCATGATTCTTTCCCGCAGAGCCGTTTTACTATTTTATCCGTATTTATGGATATCCATAAATCAGCCGAATAATGGACATCCATAATTCGAATTATGGATATCCATCATTCGATTTATGGATATCCATAATTCAGATCGATTTATGGATATCCATAATTCGAATTGTGGAAATCCATAAATAATTATGGATATCCATTAATAATAATGGCTATCGATACTTCGAATTATGGATGATATCCTTCATTTAAATTATGGAAATCCATAAATAATTATTGATATCTATATATGCGGATTAAATAGTAAAACGGCGCCCCATAGAGCTGAAAAACCGAACGCACATAAGTATTGGTAAATTGCTCAGAACGTAAGCCTGCCCTGGTAAAAAAAGTTTCGAGTAGGACCATCCAATGCATATAAGCCCTATTGACTTCATTGGGCGGCAGGGAATGAGATGTCATTCGTCTTCATTAGGCGGCAGGGAATGAGATGTCATTCATCTCAAGGTTGGATAAAAGTCCCAAAAATTGGAAGCAACGTCTCCAAAATTACGCAGATGGTGTTGACCAGGACGTTAATCCTCAAACCAAACAAAAACAAAAAAGATCAATGCTTCTAACTGTATCTAAAATATAAAGAATCTTCTTGGTCTAAGTGAGCCAGCCAGTTTGTGTTCTAACGAGTACCCAGAATATATATGTTAGAGCAGAAATAAGAAAAATAATGTATCCCCCTGTAACCCCAGTTCTACAATATAAAAGTCGGGTTTGAGAGGTCAAAATTATATAGGCATGTTTTCGTGATGTAGTTTTTGGCCAGCCTCACTGGGTGGCCCGCAATTTTTTTTTTAATTCGAGCATTCCAAAGGAATAGAAAATATGATCTACACTATAATGAACCTAGCACATAAACATACCATTTCGTAAGATGTCTGACACATCCTCGGTCAATCTGGAATGTTTTCAAACACTCGTCCAGTTGATGAGCTGGTTCAATGAAAGCTATCTGAAAAGATGCAAAAGACACGATTTACAAAGATTCCGGGATACCAACACTATTACATCACGTGAACACGTGCGTGAAGTAAGGACCCCCTAAACCCCACTTTTTATAGAGAAAATGGGGTTTAGGGGGTCATTATTTTCCTTATTTCTGCTCCTAGACATAGGTTGGGGGTACTCGTTAGAACCGCCTCAACGAGGCGGTTCTAACGAGCACCCAAAACCTATGTTTGGAGTATTAATAAGAAAAATATTACAATTTTTCATCAGAAAAAAATACCTTTTTTGAGGTTTGAAATATGCACTATATCACACGGATGTGTTATTGTAATGAGATGTTACAACTTTGACTCACGCGGTCAACCAGTAATCAATGCATGTAACTGACAACTGCTCTTCTTGAAACTAGAAAACATACAAGTGATTTTAAAGAATAAATAAAATTGCGTCTAGTTGTAATTCGGCGTATGTGATAAACAAAGAATCTCATCAGTTTCCGTTCCCTTCCGCGACAACCATTTGAAACAAACCGAGGCACGCTTTGATGGAATCGTATGTGTAGATTATACTTGTGAACTCTTTCATTGCTATTCACCTTATTTGCATTATCTGCTGGTTCCTAGTCTGAAGGTTTTCAGAGTTGGAAAAACAGGTAACCAGACCCCCCTGACCTTGAAAGGTCAGGGGGGGTCTGGTTACCTGTTTTTCCAATATTGACAATGGGCAAGCTGGGAGCCAGCAAATAATGCAAATATGGTGAATATGTTGGACAAATCCATTTGTCATAGAAAGGGGTGTCAGGTCCATTTTTTTTCGTTTTTATTCTATTTTTGACGGAAAATCCTGTCAGCGAACAGTGCAAGCCCTGATCAGACGCGACGTTCTGCGGCGTCAGAGCTGGGGCTGCACGGTTTGCCAAGGTACCCATTTAAGGGTTTCCCGCATGCAATGGGTTAATAGTCCATGAAGTACCTTTAACAGTGAGCTATCTTGTCCGCTCGTTTGAACCCTATTAAGGATTACTATTACGAAAACAGGCCTATACAAATACATTCTAAATTTTTCGCCGAACAAAATAAGATTTTAAGATGACAAATTGTGATATTTTTCTTATTTCTGCTCAAAATATAGATTGTTGGTACTCGTTAGAACCGCCTCATCGAGGCGGTTCTAACGAGTACCCACAATCTATATTTTAGAGCAGAAATATGAAAAATAAAGTTTACCCTGTAAACCCAATTTTTACTATATAAAAATGGGGTATAGGCGTGTTTTCGTGATGCTTCGTTTATATATATATAGTAACCCGTTCACCCCTGAGTTTCTAAAATGGACTATTCGTGTCTTGCAAAAGTCATTAACAAGATTGCAATCAGTGTATATGCAGATTGGAGGGTTCAATTAGCCGTCTCATCTGAGTACATTCTGTTTCCATCAGTATCTGTACCGGGGTTAAAACGGCCCCCGCCCATCGGGGCTTGAAGAAATATATGGGCTGCATGATGATTCCATGCAGAGCTGAAACCGACCCGCACACGAGAACTGGTAAACCGCTTAGAAGATCTAAGCCTGGCCAGGCAAAGCGGTGCGAGTCGGACCGTCCATGCTTATAAACCCAATTGGTTTCAAATGGCGGTAGAGCTTGAGATGTCATTTCATCTCAATGTTGGGTAAAAGTCCCACAAAATTGGAAGCAACGTCTCCAAAATGACCTTTACAGTGTTGACGGGGACGTTAAACCTCAAATCAAACAAAACCGGGGTAAAAAGTGTTTAGACTTATTGTCATCAGATAACAAGTCCTTGTTTTTGGACAACAGATGTGAGGAAAATTAGGTCGTGACCTGTCATTATCAGCGACGAGCTGAGGTCATGTCGAATAAATATACATGTAGCTTTACATTAAGAAAGCACACAAAGGGCTGATCTAAAGTAACGAAGCTTGTCTGGTGTCAGATCTACACAGAAAATCTATTTAAAATGTTGAATTTCCAAATGGATACAGCAACAGGCCAGATACAAGCATTCTGAAACTCCTTTAACTTAAATTTATCACGGCTGATTCGAACGCGTTCTTGAATTCATACATTTGTGGTTGAAAACACCAATTTTGGGTGCCCAGTGAGAACCCACAATTTCATTGGTGCGGATTTCACGAGCACGCCGATCACTGGGGGCGGTTCTGTAGAGCACCTTTTATTCCATTGAGGTGGTTCTAACGAGAACCCACAATAGAATAACAGTAACATTCTAAATAAGCTTTTGAAAGCACAATACTTAATTTTAGCTGAATGCATCGTATATAAAAACTGATCCTTCGACGCCCATCGGGACTTGAAGAGATAGATTTAGCTGCAGTTGCAATCGACTGGTATTGAGTACTGGTATATTTAAACCGCGTAGGTCTAAGTCGGTCCTTAAACCCTAGCGGGTTCTTTTTGTGGTAAGGTTTGAGATGTCTTTTCATCTCAATGTCGGGTAAAAGTCGCAAAAAACAACAACAAAAAAAAACCTGAATGTCATAAATAGTGTTGACTGGGTCGTAAAACATCAACACTATCAAACAAACAATCGAACAATATAATTACTGGTACAATGAGAGGCTTTCTCGTGATCCGTCTAGGGTTATGTCAGATAAATATTATTCATATGCACTTAGACTCTTAAAGAAAGAAAGAAAGAAAGAAAGAAAAGAAATAAACATCCGTGACTTGAGGTACAAAAATATGGCACATGGCTGGTCATGACTGTATATCGTATAAAACAGAAGGTATGTATACATGTATTTAGGCTATCTACGTCGCACCAAAGAATATCCGCAATCAAGGACGTTTTGCAAAAATGAGGAAAATAAAGTAAACATTTGAAAACCCAATTTTCTCAATAAACAAACAAACAAATAAATATTTAAAAGACATAACGATAACGCATCCGTATCATTGGTGTGTTATAGAGCATAATTTCACTACAAAATGGTTATTTTTCTGATGTACATTTGAGATTTCATAGGTTGTTGGTGCTCGTGATGACCGCCACAGTAAGGCGGTTCAAACGAGTACCCACAACCAAGCCTTGGAGCAGAAATATAAAAAATAATGTATACCCATTTTTTCTCTATATAAAGTGAGGTTTGGAGGGGTGTTAATCACACATACTTATCAACATGTGGTTATCAACCTTCGTGGCCCAGTTGGTAAGAGCGCTTTGGTAAGAGCGCTGACACTCGCACCGCTGCTATGGGCATTACGAAAACACGCCTATACAAATTCAGTGTAAATGTTACAGCCGAAAAACTCAAATTTTAAGACGAAATAATGTGATATTTTTCTTATTTCTGCTCAAAAATATAGATGAAGCGGTTCTAATGAGTACACACAATCCATATTTTAAAGCAGAAATAAGGAAAATAAAATAGATTGTGGGCACTCGAAAGAACCGCCGCATCAAGGCGGTTCTAACGAGTACCCACAATCTATATTTTACAGCACATTACGAAAACACATTACAAATACATTGACACACTTATCGCCGAAAAAATGAACATTTTCAGATAAAAAAAAAACTGTGATATTTTTCTTATTTTTGCTCAAAATATAGAATGTGGGTACTCGTTAGAACCGCCTCATTGAGGCGGTTCTAACGAGTACCAACAATCTTTATCTCAGAGCAGAAATAAGAAAAATAAGGTTTACCCCTACAAACCCCAGTTTTACTATATAAAAGTGGGGTAAGAGGGGGTCAAAATTATATAGGCGCGTTTTCGTGATGAGAAATACATAAAATTGTATTACCCCTGTAAACTCCAGTTTTTTATACATAAAAGTGGGGTTCAAGAGGATCAAAATTATATGGGCGTATTTTCGTGATGGGTCACGTGTAAGCCAACAAATTTTGATGCGATATGTCAGATACATCCGCAAGTATTCATTACGATGACACAGCCGTTCCAATTGGTGAAATTTTACATCTCCAAAATGGCCATTTTTCTGATGAAAATCCGTGATAATTTTCTAATAAATACTGCAAACATAGGTTGTGGTTGCTCGTTAGAACCGCCTCATTGAGGCGGTTCTAACGAGTACCCACAACCTATGTCTTGAAGCAAGAATACGGAAAATAATGTATACCCCCGTAAACCCCAGTTTTCTCTATATAAAGTTGGGTATAGGGGGGTCTTCATTTCAAGGACTTGTTCAGGTGATGTTATTGACATGTATGCCTTTGGCGCAATGGATTAAGCATTTTACTGTGCGCTGACCTTCTGACACGATATAATTTTGATGTCTTGCCCCCGCCCATACGGGCTTGGAGAAATAGATTGGGCTGCATGTTGCTTCCGCGCAGAGCTGAAACTGACCACACGAGTATAGTAGCCGCAGATAAGATTGACTGGGCGGAGCTTTTCAGGTGTTGTCAATACATGTCAAATTCGCTGGGTCCACCAGAAGATTCGGTAGAGTGTCTTTCGCATGCTTTCTGCAAGCGGACCAAATGGCCATATACACCACAGCTGTGACTTGGTTTACCTTTTAGTCAACAGAACATTCCAAAGGCAGGCGCAAGCGATAGCTCCGCCTAGTCAGTCTTATCTGCGACTACTATACTTGAGTCGACTTTTTATTATCTTTTTTGCCGCGACTGTCGGGGATAAATTTTTAATTTTTGATTTTTGAATACATTCAGCGAGAAAGTTGTTCAGGACAAGCTCCGTCAGTTTCTCAAAAAGGTTTCAGGTACTTTTGTTATCCGAGAAGAGCTCATCACGTGAACAAGTCCGTGAAATAAACACCCCCTTAAACCCCACATTATATAGAGAAAACTGGGGTTTTTCGGGGTAAAATTTTTTTTATTTCTGCTCGAAGACAAAGGTTGTGGGTACTCGTTAGAACCGCATCAATGAGGCGGTTCTAACGAGCACCCATAACCTATGTTTGCAGTAAAAGTAAGCAAAATATCATAACTTTTCATCAGAAAAGTAGCCATATTGGAGATTTGAAAAATGCACTATGTCGCACGGGTGTGTTATCGTAATGTGTAATCAGATGCAGATTTCTGTGATTTCAACTTTGTGCCAAATTTTGTTTCCACAAGCCCTACACTTTGATAGTTTGATTTGTCAATTTGTCGTCTGTTCAATGCTTGATTGATGGAAAGTTATGAGGGTCATTCAAATATCCAGCAGGTTAACGACGTACACATTCGCAAGTAAAAAAATGCAATTACTGTTGTAGTAGTTTTAATATTTTAACAATATAGGTCAAAGGCGTAAATTCTGTACTAACTCTACTGGGGTTCGCTGACTACATTACGAAAACACGCCTATACAAATACGTTGTCATCTTCATCGCCGAAAAAAAAAATGAAAATTTTAAGATGAAAAATTGTGATGTTTTTCTTATAAGAAAATAAGGTTTAACCCTGTAAAACCCCAGTTTTACTATATAGAAGTGGGGTTCAATGGGCTCAAAATTATATAGGCGTGTTTTCGTGATGAAGACCACATATTTTATGTTTTTGACTGTCTTCACTCTAACGCTTTGTACAACGTCACTTCAGTTGGACGCCTCGTTGGCTGCACGGGATCTATCCATATATAGATCTCGTTTCAACTACGCTAGACATTTGTTAACATTTCGAAAGTTTTTATTTTTATTTTATTTAGCGGTTTGTAGAATCGAATCTGTAAACTTATCTGCATATTCATTTGTATTGTTAGTTACAAATACTTGGTCCTAGTCCACCCGAGTCAACGGCCATATTCGACTGGGAAGTTTCGTGAAATTTCCGTGAAATTCAACGCAGGAGTGTGGTGTCTTTCTTGTAATAGCCGATCACATGGTCCAATCAAATATGAGTTATTTTTCAAATACATAAGCGATCGTGGAGCACGATTCTATTCGAAGGAAAAGTCGAACCTTTCGTGCACCACGGTCGCTTATGAGCTATACACAAATAAAATATTTGATTGGACCATGTGACCAGCTATTACATCTAGGCACCACACTCCTACGTGGAATTTCACGGAAATTTCACGAAACCTACCAGTCGAATACCGTCAGTCAATATGTGTCTATCTACCCAGATATGCCAATCGTATGTCTTACTAAGAAGCTTTCGATACTTAAAATACAGGACAGTTGAGCAACTGTACAGAACAAGGTTTTTGAGTGTGCGGATCGGTTATATTTTTTGTTTTGGTGCTCGTCTTCCAACGTTACCCGACCACGTTTAAAATCAGCCACCCATATTCTCATTAACAAACACACCTAAACAAATACATTGCAACCTTTATCGCCGAAAAAAATGAAAAATGTAAGATGAAAAATTGTGATATTTTTCTTATTTCTGCTCAAAATATAGATTGTACTCGAATACCCACAATCTATATTTTAGAGCAGAAATAAGAAAAATAAGGTTCACCCCTGCAAATCCCAGTTTTACTATATAAAAGTGGGGTTCGAGGGGGTCAAAATTATATAGGCGTGTTTTCGTGATGACAGTCAAATATGAAGGAGCAGTCTTTCCATAAACTTCACACAATACCCCCTTTAATTCATTGGTTCGTCTTCTTTTTTCATAAACAGGTATGTACTCAATTCGTGAAGAAAATTCAGCAACAATGGCCCCTGCCATGTTATTTTATCTCGCACGGACTACAAATACTGGACTAACCGATATTTTTGGCAACCATGTACATATGGCATTGGTGTCTATAATCATTTGTTACGGGCCAGTAACTAGGTTAGGCCAGTTAAATATTGAACGACCCTCGTATAATCGACATACAGCAATAATTCTATACAATATACAAATAGAACTTGGCTAGCAGAAAATAATACATAAGATTATGCGTTTACATATGGGCAGAATATAAAAACAAAACAGCCTCGTCGTGAGAAGGCCTATTCTTGCACACCAGACAAGGAAATCCGTGATTTTACCCTGGGATAGAAAGTTATGTTCTGCCCTGGTGTTCCGACCCAGAATCGAATATTATCGCGTGTTTGATAAATGCACTGGTTGATTACGACCTCGTATGCACCGTCGTTAAGGATGACGTCACAGCAACGTCACTAAACATTCCTGCAGTGTCAACACAATATGGCGGACGTTGGTAACTGAAGTGACTGCAGCATTAAAATCCGCTTTAAGAAATGGTAGGTATGCAAGAAAAAGAATCCAATATGGGTGTGAGGGGTGGATAGAAAAAATCCGTCCCTCGGGATCACTGTCCGGCATCACTCGGCAAGCCTCGTGATGCCAGACAGTGTCCCTCGGGACGGATTTTTCCATCCACCCCTCACACACATATAAGATTCTTATATTATCGATGTAGTCCGATCTTAATCGGCTTGCTCAATTCCAGAAGCCTTTCTAAGGTATAACTTGCAGCATACATATTATTTCGTTTGTTTGATTTGAGGTTTAACGTCCCCGTCAACACTGTAAAGGTCATTTTGGAGACGTTGCTTCCAATTTTGTGGGACTTTTACCCGACATTGAGATTAAATGACATCTCAAGCCCTGTCGCCCAAAGAAACCAATAGGGTTTATTAGCATGGACGGTCCGCCTCGCACCGCGGTTCTTGGACAGGCTTAGATCCTCTAAGCGGTTTACCACTACTAGTGTGCGGGCCGGATTCAGCTCTGCGTGGAATTATCGTGCAGCCCATATATTTCTTCAAGCCCCTATGGGCGGGGGCCAAGCATACATATTATACTGTTCGGGTATCAAATAAGAAATGCGCTGAGTAGACCGTTTGCAGGCATTACCCGTCAACACTTTCGCTGTTCGCATTTATCGGAAGGCTTGTGTTCTCAAGACGCGGCTCAAACTAAATCTGTACATATTGTGTTAAATCAATGTATTTAAAATCTAGTGCATTCCCCGTGTATCCGGTTTCCGTCCACCTTTAAATAAGTGAAATAATCTTGACAGGGCCGTAAATCTGAATCCAAAATAAAAAATCTTTTAAATTTTAGGACAGCTGAAAGACAAAAACGATCATTCAGAAAAAATTATGCATATAACCTTTTCATCCCTGACCCTTCCATCACTGAAGTCGGGCATGTCCATTCTTGTCATCACGTGAACAAGTCTGTGAAATGAACACCCCCATAAACCCAACTTTATAAAGAGAAAACTGGGATTTTCGGGGTTATTCATTATTTTTCATATTTATGCTCCAATAAATAGGTTGTGGGTACTCGTTAGAACCGCCTCAATGAGGCGGTTCTAACGAGCACCCGCAACCTATGTTTGAAGTAAAAATAACAAAAATATCAGAGATTATCATCAGAAAAGTAGCCATTTTTGAAGTGTGGAAAAAAATGCACAATGTGGCACGGGTGTGTTATCGTTATGTTAAAAGGGGTTTGGTCATAATCATAAGCATGATGGCAAACAGTGTTGATTCTGATTATGAGCCGTCGTATCGAGATCAAGGTACATGTACACTGTTTGTTTGTTTGTATTGGTGTTTTACAGCCCAGTCAACACTATTTAGGTCATTTTTGAGCCGGCCAGTTTACCTATCAACACTTTCCTGGGCAGGCTTATACGAAAGCGGTTAACCAGTACAGTGCACATTCTTTCGCCAGTAATTGACAACTGCCCTTCTTGAATCAGCGGAAGGGAGAGATTGACCGTAGAAAAGATTTCATGATCAACCTCCACGAAAGAATGTTGCCGACCCCGGCGGGAGTCGAACCCGCGTCCTCCTGATCCCCAGTCAGACGCGCATCCGACTGAGCCACCGAGGCCGGCCCACATGTACACTGTATCTCATTACGAAAACACGCCTATACTAACACATTGCAAATTTTATCGCTGAAAAAGGTAAATTTTAAGAAGAAAAACTGTGATATTTTTCTGATTTCTGCCCAAAATATAGACTGTGGGTACACGTTAGAACCGCCTCGATGAGGCGGTTCTAACGAGTATCCACAATCTATATTTTAGAGCCGAAATAAGAAAAATAAGACTTACCCCTGCCAACCCCAGTTTTACTATACAAAAGTGGGGTTCGAGGGGCTCAAAATTATATAGGCGTGTTTTCGTGATGTGAGCCGGCTGCTGTATTGAAAGGCTTACATTTAACCCTTTTCCTGCCGAAAACGACAACTAAGAGTGGACATTTCTGAAGAAGTCATCTGATCGGGATCCATTACAAAAACACGCCTATACAAATGCATTGTACATTTTACCGCCGAAAAAAAAAAAACAACAAAATTAATGCAATTTTCAGAGGAAAAATTGTGATATTTTTCCTATTTCTGCTAAAAATATTGATTGTTGGTACACGCTACATCCGCCTCATCGAGGCGATTCTAACGAGTACCCACAATTTATAGTTTAGGGCAGAAATAAGATAAAAAACGGTTTATCCCTGTAACCCCAGTTTTACTATATAAAAGTGTGGTTAAAGGGAGGTGTGGTTTCGTGGTCAGTCAATTTACCAACTTTTAGAAGTACCGTAGTTAAATGCATTTGCAAAAGCTGCTTACGTATTTTCAGCAAAAATACTTGCATATTTGCCAAATTAAACGATCAAAGGTTAAACGATAGGAAAACCGTCTCATAAAACTTAAAAAGGCATTTAGTCTGTAACAGTAAAACACACCGTGTGCTCATAATTGTTTTATTGCCCTCTGTGGTATACTATCTTCAGGAGATCAAAGGCGGGTGATTAGTAGCTCTTGTTGAATCCCCTGACTGAGGCACATAAGAGGAAAATCAATAATGTACACTCCAGTCAACAGTTAGTAAAGTATTGATTTTCCCCGAAGGAGAACCCTAACCTGTTGCAGAGGACCCCTCATTAGTCAGCACTGAGGGCTACATAATATTATGCAATGAAATAATAGTCCTCAATAACCAAGAATAAATGCCTTTAACCTGTGATCATAATTGTTTGCAGTATTGCATAAAACTCATTCATTTGTATTATTTAAACAAAAAATACCCGATATATGTAAAAACAAAATTAAGCACTTTTTTCCGACAGCTCAATAATGCACCTTTAACTAACGTTGTCGTTAGATTCGAACTAGAATTTGTTTTTCTACAAAAACACAGATGTCTCCCCCGTTTTTGACTGCTAAGTATAACCTTGACATTGGAGGTATTGAGCTGGGTCTTGTGTGCAACACATCATCTAATGAAGATGAACATTTCTGCATAGTAACTTTAAAAATGTTCATAGAAAAATAAAAAAGTTATTGGCCGTAAACAAAAAAAGCACTTTTTTACCTTTGACCTCTAAGTATGGCCTTGACCTTTGCGGTACAACACATCGTCTCATGATGGTTAACATTTCTACCAAGTAATTTCATAATCCATCAAAGAATAAGGAAGTCATTGACTGTCCTTTTTTTACCTTTGACCTCTAGGTATGACCTTGACATTGGAGGTATGGACCTTGGTCTTGCACATGACTCATGGTCCAACTTTCAAACCTCTAGCTCCAACAGTTTTTGAGATATCTTGCTGACAAGATTTTATTAAAAAAAATTCAAAGGGCAATAACTCTTGAAAGGGGCATAATCCTGACGAGAAAAAAATACGCGTCAGCTTATTTTCCATCAGAAATGCATACATGAAATTTCAAAATTATAGCATACACCGTTCTAAAGCTATGCTATGCATCACTTTTAGCATACATTACAATGGGCACAAATTACCAAAATGACAAAGGGCCATAACTCACAAAGCATTTTTCGGAATTTTGTCATAAGTTAATCAGTTGATCTACTCATCACCAACAATCTATAAACCAACTTTCAAGGCTCTAGCTCCAATAGTTTTTGAGATATCTTGCTGACAAGATTTTATTAAAAAAAATTCAAAGGGCAATAACTCTTGAAATGGGCATATTCCGGACGAGAAAAAAAATACGCGTCAGCTAATTTTCCATGAGGAATCCATATATGAAATTTCAAAACCCTAGCATACATGGTTCCTTAAGTTATGCTATGCATCACTTTTAGCAAACATTACAATGGGCACAAATTACCAAAATGACAAAGGGTCATAACTCACAAAGTATTTTTCGGAATTTTGTCAAAAGTTAATCAGTTCATCTACTCATCACCATCAATATAATCACCAACTTTCAAGGCTCTAGCTCCAATAGTTTTTGAGATATCTTGCTGACAAGATTTTATTAAAAAAAAAAATACAAAGGGCAATAACTCTTGAAGGGGGCATAATCTGGACGAGAAAAAAAATACGGGTCAGCTAATTTTCCATGAGGAATCCATATATGAAATTTCAAAACCCTAGCATACACGGTTCTTTAGTTATGCTATGCATCAAAAGCGTAATGGACGGACGAACGAACCAGAACCAATATGCCCCTCAAACTTTTTCAAAGTTGGGGGCATAATAAGAAAGTTATTGACAGAACACAAAAAGGCCCTTTTTTACCTTTAACCGCTATGTATGACCTTGACCTTTCAGGTATTAAACTGGGTCATGCGTGCAACACATCATCTCATGGTGGTTAACATTTCTGCCTAGCAATTTCAAAATCCATCTAAAAATAAGAAAGTTATTTACCAAACACGACAAAAAGGCCCCTTTTTTACCTTTGACCTCTATGTATGACCTTGACATTTTAGGTACCAAACTGAATCATGCATGCAACACATCGTCCCATGATAGTTAACATGTTTGCCAAGTAACTTCAAATTCTATTTAAAAATAGGCAAGTTATTGACAAAACCCGAAAAAGGCCCCTTTTTTTACCTTTGACCTCTAAGTATGACCTTGACCTTTGAGGTACCAACCTGGGTCATGCGCGCAAGACATCGCCTTATATTGGTTCACATTTCTGCCATGTGATTTCAAAATCCATCTCAAAATAATAAAGTTATTGACCAAATACGAAAAAAAGGCCCACTTTTTGACCTTTGACCTCTAGGTATGACCTTGACCTTTGAGGTACCGACCTGCCTCATGTGCACCACACATCGTTTCATGATTGTTAATAAGTATGCCAAGTAATTTTAAAATCCATCTCAAAATTAGAAAGTTATTGACAAAATACGAAAAAAGGCCCCTTTTTTGACCTTTGACCTCTAATTATGACCTTGACCTTTGAGGAACCGACCTGCCTCATGCGCACCACACATCGACTAATGGTTGTCAATAATTATGCCAAGTAATTTTAAAATCCATCTCAAAATAAGAAAGTTATTGACCAAATATGAAAAAAAGGCCCCTTTTTTGGCCTTTGACCTCTAAGTATGACCTTGACCTTTGAGGTACCGACCTGCCTCATGCGCACCACACATCGTCTTATGATTGTTAATAATTATGCCAAGTAATTTTAAAATCCATCTCAAAATAAGAAAGTTATTGACCAAATATGAAAAAAAGGCCCCTTTTTTGACCTTTGACCTCTAAGTATGACCTTGACCTTTGAGGTACCGACCTGCCTCATGCGCACCACACATCGTCTTATGGTAGTTAATATTTCTGCCGAGTAATTTTAAAATCCATCAAAAAATAAGAAAGTTATTGACCGGACACGATTTGCCCATACATATATGCATACCAACAAACCTTCAAGGGAGATAATTCAAAAAGTATAAATGCGAGAGTTATGGTTCTTGCGCACTGCACGTCGTCTAATGCTGATTAATATTTATACGAAGTTTCGTGACAATAGCTCTAATGGTTTTCAAGTTACAGAGCGGACACGAAAGTGTGACAGACGGACAGACGGACAGACAGACAGACAGACGCCCGGGGGAAAAACAATATGTCTCTCCGAAAAAATTTTTTTCGGGGGAGACATAACAACTGGAACCAGCATATGAGGATTATAAGGATCTACATACTGACCTTGCCGTCGGTAACCCCTAGGCAATGGTTATCCAGAACGACCATAGGATCCTGATCTGTAGCGTGAACAAAGGTTCCACATAGAACAAATGATTTGCTATCCGCCATGTTAACCGGTCCAAATAAAGGGACACTTTAATACCTATTCCAACAAATTTGTTTATATAGGGTCTTCTTTAATATCTTGAGTTCATACAAAACTTGTTCGTCTTTTGAATATTCACGGTCAGAATGTTTAAGCGCTGAAAGATTAATATAGAAAAATATCAATTTCGGCCTTATCAATGTGTTTGACAGCTGTCACTCCAAATAATACTGACTCAAACAATAGCCATTTTCACATGGCTTTTGTCCGTGGTCCTGATGTTTCCCTAACTGTGATAATTAGCAACCTCTTTTATCCCGAACACAGTATCTACATATACATGTATACGTGCCTATGAATAGAATACTATTTAGTGAACAAAGAAGAGACACTGGGCCGGGCAACGTCAAAATGAACAGATTGACAAAACTCAGATTAGCCTGGGAGCCGCAAGTCCCAAAAACAAGTCAGTGAAATGGTCATGCCGTAACCCCCTCTTTATGTACAGTGAGTGAGTGACTGTTTGAGTTTTACGTCTCGCCAACAGCTAAGGTCATACGGAGACGGTATATCGGTTTAAAGACTCACCCGAAAGTCATGAGAAGCCCGGGATCGATCTTTACAAGGCGAGTAGCATAACCACTACACCACGGAGGCTTTTAACTTTATGTAGAGAATAATGGGATTTACGGGGAAAATATATATTTTCTTATTCATGTTCTAAAACATAGGTTGTGGGTCCCCGTTTAAACCGCCCAGTGAGTGCAAGGAGAAGTTAGTTTGCTTTTCGGTTTTCGCTTTTCGACTTTCAGAAGTTAGTTTGTTTTTCGCTTTTCGCTTTTCGTTTTTGCTTTCATAGGTCTGTTTAATGATGTAATTGCTAAGTGTCTGAGTACATGCGTGAGTCAGATAGTGAGTGAATGCGAGTGTTTTACGTCAGTCAAACTGCTCATGCCATATGTCAAAGATATAATGAACAACTGCATATGGCACAAGCAGTTTGACTGACGCAAACCACTCTCACTCACTCACTCACTCACTCACTCACTCACTCACTCACTCATGTACTCAGACACTTAACAGTTTTATCATTAAACAAACCTATGATCGAAAAGCGAAAAAAATAACCTTTGACAAAATGAACATCTGCATATGGCATGAGCAGTTTGATTGACGTTAAACTCTCACTCGCTCACTCACTTACTCACTCACTCACGCATGTACTCAGACACTTAACAGTTACATCATTAAACAGACCTATGATCGAAAAGCGAAAAGCGAAAAGCAAACTAACTTCTTGCTCCCAGAGATGCGGTATTTTAACCAGCGACAACAACATATATTTTGAGTTAAAACGAGAATTACATCACAAACAAGTCCGTGAAATTAACAGTCCTACTAAACCCCACTTTATATAGAGAATAATGAGGTTTACAGAAGTATACATTATTTTATTTCTTTTTTATGCTCCAAGCATACGTTAGAACCGGTGAGGCGGTTCTAGCGAGCACCTTCACTCTATGGTGCGCATGCACTCGTTAGAACCGCCTCGGCGAGCACCTTCAAACTATGTTTGGAGTATAAATAAGAATAATATCACAAATTTTCATCAGAGCTATAAAAGAGTGCTATGTCTCAAGGAAATGTGATGGATACCCAGTTGAGCAGCATTTTTCATTGCGATAACACGCCCGTGCGACATAGTGCATTTTTGACATTTCAAAAATGGCTACTGTTCTGGTGAAAATCCATGATACTTTTCTTATTTATACTACAAACATAGGTTGTGGGTGCTCGTTAGAACCGCCTCATTGAGGCGGCTCTAACGAGTACCCACAACCTATGTCTTGCAACAGAAATAAAAAAAAAATATTTACCCCCGAAAACCCCAGTTTTCTCTATATAGTGGGGTTTAGCGGGGTGTTCATTTCACGGACTTGTTCACATGATGTAAATGTATAGAGTAAAGTAGATTTGTCAATAGTATGTTTTCTGTAAAAAACATAGAATGTGGGTACTCAACAGACCCTTCTTTAACGTTAATGAACATCGGAGAAAGAGGGTATACTAGTACATAATAGTAATCATGTTAGCTGGCCCCTATATGTAAAATTTCTGTATTAAGACCACCTTTGGCAGCTTTGTCCGAAAGCTAATCTCTGATCAGTGGACACGGAATGCAGAAAACTGAAAGAAAGAATGACTGCAACCTGCTAAATAAACATTTTAAAGCAGAGTTAGACATAATTGTAGGTGGTTTTAATGGCGAAATTTAACTGTACGTTAAATATACTCCCACGGATGCGACTTCAAAGGATGAACGGGGTCTGTCCGCGCCAACTTCAGATGGACAATTCGCTTTTGAAATTGAAAATAAATACATAAAAAAATGAATTTGTTTGTTTGATTTGAGGTTTAACGTCCCCGTCAACACTGTAAAGGTCATTTTGGAGACGTTGCTTCCAATTTTGTGGGACTTTTACCCGACATTGAGATGAAATGACATCTCAAGCCCTGTCGCCCAATGAAACGAATAGGGTTTATTAGCATGGACGGTCCGCCTCGCACCTCGGTTCCTGGACAGGCTTAGATCCTCTAAGCGGTTTACCAGTACTAGTGTGCGGGCCGGATTCAGCTCTGCGTGGAAGCATCATGCAGCCCATATATTTCTTCAAGCCCCTATGGGCGGGGGCCGTAAAAATGAATACATGTACACTTATAACCCCTGAATGTCAAAGATTTTACATATAAATACAAGTACATTTGTCCTATTTCAGCCCAAAACATTTTGTAGGTTCATGTAATTTGAGCACCCATAGACAGATAAAAAAATCACAAAAATCATTATAGAGAATTATAAGATCCCAAAAATCACATGCGCATTTTATCCTAATAAATGCCGATGTTTTAAAATAAAAACAAATTATATCACTGTATTCAGTATTTACGAGTGTCAAAAAGGCTTAAGATAGCTTTTCGTCTTGTCTAGTCTCCATGAGGTTATTATTATTGATGTGACCTGGGATGACAGTAACTACGTAGAGGGTCGTTCAATACGATCCCAGCTAGCACAAAAAAGCTGGCCAACGTCGGACCGACAGCGATACGATGTATCGCTGTAGGCCCGACGCTGGCCCGACATGCTTTGCTGGCTGGGATAATTATTGCCGAAAACCATAACTACATTTACACTGAGTCAATGTGTAATTTCATGGCCTAGAAATGGCATTCTTTGTCATCATGTCAACAAGCTCGTGCATCATTCTTTGAGAATTAATGATAGAATTTGTTTAAACAGTATTTAGTTTGATTTCTCAAACAGTTACACGTCCATACATAGACAATACACAATAGTACATGTATATAGGATTCGAAACAAGCAGCGCCCATAGGGACTTGAAGAAATATATGGGCTGCATGATGCTTCAATGCAGAGCTGAATCCGGCCCGCACACTAGTACTGGTAAACCGCTTAGAGGATCTAAGCCTGACCAGGAACCGCGGTGCGAGGCGGAACGTCCATGCAAATAAACCCTATAGGTTTCATTGGGCGACAGGGCTTGAGATGTCATTTCATCTCAAGGTCGGGTAAAAGTCCCACAAAATTGGAAGTAACGTCTCCAAAATGACCTTTACAGTGTTGACGGGGACGTTAAATCGCAAATCAAACAAACAAACAAATTAAAACAAGCAGTCATGCTTTTATGAATATACACTATGAATGGAGTATAAAGAAAGAAAGAAAAACGAAAGGAAAGGGAAAACAAGAAAAAAAAAAAGATGCTGCGTACAGTGAGTTTAGTATGAATAGTTGTAGCCTGCCAGGTGTCGTGGAACGCCAAGAGATACCGATTAAAGATGCATAAAATAATATTTTCATATTTTTATACATTCCAAGAACATAAATACCTTTAACATAACAACACTCACACGTCGCTAGGGCAACGTCAAATCAACGTCAGGGCAACGTTGCATCGACGTTTTGTTTGTTTGATTTGAGGTTTAACGTCCCCGTCAACACTATAAAGGTCATTTTTGAGACGTTGCTTCCAATTTTGTGGGACTTTTACCCGAAATTGAGATGAAATGACATCTCAAGCCCTGCCGCCCAATGAAACCAATAGGGTTTATAAGCATGGACGGGCCGACTCGCACCGCTTTGCCTGAGCAGGCTTAGTTCCTCTAAGCGGTTTACCAGTGCGGGTCGGTTTCAGCACTACATGGAAGCATCATGCAGCCCATCTCTTTCTTCAAGCCCCGATAGGCGGAGGCCGATTGCATCGACATAGATGTGACGTTGCACAAAGGTCTTTACGTTGTACTGACGCTGGTGTAACATCACAGTTACGTCATTTGTCTGCTGGGGTTTAAGCATCAAGAGAGAATCGTTTGGTTATGGACTGCCTTAAAAATAACTTCGTTGATTTCGTTAGATAATGAGCTATCGCCGAATAGAAGAACAGCGTCAGATGCAACAACGCTCTAACAATTCCCTGCGCATAACATTAAACTTTGGACATGTTAATAGAAAATGATAGTTGGTTTCAACAGCTCCATAAGTGCAAAAAGGGTCAGGAATCAGATTTCTCCTAAAAAGATAGTGGAGTAATGATAGAATTCATTACGTAAATTGGTCGCTTTGTGCATAAAAATTGTTAAACGACCCACCTATACCAAGGTGACGGATTAGTGCTAGATGTATATGTTACTAATTTGGACTGAATATGAAATATGTCAAAAGGCCAGATGCCTTTATGCTCAAGTAGTATTATGGTTTGTTATGTATACGACCTTCCTCTGATAATCTAACTGGAGATTAATTTAACCCACATATGCACAATGTAATCTTCCACCCAATTAGCTTCGAGTCGTCCATTTTCAATAAAAGGGGTATGAGGTTTTTGTTGTTGTATTTTTTAGGTAAATTGTAAATATTATATGCTCTTTGAGCATACAGAGTAGACTCGGCGTCTAATCGCGGTCTACACTGTTTGCCTTGCCCTAAAATTGGACTCTGGGCATAAATGGGCTACGAGACGACCACATTGAATGTATAAGTCAAAGGTTAAATGTGTTGCAAGAAATCCGTTTTTATCTATTATTGTTATTATTATTATTATTATTATTATTATTATTATTATTATTATTATTATTTTTATTATTATTATTATTATTATTATTGTCAGTCGTCTCCATTGATGACACATTTCACCCAAACACAATGCTTTACGAATTTCTGTCCTAGTCATGAACCTATTTGTAAATTTGAACCCAGTATTAGTTCCTTAGCGCTGAGGTAATAGTACAGAGTTTCCAGCCTGTGCACATGGGGAAATTTCTTCATAAGTAAGGGTAGGGATCAAATCCAGTGTCTTAATACTGTTTGGCAATTATGAAAGCAATATCTTGAATTCAGTGTATTGTTTTTGTGTCATTGTGGAGAAATATGAATTAGTTCATGGTCACATGACCTGGATATCAAGGGGTGTAACTGCAAATACGAAACTATTGCTATACGAATTTATCGCTACACTTTCTGTTTAAAAAATAGCTGTCTGACTTCATTTGGATATTGCTAAAACAGTAAACGGCGGGCAGGGGCCAATTTCTAGCCCCCTTTCATTTTTGGTAGGTGTACAATAGAGCTGAATGCTGACAATTGTCCTTGCAAATTTATGCAGTGTGCTGCCAAGGCTCCCTTGAAAACAGCAGAAAATGGTAAAAAAAAAAAGCAGCAGAACTGGGTGGGGTAGGATTTGTTTACCTAGCCACTACATTGGCTGTACAGTGTATAGAAGCCAGCTTCAAATTATTCTGTGGCAAGTCAAAATGCAGAGATAACACAAAAGAGAATGGCTGCAAAGTGTACTATTTGTTACGGCTCAAAAAACTTCGTCCGCTGCACGTCAGAGTCCCGCCGACAGCTTGGAATAGTGGTTTGCTACCTGAGGTTGATATACTGCAGTGTTGACGTCAGCACTCAAGTACTGATTTAAATAACTATATTATATCTGTAATTTTTGCAGTATTAAATTCTAACTTTTCTAAAACTAAGACTGACTTGTCAGGTGAGACATGTATCTTAGCGGATTTGGTTGCCATGTTTTGTTGTATTTTAAATATTGCAAGTCTCGCTACTTTGGACATCTCCTTCCTGATGCCCGGGACTTCCGTGGAGTGTGGGCCATAGTTGCTGATGTTGGCTTGGTGGGGGACGCCTATCTGGAGCGGGCGTCTCTTGCCTGATGCCTTCAGCTGACATGTCTCATGAGCTACGTCGGTCGGTGTGTGCTCGGAGGGGGATGTGCTGTTTCCGCTATTAAAACCACCTGAAATTAAGACTAAATTTGCTTTTAAAAGCTTATGTTGAAGGGTGCACTTCATATTTCTTTATGTTGTCTGACCACAGTGTCCTGTGGTGAGGGACCACCTTTGGGACTGATCAAAAGTGGTCTTTAAGACCACTTTTGAACAGTCCCAAAGTGGTCTTAATAGAGGAATTTACTGTATTTCGTTGTTGTTATCTTGAACCACGGATTGTCGGAGCTTCTACATACATGGTGTAATGTCGAATTTCATCGGAAAAGTTATATTTAGAAACAAATATACCATGCAAGGACGTGATTTCGAATTGCCATTGCTGCAAATGACCAGGCCGATCTTAGTCTTTGCTGGTCACACACGTACTAAGTAAACTGTATCAAGAGAAATATATTTTCGGAGATGTTCGCAAAACGTAAGTTCAGATCAGCTTTTCAAAATATTTGAGGGTCACTGAAGAGGCCGTATTGGTCGAAACTACGTAGCGGAGCTAAGGCTGGCTAATCGGAGCTGAAAAGATAATCGATTATCATTCTTGTCATTGCGATCGATAATCGATTAGTGATCGCTAAGATTTTTGTCATAATTTTACCTGTCTGGCTTTCTTCTGAGCATGACTCGTACCATATGTTACACTTTATCATATGTATATTTGAACAGACAAACCTGAGCAAACAGTGTAGCCCCAGATGAGACGCCGCAGAATGCGGCGTCTCATCAGGGTCTGCACTGTTTGCCACTCATCCAGCTATTTTAGGCATAACTTTGGGTAGTAAATTGTACATATCAAGTAATCGATTAAAAGCAAATCAGAACTGATAATCATTTTGTGGAATTAATCGATCGATTAATCGATTATACGATTAATCGTGTCAGCCTTGAGCGGAGCCCAGACAAAGATGTGCATTTTCAAAGTTTTCAATTCTGTTTTGTAATACTTTGGTTTCAAAAATTTGTTTATCTTTCTTTACGTGCTAATGGAATGTGTGGCAGCAGAAAAAGGTCTCCTTACCCTTCATGATATGTGTGGTTGATATTTTCTAGTCCTTTAGGATCATTGTTTTCACAGTGCATTACGGTAACTCACCCGTACGATATAGAACATTTTTCACATCTCCAAAATGGCTACTTTTCTGATGAAAATCCTTGATATTTTTCTTATAAATTCTCATACCATAGGTTGTGTGTGCTCGTTAGAACCGCCTCATTGAGGCGGTTCTAACGAGTACCCACAACCGATGTCTGGGAGCAGAAATAAGAAAATAATGAATACCCCCATAAACCCCAGTTTTCTCTATATAAAGTGGGGTTTAGGGGGGGCCATGATCCCGTGATGGGATTTTTGCTCGTCTCCGTCCAAATTGGTATCAAACTGACAACTAGGTTAATTTAGTGGTCATGCTCGAAGTAAGGTGAAAGGACATAAAAAGCAAAAATAAAAATACACATCTTTTGTTTATTCAGGATTCATACTGCGAGAAAAAAAAGAACGTGTGCTACACCTGTGTGCTTTTTCTTGTGTAATAGATAATTTCGCTTATTTCCAGCCGATCGTTAATCAGAGGTGGACGCAAAGGGGAACACCTGGGGACAAAGGCTCGAAATACCGTTGGGATAGACCGAATGGTCTTACCCACCAGGCCATTAAGGCCCATAAGACAAATGTGCTGGAATGACGCTCCAGAACTAATAGAGCAGTTCACTAATAAACTGCAAAACATATGCACTAACATTAATAGCTGATTTAAGATAAGGGGAAAATAATAATACATAATTAGAAAATAAAAGTGAAGGCAATGATCAGGAATTGATACAATTACAGCTCCCATCAGAGACACCAAAGGGAAAGAAACGCAAAAATAAAACAACAAACTCTAAAGGAAACATCAATAGCGGAAAGCCAAAAGGACAGCTACTTTCCCACAAAATGGCCAATCGGCTAATGTAAGCGATAAAACACTCAAAGAAAAACCATAAAAAAATAAGTAGAAGTAAAACAAAAATCAGGAATCGATACAATTAACTTACTCCACCCATCAAAGACACCAAAGGGAAAGAAACACAAACATGAAGCGACAAGACCATAATGGAAACCTAAACAAAGGAAGGCCATAAGGACAGTTACTCTCCCACAAAACCAAATGGCCATCAAAAAAAAAAAAAAAAAAAAAAAAGACACAAGTGATACACACAGTAAGAAACAAACAACAACCTAAATAAACCGCCACAGAAGAAACCACTGGCTTTCAATTTATTTAAAAATTCATTAGAATTTTTTTATAGACCAAAACAGATTTCTACCTGATCTTTCGAAGACTTTGTCGCAATATTTTATCACATGTTTGTTGGTGGAAGTAAAACATGAAGTTAATAATTTGAAGATACAAGAGCCCGAATTTGCAATAAACCGCGCTTTGTGTGGTCTTTTATGAAGTTTAGGTAACCAGTATAAAGTAGGATGCTTGTCTTGGCCTTCTTGAACACAGCCAGCAAACGTGGTGGCTGAAAGACAAATGTGGTCATCAACTAAAGCCCTCTCTACCGCTAAAGGCTGCAGTTCATAGGTCTTAGTACCACCAAGTTCTTGCTGAAGAGTGTTAACATAGTGAAGCCGTCGAACAACGACCGCATTGTTAGCGGCCTTATCTGCTGGAACGCCCCCGCCCATAGGGGCTTGAAGAAATATATGGGCTGCATGATGCTTCCACGCAGAGCTGAATCCGGCCCGCACACTAGTACTGGTAAACCGCTTAGAGGATCTAAGCCTGTCCAGGAACCGCGGTGCTAATAAACCATATTGGTTTCATGTGGCGACAGGGCTTGAGATGTCATTTCATCTCAGTGTCGGGTAAAAGTCCCACAAAATTGGAAGCAACGTCTCCAAAATGACCTTTACAGTGTTGACGGGGACGTTAAACCTCAAATCAAACAAACAAAAACAGATTTTACCATGTTTAATCCAACAATCCTATCCGTATTAATATAGGCTATTCTTCGTTTATTTTGTAACCATTCTCCTACTGAATACATTAATTTGGTCACACCTATGTCTGGCTATCAACCAATCAAATTCCTTGATACAGTGTGTTCGTTCAGTGTATATGACCAGTGTAGAATCTGATCAGACGGCTTCTTCAAAAGCCATCTGATCTGGATCTACACTGTTTGCAATGTAGGTTTTTTTCATGTTCAGCGGGATTAGAGTAGAATTAAAGAGGAGATAACTCTGCCGTAACATGACCGACAATTAGATGTTGAAAACGTGTCGACTTAACAGGAGACAACTCTTCAGAAGGGAAGCGAATGTGCTTGGAATAGTTGTTTCCCATGAAGTGTTATCAGTGGTTGGTGAGGATTACCCTGAGAAAATCATCTGACCCAGGTTGCAGAATTTGGCGTTTCACATGTGACCAGAGCCTGGCCCGATCCACAGTGGTGATCTGTTTTGCTTTAAGATAACCCCAAATTTCACTAAGAAACCCTCCCCTACCCTTCCTCCTGAGGGATAATTCAAAATCCAATGTCTCTAAAATGTGTATTTTATCAGATTCAGTGACACTTAAAGTAATCTGATTGATTGATAATCGGTAGTGGGTGTGGCATATTGAAATATTCAGCAGGCCAAGGGTTAACAACGGTGTCAACTGAGTAAGGTCAATGTACTCTCGATCAAAAGATACTTTTGTTCGTGATCATTATCAGTAGCAGCATCTTCTTCTTCGTCGTCGTCGTTAAAATGAGTCCAGCTGTACATGGTCAGCGTTAAGCCAGTGCAGTCAGCCCTGTAGTTTTCATTCAAACAGCAAGCGCTTTTTGTTCTACGTTTTGTCTAGCACCGCCTCTCAACGTACATGCACAGTGAGCGCAAATGAAGACTAGCTTTTCATCTGCATTGTTTATACTCCTTTACTGTCCTACATGTTAAAAAATAGAAGTGAGGGCAATAATCAGGGTCTAGTTGTTCAAAGCATCGTTAGCTTAACGAGCTCGTTAGTGGTCATATTGTTAACTCTTCTAGCAAGTACAATATTGTAAATTTTGGATTTTTTGCTGAAAAAATGTAAGCAGCTTTTGCGTCCGCAAAAGCTGCTCACATTTTTTCAGCAAAAAATTCAGCATATTTGCCAGAAGCCTCCGTGGTGTAGTGGTTACGCTACTCGCCTTGTAAACCAGGGATCGCAGGATCGATCCCGGGCTTCTCCAGACTTTCGGATGAGTCTTTAAACCGAGGTCCCGTCTCCGTATGACCTTAGCTGTTGGTGGGACGTAAAACTCAAACACTCACTCAGCATATTTACCATTTTTAATTATCAAAGTTTTAACGATAAGTTAACTAACGACGTCGTTAGTTTTGTGCAACTGGCCCCAGGAATCGACACAATTAACAGAGACACCAAAGTACAGTAACACAAACATGAGCTCACTGCATGTAGACCCTAATGGAAACATCAACAGCGGAAAGCCAAAAGGACGGTTACTTTTCCACAAAATGGCTAATTGGTTATCCAAACAGCAACGATATAAGCGATACATATATTCAAAAACACACTATAACAAACAATAAACCGCGACAGAAGCACCGCCTTGGAACGATCAGTGAAAACTATTTCACTGGGGTATTAAATCCATTTGATGCGGCCACAATCATCACCCTTACTTCCGTCGCGATTTAGACAAATAACGTGTTCAGTCCGCCTGAAAGCCTCCTAACTCATCAGTGCAACATCTCCGAGAACACTAAAATAAAACAACCTCAGAGATTAAACAACGGTGAGGACTCGAATAGCAAGAAACAACTGAAATGTTGAAGCAAATGAAAACCAACAGTTAGACTCCGATGGGACCAACGAGAGACAGAGCATCAAGTACCAACCAACATTACATAAGTAAGCCTTTACGCTGGAACCGTTATAGAATATGAGGCCTGACCCACAGGCGTACAATTAAAGATGGGAAGCAAAGTTATCAATCGTAATTGGGTTTACTACCATGCATGTCGTCTGTTGTATAACATTTATGTTGTACCTAAGAATGTTTTTACGAATCATTGCAAATACATATATTTAATTTTAATTTATATACTAAGTCACCATAAAAATCGGGCTCTGATAGACTTTGCTGCAGAAGTGATTTAAGTCCAACACTGGATTTTAGAATTAAATCGGAATGACGTCTATAAAATTTAGAAAATATTTTGCGTAGTTTATGCAAATAACCTTGATTTAGCAGTTAACAATTTATTACGAGTGTTGAAGTCAGTTACATAATTAGACACTCTGGCAAACCGAAGTAATTGCAAACTTTATACCCAAAAGGATTCCGCTCGAGGAACATCACCATCCAAGAAAGGAAAATTTACATTATCAAAATCAGAATCATCGCGTTTATCATAAATTTTGCAGGAAACTAACCCATCTACAATAGATAGGTGTAAATAAAAAACGGGGCCTCGGAATCAGAAGATTTTGCTTCATTTAACTGAAGTTCTGTGGGGTTGGGGTGTTAAATTTAACTGATCAAACCATCGACATTGGTATTGTCAATATTTAACAAATCATCCAAATATCTAGAAGTCGAGCTAAAGCTTCAATGATTTCAGACCGGCTTTCAAAGGAAAGGGGCATCAAGAAGTCTCTTAAATAACAAAACAAGAATAGATCAGCCCCAAGGGTGAACAATTCGTACCAATCGGAATACCCACAATTTGTCTAAATAACTCAGTACCAAATGTTATGTATTTATTGTCAAGTAGAAAGGTGAGACCTTCATACACTTTCTGACATGACCATAAGGCCTAAAAGACATATGTGTTTCCGCAAACATACCGAAAATTGGTATGAGTCGGTAGGTCCGTCGCGAAAACTTCTTATTTATTTATTTTATTTTTTTTTATTTTTTTATTCTATTTTTTTTTTTTTTTTTTTTTCAAAATTTTATTCGATGGAAAAAAAAAAACAACCATTAAAACGGCTAAATTTTAACTACATTATCTGAAAACATTCCAATAACGAGGTTAAGAGCATCAAGGAAGCAAAAGAACAGAGTTTCAAGTATTAGTTTAGCTACTTTGACAGTTTTATCAATGATAATCAAAAGTGCTAGAGATATTAAGGTCGGTAGGTAAAAATATATTTTTTTTTTTTTTTCTGGATGGCAATTAAAAATGCAGGGTCGGCAGGTTCAGCTATTTTTAGGCCTAAAGCGTATTATTTTTGCTCTTCAGAAGTGAAATTGCACACTAGGCAAGAAAAATCCGTGATTTTACCCTGGAATAGAAATCTATTTTCTGACCCTTGTGTTCCGACCCAAAATCGAAGATACGAGGACTGTTCAAATATGAATGCAACTAAGCACATAAAAATGATTCCGTGAAAGATTTCGATGAAAAATTTATTTTGTCCCCTCAAAGTATTCCCCTTTAACAGATATACAAACTTTCAGTCTTCTGATCCAATCATTGGATGCATTTTGCTAGTCTTTTCGAGGTATACTATGAAGGCACCGGAATATTGCAGAACCGATGTGTTTGCGCTGTACAAATTTTCGACCAGATAGGTATTTTTTCAGCCACGGGAACAAAAAAAAAGTCACAAGGGGAAAGGTCAGGGGAATACGGGGGTTGAGGAAGTTCAACAACCTTTTCCTGCTTCATATGTCTTGCACAATGAACGCCTTGTGCGATGACGCATTGTCATGTAGCAATCTGACATTGGCCAAACCAGTTGCGGGTCTTCGTTCTTTGAAATATTTCTTCAATTTTCGAAGAACTTTATTCTGGTAAAACTTCGCATTTACAGATTTCCCTTTAGGCACAGCAACCTGAATAGCAGGGCCCTGATTTGAAAAGAATATGGCATACATTACCTTCTTGACGCTCATGGTCCGCTTTGCAATGCATGGTCTTTTGCAATACTTTGTTGCCCATATTTTGTTCTGAATCTTTCGTTTTGGCTCAAAAAAGTGACCCGATGTCTCGTCCCCTGTGACGACATTAGCGAAAGACCGTGCATTGTACTTTGGAAACTTTTTATGCAACTTCTTGGCGCACTGAACCCGTGTCTTTTTCTGCTAATCTGTCAATAGATGGGGAATCCATCTAGCACAGATCTTTCTCATTTTCAAATCCCGTTTCAGAATTGTATGACCTGCTACTAATTGGATGCCAACCATACTAGCTATTTGCCTAGTGGTGTATCGTGCATCGGTAGCAACTATTTCTTTCACTCAAGCAACCATCTTGGCAGATGTTGCTCTTTTCGGCCGATGATCATGTGGTGCATCTTCTGTTGAGCCTAGCCCACAGCTGAATTTTTTACACCAACGAAAACTGTCGGAAAGACATCTCATTATGACGATAAACCGAACATATTTCATCAAAAATGTCTTTGCACCGTATACCAAGAATACAACGATTCTTAATATAGGACCGTATTTCAACGGCGTACTCTGACCTTCTTCAAACCATGTTTTGTATTAGTATACAAGAGAAGACAGTGTTTATCAAACGATATACATGGCTAAAGTGGACGGATTTTAACAGGTTTGGTATCAATGTACGAGGGTAGGCTTAAAAGTTTTGAGCCTGACCAAGAAGCAGGCATCGAACAGCCATGAAATTTTGTATTCATTAAATCCAAACCTTTATTACTTGATTTGATTCAAATGAGTACAAGTTTACCTGCAATAACGTAGAAGTTCTAAACTTTGAAAATTGATACTAGCACGTTTTTGAGAAAATGGACAAAATCTGGCATCGTGGTGTCATCAAGTACCTCCATAAAACGGGGTTAGCTCCTAAGGACATTCATGCCGATATGGTTGCTACATTAGGGGATGATGCTCCTTCGTATGCAACCGTGAAAAGGTGGGCAGCAAATTTTAAGATAGGCAAGGACAGCCTTGAAGATGATGACCGGTGTGGACGACCCACAAAGCAACAACTGAGGAAACCATCAGCCAAGTGCACAGGGCCGTGATGGATGACCGACGTTTAACTGGGAATCAGTTAGCTAACACTGTTGGCATCTCCCGTGAACGAGTATAGAACATTCTACACAGTGAATTAGGAATGTCGAAGGTTTCCGCCAGACTGGTGTCACGGCTTTTGACGCCTGACCATAAGTTGACCAGACTGAACCTGTCACGAGCCAACTTGGCTATTTTTGAAGCAGACCAAAGTAGAAGTAAAACAAAGATCAGGAATCGATACAATTAACTTACTCCACCTATCAAAGACACCAAAGGGAACGAAACACAAACATTAAGCGACCAGACCATAATGGAAACCTAAACAAAGGAAGGCCATAAGGACAGTTACTTTCCCACAAAATGGCCATATGGCCATCCAAAATAAAAAGACACAAGTGATACACACAGTAAGTAACAAACAACAACATAAATAAACCGCCACAATAGAACCGCCTTGGAACGGTCAGTGGAAAGATTTCCACTGGGGGGCTTAAATCGATTTTACGTGGCCACAATCCTCGCCCTTACTTCCGTCGCGATTTAGACACACAATTTGTTTAGTCCACATGAAGGCCTCCTAACTCATCAGTGCAACATCTCCGTGAACACAAAAAATCAAAGAACCACAGAGGTGCGACAACGGTGAGGACTCGACAGCAAGAAACCACTGAAATGCTTGAGCAAAAGAAAACCAACAGTTAGACTCCGATGGTTTTCAAGATGGTTTTCTTGACCGTTTTGTCACTCAGGATGAGTGTTGGGTTCATCACTTTGAGCCAGAGACCAAAAGACAATCCATGCAATGGAAGCAACCTAGCTCACCCCCTCCAAAGAAGGCAAAGGTCGTCTCCTCTGCAGGGAAGGTGATGGCATTAGTGTTCCGGGATGTCAAGGGTATAATATTCATATATTACCTTCAAAGGGTAATCAAGAACAGTTAATGGGAACTATTATGCAGATCTGCTAAAACTATTGCGAAAAGCAATTACGACTAAATGACCCGGAAAATTGACAAAAGGGGTCTTTTTCCATCAGGACAATGCGCCTGCTCATAAATCGGTTGTCGCAATGGCTGCTGTGCATGACTGTGGCTTCACACTTGTCGATCACCCTCCGTATTCACCTGATCTAGCTCCAGCAGATTATTTCCTGTTTCCAAACATGAAAAGCACTTGGCTGAGCAGCATTACCGGTCAGACGAGGAGGTGATAGCTGCTGTGGAGGAGTTTTTCAGGGACCAAGATGAGACCTTCTATACCACTGGGATCCAAGGACTCCAGCATCGCTGGAGGAAGTGTGTGGACGGGAAGGGAGACTATGTTGAAAAATAAGGCACTTTCAGCATTGACAAACCATTGGATCTTGGTCAGGCTCAGAACTTTTCAGCCTACCCTCGTATAGGTAAAATGTTTTTCTACGCTGTGATATTTATTTCAAGGTGATTTTCGCATTAGTGCATGAGAAAAACGTTCTACTTGCATTCATATTTGAACAGTCCTCGTACTCGCGTGTTTGATGAATGCATTGGTTGATTAAGACCTCGTATGCGCTGTCGTTAAGGTTGGCGACACAGCACGTTACGTGACGTCACTAAACATTCCTGCAGTGTAAGCACAATATGGCGGACGTCGTAATCCGGTAACCGAAGTGACTGCAGCATTAAAAATCAGCGCTAAGAAATGGAAGGTATACAAGAAAAAGAATCCTATATGGGTGTGAGGGGTGGATAGAAAAATCCGTCCCTCGGGATCACTGTCCGGCATCACTCGGCAAACCTTGTGATGCCGGACAGTATCCCTCGGGACTGATTTTTCCATCCACCCCTCATACCCATATAAGATTCTTATTTTCTTACATTACATGCAAGATGGAGGGAATCTAGAGCTCGAACTGAAAAAAGTCTGCAACATGGTGAGAATTAGAATTACAACGTTAAGCATCACTGACATAACGCAAACACAGCATCTTCTCATACATGTACAATATATCTCTAAAACGGTAATCTTTCTTACAAAAAATTGCTATTTTTGTCTTATTTACACTTGTGGGTAATCATTAGAACAGCCTCATTCTAAGGCGTTTCTGACGAGTACCCACTGCATATGTCTTGAATCGGGTTTGAATCAGGCCATTTTATGGGAAAGTAATTGCCCTTTGGGCTTTCCGCTACTGATGTTTCCATTAGGGTCTAGCTGTTTCATGTTTGTGTTTCTTTCCTTTGGTGTCTCTGATGAGAGCTGTGGGTTGATTGTATCGATTCCTGATCATTGCCTCCACTTCTATGTTGCTCTATACAAAGTGGGGTTTAGAATGGAGTTGATTACAAAGCCCTTAAAGAATAGAAACTTAGCCTTCTCTATTCTTTAAGGCTTTATAACCAACTCCACTCTAAACCCTACTTCTACACACCTAAACAGTTACTATATACAGGGGTAAAGTCTTAAACAAATATACACTATACCTAAGAATTATGGGGTGTAAACGTTGTGGGTTGCAAATTACACTGTGGGAGACAGATGCCACTGCGGGGTGCATCCCAGAATGTTTTTCTGGTAGGTACGTCTGTCCATAAATAATTTCAAATAAATATATACCTAATACCCCACGGCAAATCTTGATCAAATTTCACGCGAAACATCATCAGGTAGGGGGAAAGGCTGTAATAGGTTTTTGGGCTGTTCGGGTTGGAATTCTGGTTGCCATGACAACGTATGGCTCCCATAGACTTACATTGGGAAGAACATAAAAAAATCTCTGATACAACATGACCAAGAGCTTAGATATTTAGCTTGTAGCAACGACAAAGCTCTACCTACATACATCATGCCAATCATGCACCTGGGATCCAAATTGGCCACACCCCTGGGCCCCTTAGCTCTCATAGACTTATAATGGATTAAAAGCTTCCAAAATCTTCTTCTCTGAAATGATGAAGCACAGTGCTTAGATACTTAGTATGTAGGAACATAAAATAGTCAACTACATAAATTCTGCTAACCATACCCCTGATGCCAAAGTTGGCCACGCCCCGGCGCTCATCAGCTCCCATAGACTCATAAGGGAGAAAACGTAAAAAAAAAACTTCTTCTCTGAATCCACAGGGCCCAGAGCTTAGATATTTAGCATTTAGTAACAGAAAGTGATCACCTACATAAATCCTGTCAATCTTGCCCCTGGGGTCCAAATGGGTCACGCTCCGGGGCTCCTTAGCTCCCATAGACTCATAACGGGAAAAAAGCTTTAAAAATCTTCTTCTCTGATACTATGACGCACTTAGCTTAGATATTCAGTATCTAGCAACATAAAATAGTCACCTTCATAAATCCTGGGCCCTGGGGTCAAAATTGGCCACACCCGAGCTCATCAGCTCGCATTTACTTAAAATGGAAAAAAATCAAAAAATTTCTTCTCTGAAAGCACAGTGCCCAGAGCTTATATATATAGCATGTAGCAACGTCAAGTGGTCACCTACATAAATCCTGCCGACCATGCCCCTGGGGTCGAAATTGGCCGCGCCCATGGATCCTTTAGCTCCCATAGACTTACAATGGAAATAAAAAAAAATCAACAATCTTATACTCTGAAACCATAGGTCCCAGAGCTTTTATATTTAGTATGTAGCAACATGAAATGGTCACCATAATAAAACCTGCCAACTATGCCCCTTGGGTCAAAATTAGCCACGCCCATTGGCCCATTAGCTACCATAGACTTAAAATGGAAAAACAACAACTTAAATTGAAAAAAAAAAAACAACTTCAAAACTCCTCTTCTCTGGAACCATAACGCCCAGAGCTTAGGTATTTGGCATGTAGCAACGTCGACTTATCGACTACTTGAATCCTGCAAATCATAACCCTGGGGTCCAAATTGGCCAAATCCTGTTGCCCCTTAACTCCAATACACTGTAATGGAAAACAAGCATACAAATCGTCAACTCTGAAACCATGAAGTACAGACCTTAGATATTTAATTTATAGCAAGATAAAATGGTCGCCTACATAAATCCTGCCAAGCATGCCCTTTGGGTCAAAATTGGCCGCGCCCCAGGGCTCATTAACTCCTATAGACTTATACTGAAAAAAAAACTTAAAAAATCTTCTTTTCCGAAACCATAAGTTCCAGAGCTTAGATATTTAGTATGTAGCAATGTCAAATGGTCTCCTTCACTAATGATTTTCAGGTACACATGTGAGCAATATGGGGCCATTTGGTTCTCTTGTTCCTTTAATGCAACATTTCTGTCCTTATAAAGGGATTAATTATCTGTTTCTTAATTCGTGGCTCCAAATGTGGTATGTACTGGTCATATATTTAATGACCATCATTTTTCAGCTCAATATGTTTTGGTACGTTTATTTGTCGTATTTCTAGGCCAAAAATAGATCGTGAGTGCTCGTTAGAACCTCCTATTTGAGTCGGTTCTAACGGGTACCCACAAGCTATGTTGATTTTTAGCAAACAGTAAGGAAATTAGTGTATACCCCCATTTAAACCCAAGTCTTCATTACGCAAACACGCTATACAAAAATATTGTAAACTTTACCGCCGAAAAAAAAAACACGAAAAGTTTTACTTCTGCTCAAAATATAGACTATGGGTACTCGTTAGAACCGCATCATCAAGGCGGATCTAACGAGTACCCATAATCTATATTTTAGAGCAGAAATTAGAAAAATAAGGTTTACCCCTGTAAACCCCAGTACTATATAAAATGGGGTTCAAGGGGTTCAAAATTTAGTGATGACAGGGGTGTTCATTGCATGTGCTTGGTATCCGGATGTCCTAAACAAACTGTGCGTTTCAGTTCTAGAAATATAAATCATAATGATTCAAATTATACAGAAAAATATCATTTTGCCACAGCCCAGGGCTATTGTGTTACCCGTTTTCTTAGTCTATACACATGTACCAAATGCGTGCAGATATTTGAATGGCCTGACGAACGGGCTCGTATAAATCTCGCTGCACAGCCCTCTGTCCGGCATGGACTTGTATGTATACAGGGTCGTTTACGTGTAATTCAAAGAGAAAATAAAGAAAAAAAGACAAGAATGTAACAGTAACTTAAAACGACCTACTTGTAACCTAACGTAATAGGTTGGGTTGACATCTAGAATTTTCCTTGGCGCTTACGCAAAACAAATCACAGTTGACTAAGCGAAATGCTGAAATTACTTCACTATGTGAGAAGGACTGTGTATCACGGATTTCGTGACATTCACTAGCCAACCATTGCGTTTGCAGAACTCAGATCAGGGTCTAAATTGTTTTCGCCCCCCCCCCCCCGCCGATCGGGGCTTGAAGAAATAGATGGGCTGCATGATGCTTCCACGCAGAGCTGAAATCGACCGCACACGAGTACTGGTAAACCGCTCGGAGGATCTAAATATGTTCTATAAAAGGGTTATCATTTGGAAGCAAGGAATACACCACAGATCTGGAAGATATGGAGTGTACATGTTTTCTGGGCAAACTTGCTAGTTTCGGCCATTTAGGCCTCATCAGTGACCCTCAAATATTTTAAAAATCCACAATGGAATCAATGATCCCAAAGGACAAGAAAATATAAACTACACTAGGATGTAGGGCAGGGAGACTTTTTACGGACGCCACACATTCCCCAACATCAGCTGTAGTGACGTTAAATATGTTCTATAAAAGGGTTATCCTTTGGAAGCAAGGAATACACCACAGAACTGGCAAATATGGCATGTACATGTTTTCTGGGCCAGACTAGCTAGTTTCGGCCAATTAGGCCTCATCAGTGACCCTCAAATATTTTCAGAATCCACAATGGTATCGATGATCCCAAAGGACAAGAAAATATAAACAACACTTTGATGTAGGGCAGGGAGACATTTTACGGCCGCCACACATTCCAAAACATCAGCTGTATAGTGACGATCAATATGTTCTATAAAAGGGTTATCCTTTAGAAGCAAGGAATACACCACAGAACTGGAAAATATAGAGTGTACATGTTTTCTGGGCAGATTAGCTAGTTTCGGCCAATTAGGCCTCATCAGTGACCCTCAAATATTTTCAAAATCCACAATGGAATCAATGATCCCAAAGGACAAGAAAATATAAACTACACTATGATGTAGGGCAGGGAGACTTTTTAAGGCTGCCACACATTCCCAATCAGCAGCTGTAGTGACGTTAAATATGTTCTTTAAAAGGGTTATCCTTTGGAAGCAAGGAATTCACCACAGAACTTTAAAATATGGAGTGTATATGTTTTCTGGGCCAGACTAGCTAGTTACGGCCAATTGAGCCTGCCCAGGCTGCGCGATACGTGTCGGACCGTCCATGCTTATAAACACTATTTGTTTCATTGGGCAATAGGGCTTAAGATATCATTTTATCTCAATGTCCGTCAAAAAGTCCCACAAAATTGGAAGCAACGTCTCAAAAATGACCTAAATAGTGTTGACGGGGACGGAAAAAATCAAATCAAACAATCATTACGAAAACACGCCTATACAAATACATTCGAGAAAAATCCGACAATTTTCAGATAAAAACTTGTGATCATTTTCTTATTTCTGCTCAAAATATAAATTGTGGTACACGTAAGAACCGCCTCATTGAGGCGGTTCTAACGAGTACCGACAATCTATATTTTCGCCTAATCGAGGCGGTTCTAACGAGTACCCACAATCTATATTTTAAAGCAGAAATAGGAAAAATAAGGTTTACTCCTGTAAATCCAAATTTTAATCTATAAAAGTGGAGTTCAAGGGGGTCAGAATTATATAAGCGTGTTTATGTGAGGTAAGGTGTATAAACAGACAATATATGTTGCATCGGTCTACCTTGACTGAGCGGATGGAACATGAAAACATGCATTTCGGTTTTATTTGGCGGCTTGGCTTGAGATGTCATTTTTTTCGGGCAAAAGACCCAAAATATTGGAAGCAACGTCTCCAAAATGTCCTAAATAGTGTTGGCATGGACATTAAACCCCAATTTAAACAAACAAACAAAACATGGACCCATTTAGTACATGACTTCCCAAAACGGTACCCAGGCAAACAGTGCAGGCCAAGATCAGACGCCGCAGAACGCGGCGTCTGATCAGGGCCTCCACTGTTTGCTAAAAGTTCAATCATTTTCCAAATAAATTTTCATGAAAACACAACCTGACATCCCTAAATTTTGAAATGGACTCCTGCTATATTTAAGGTGGAAGATTCCATTCGGTACAAAACGGGCTAATGCATGTGCGTTCCTTGTTCCATTACGATGGCTCACCCTTGTGCTAAAAACATTACGCAAACACGCCTATACAAATGCATTGCCACCTTTATCGCCGAAAAAAGGAAAATGTTATGAAAAAAAAAATGTGATATTTTTCTTATTTCTGCTCCAAATACAGATTGTGAGCACTCTTTAGAACCGCCTCATCGAGGCGGTTCTAACGAGTACCCACAATCTATATTTCAGAGCAGAAATAAGAAAAATAAGGTATACCCCCGGAAACCCCAGTTTTACAATATAAAACTGGGGTTCAAGGGGGTCAAAATTATATAGGCGTGTTTTCGTGATGATGTGGTCTTTCTTATCTCTAGAATAGTTTGTCAGATGAAAAGCTTTGACGTATTTTTCTTTTTTTCTGGTCCGAATATAGATTTAGGGTGCTCGTTAGAACCGCCTCACTGAAGTAGTTCTAACGCGTACCCACAATCTATGTACTTGAGCCAAAACAATAACATTATGAATACCCCTCGATGAGGCGTCTATTCACGATCTATATTTTGAGCAGAAATAAGATAAAGTTTCCTTTTAAAAGGAAGGTTTCCCCAGCTTGCAAAGTTGAAAATCCGCCATTTTTGCTCGCCTTTCGAAAGTAAGGGGGAGCTATTGCCATACCCCCGGCGTCCGTCGTGGGCTTATAAATCGGCGTCCGCATTTGGTTGAAGTTTACCTGCAAGGAATCGTTTGTGCTGTTTTACTATTTTATTTTCAAGTAAAGTTATCAACTGGAAAAAAAATATTGTTCGCATTCTTTTTCACTCGATTTCCCTGGTTATGGGGCTAAAAAGGTTAATCATTTCCTTTGTATTACCTCCCTTATAATCATACATTTTGTCAAATGCATGTGTCTAGCCAACTAAAACGCATCTAATGCATGTGCCTAGCCAACTAAAAAGCAACTAAAACGCATCTTCTCTTCTACATATCCGAGAGCAGCAAAGGCTCTGGTAAGGCTGCGCGTACTCGCAGGCTCGCCTGAGTCAGTGTTGGTCGCCTTTGTGAAAAAAGGCCCATGTCATGCCCACGAAGGCGATGCTACGTCTTGACGTTGCATTGACGTTGTCGCTCTAAATAAGCACGATTTTTACGAAAACTTTTTCAGTGTTAGCTGTCAGTCTTAAACCATTGTATGATTAACATATTCACGGACCAGGCGAGGAGCGAAACCGCAACGTCTGTGCGCATCTAACTGCAATGGTTAAAACAAAATCGGCATTTATGAACAGCGGAGGCTGAATGTGGCGAGCTGCTCACTCGCCAAGGTTTTATGCTGGTGGAAAATTTGTCAGAAAAAGTTATAACCATGTTAAGCTTTTAAATTACTTGTTTGACATGCAATTTGATTTCAGAGATGAACAATGGCATGTTTTGTAAAATTGACCATGATGGTAGGATATTAGATCTCTTTCTGCCTGAGTTCGAGGCACGATCGAGACAAGTTCCGCAATGGTTTAAAATTGTCTTTCTCTTCACCCACCGCTTAATAAGGAACGGTTAATAATGTTCCTAAATATATGAAGAATAAAATAACATAGAGACAACCCTACAACGAGAACACTTGATTGATTTACGTACATCGTAAAATACAACTCGTAAAAATTGTTTTACACAATAAGTTATCAGCTAGTTAGACTATCTGCCTTTGAGTGAGTGAGTGTTTGAGTTTTACGTCCCACCAACAGCTAAGGTCAGACGGAGACGGGACCTCGGTTGAAAGACCCATCCGAATGTCTGGAGAAGCCCGGGATCGATCCTGAGAGCCCTGGTATACAAGGCGAGAAGCGTAACCACTACACCACGGAGGCTTCTGACTGTCTGTCTGTAACTGGACTCTGCAAAACTATTTTTACTGATTTCAACTGTAAACTCATCCTGGAAATTCTGAGTGACCATGAAAAGTTTGAGACTTCGAGAGTGACAGAATTTACTTTTGTAATCTATAGGCTTTTTTCTAACAAATCCTTAAGAAAAGAAAAGCATTACATCAACAAGTTCGTGTACTGAACAACGATGATCTTGTTTTTAAGGTAACCGGGCACTAGTAGCACATAATTGAGGCTACCCGATATGTACTGAACAACCCTATAAACCAAACTTTATATAGAGAAAGTTGGGTGTGCAGGGGTACATTATTTTTAGGGGGTTCAGAACACCGAGCACCGACAATCTATATTTGTTTTTTTTTTTTTTTTTTTTTTTCTAAGCTTAGTCTTAAATATCTGGTGATATCTGAGCCACGTTGAGCATAAACAAGTCTTTGCTCATGTACGCCCCTATAGCATCAGCCGCCTTATCTGCGTTTCGCTGTACTCAATATAGGAGTTATTGAATCAATTGAAAGACAGTTGTGCCCTCAGTGTGTACACTGATCGATTTGAGTTTTCGCTGAGTGCACGTGTGCTATAACATGTGTACTCAAGTTGGCTCAAATGATTTTAAGGGGCTCTTTAAAAGTTGATTTTGTTCTGCTCCGTCTTTTTTCTAATATTGGTTTACGGCCCTTCCAATATTATTTCAACTATTTCAAGCTGAGCGTTCATCAGAGGTGTCAAAAACCAGAGCAATCGAAAAAAAAAGCAGAATTTGGCTTCTCAAATGCGATCCGACCAACACTGGTGAGACACCTAATAATTATCGAGGGTTACCCATGTATGGTGTATAGAATCTTCCGCCAAATAACTTGGGGTAGGTCTTTTTTTCAACTCAAGGGGGGGTCTGGTTATTTTAAATTGTTGCGCGTGAGCAAATAATTTGCACTTCAATGAAACAATGTAGACATGACTCAGACGCCGCCGAATACGGCGACATTGTTTGTTTAAGTCTATTCTATAATGGGACCGGCCTCAGTACTTCAGTCGGATGCACGTCTCACTGGTAATCAGGAGGTGGCGGGTTCGATATAATTCTGTTGTAGTGATAGATAATAAAATCATTTCTCCTCTTATTCTCTCCCTTTCATTGATCCAAGAAGGACAGCTGTCGAATGTGCACTGCTTATGGCTAAGCCTGTCCAGGATGCCGTTAGGTAAACTTATCAGCTCAATATGACTTACATCATAGTGTAGATTGTATTTTCTTGTCCTTTGGGATCATTGATTCCATTGTGGAATTTTGAAAATATCTGAGGGTCACTGATGAGGCCTAATTGGCCGAAACTAGCTAGTCTGGCCCAGAAAACATGTACACTCCATATTTTTCACTTCTGTGGTGTATTCCTTGCTTCCAAAGGATAACCCTTTTATAGAACATATTATATAGTGTTGACTGGGCGTTTAAGCTTCAAAACAAACAAGCAAATTTTATACACGTAAGGCATATATGGATTAATTATACAACAAAGATTAGATATGATTGTGTATTCGCTTCACCGGCGGTTTGGTATCAATGATACCCGCTTTCTATATTTAAGTATATTTTGGTCTAAAATTACACCGGGTTGAGTAAACTTGATATAACATTTTATGTTTAAATACCTTACAAAATATGTTATTTATGGCGAGGTAAAACGTTTAAATGCTGTTTCAAAATGAAAGGAGAATCTCTTAAGCTCATTATAAATCTCCTAATAGTCGCAGGTATGTGCTTGTTTTTAATATGTTCTTCGTTTGTATTTTTCTTTCTTTTTATTCATGATTAAGCTAACAAACATACATGTTCATGTCCATTTTCATTGGCAAACGTGCCAACGCGGAAGCAAACGACCTTCACCACGCGAACAAGTCCGTGAAATGATTCAAATGAACACCCACCAAACCCTATTTTAAATGTTGAAAACTGGGGTTTACGGTGGTGGGTGGGTGGGGGTATACATTATTTTTCCTTATTTCTGCTCGAAGACATAGGCTGTGGGTACGCGTTAGAACCGCCTCATTTAGGCGGTTCTAACGAGTACCAACACCCCATGTTTGTAGTATAAATAATAGCAATAGCACGGATTTTCATCCGTCTGAGAAAGGCAGCCATTTTGGAGATGTTAAAAAACTGCACAATCTCGCACGGGTGCATTATCGTAATGTACAAGGAAGTACGGAAGACGTGCATGTGATATTTGCCATGGGTAATGCGCGTCTGACCGGTGATCAAGAGGTTGCTGGTTCGACACGCCAGGTCGGCAATATTCTCTTGTGGAGACCGAACATACATGTGGTATGATTTTTAGGTCATTTTCTCCCTTCCGCTGATTCAAGAAGGGCAGTTGTCAGCGGCGAAAGAATGTGCACTGTGCGGTCAGCCACTTTTATTTAAACCTGCCAAAGAAAGGGCCACATTACGAAAAAAAAAAAAAATTCGGTGAAAAAATGTGATAGTTTTCTTATTTCTACACAAAATATAGATTGTGAGTATTCGTTAGATCCGCCTCATCGAGGCGGTTCTAACGAGTACTCACACTCATTTATATTTCAGAGCAGAAATAAGAAAGGGGATCAAACTTAGATAGGCGTGTTTTCGTGGCCAAGTAAAATAGTCAGTTGACGGGGCCATCAAACTCCAAAAAAATTGTTTGTTCTCAACGTATATGTGACTAGCTTGAATTAAGACTATAGCGTAAAAAGTAAATGTATTTCTAGTGACTCCAAACGCGGTGTTAAATGCCACTTTTGATCTCTTAACACATATATGCCTATAGCGGCCCTTTTTGTGACATTGGCAAACAGTGCAGACCCAGATAATGGGTCTGTACTGTTTGCTTGAAGTATATATTTTTAGCAAAACGCCCCGCAAAAAAAAAAAAAAAAAAAAAAAACTGCCACCTCTATAACTGGAAATGGGCCACTCCAGACTTATTATATATACAGTAGAACTTCGATGGCTCGAACACCGATGGCTCGTTTACCATGGATGTGTCGAACCCATTTTTGAGCCCCTAGCGAAATCCTCTACATAAGAAGAACTGGGGGATAATTAAGGAGATTTTAGTCTTTTATCTTGCAAATGTATGCTGTGTGTACTCTTTGAATCGCCTCGATGAGGCGATTCTAATGAGTACACACAGCATATATTTTCAATATAGAACACCGAAAAGAAGTCTAAAAGTATCTCGTTATGCCTCCTGACAGTAACCTCAGTGGCTCGAACTACCCCAGTCTCGAACAGATTTTCGAGGTCCCAAAGGTGTTCGAGCCATTGAAGTTCGACTGTAGGTGGGAAATTCCATTGTCATAGCAATCTCCTAAGTGCACAGGAGAAAATAAAATAACGATATTTAAGGTAAGGAAGTCATTTGTTTGTTTCTAGTTTTAAACGGACCAGTCAACACCGTTCAGGTTATATCGACATATTTGTTTTGTTTGAGTTGAGGTTTTACGTCCCCGTCAACAATATTTAGGTCATTTTGGAGACGTTGCTTCCAATTTTGTGGGACTTTTACCCGACACTGGGATGAAATAACATTTCAAGCCCTACCGCCCATAGAAACCGCTAGGGTTTAAGGAGCGGTCCGACTCGCATCAATTTTCCTGGGCAGGCTTAGACGTAAGCGGTTTACCAGTATTCAAGTTCGATCGGTTTCAGCTCTGCGTGGAAACCCCGTGCAGCCCATTTCACCAAGACCCGATGAGCAGGGGCGACATATTTGCTGGGCAGGCTTATACAAACACGGTTAACAAGTACAATGTACTTAATTTTTGTTTGTTTGCATTTTAGTTTATTTTTGAGCCGGTCACCTTACCTATCCACACTTTTCCTGGGCAGGCTTATACATAAGCGGTTAACCAGTACAGTGCACATTCTTTCGCCAGAAACTGACAACTGCTCTTCTTGAATCAGCGGAAGGGAGAGAATGACCGTAGAAAAGATTTCATGATCAATCTTCACGAAAGAATGTTGCCGACCCGGCAGGTATCGAACCTGCGTCCTCCTGGTCACAAGTCAGACGCGCATGCGACTGAGCTACCGAGCCCGGCGTGCCAGTTTTGTCCATAAACTCACAGCTTCTCTTCTTGAATGCATTACGATAACAAACCCGTGCGAAATAGTACATTTAAACATCACCAAAATGGCTACTTTTCTGATGAAAATCCATAATATTTTTCTTAAAAATGATCAAAACATAGGTTGTGGGTCCTCGTTAGGAGGCGGTTCTAACGAGTACCCACAACCTATGTCTTGGAGCAGAAATAAGAAAAGTAATATACATGTATACCCCACGTAAACCCCATGAATATGGGTTTAGGGGGAGGCGTTCATTTCACTCGTTTACGTGATGAAAATGATTTCCCGATCAAGTTCCACGAAAGAATGTCGCCAAACCGGTCGGTACTGAACTCTCGACATCTTGATCATCAGTCAGGCGATAACTGAGGTCGGCAGTCATTTTGTGATTGTGATTCTCTAGACCATAGGGGCTTGAATCGTGAAAGAAAAATAAAAATGAAAAAAAAAAAAAAAAAAAAAAAAATCATTTTTGTTTTTCCTCCCCCCCCCCCCCCCACCCCCCGTTTTTTTCATGGTTCAAGCCCCTATGCTCTAGACATTTGTATACAGATCTTGGGTACTCTTAAACCATATATGCCTAGCGGCCCTTTACTGGTACATTGGCAAACAGTTTAGACCCAGATCGGACGGCGTCTGATCTTGGTCTACACTGTTTGCTTAAAGAACATTCGCTTTTTGTAAAGTTTGCACAAACCAAAACAAACCTAGCACCCCTATAAATGGAAATAGGCCACTCCAAACTTATCAGGTGGAAGATTCCATTATCAAATATGGTTATTTGTTTGTTTGTTTCTATTGGAGTTTAACGGCCCAGTCAACACTATTTTAGGTCATTTATGAGCCGGTCAGTTTACCTATCCTCATTTTTCCTGGGCAGGCTTATACGTAAGCGGTTAACCAGTACTGTGCACATTCTTTCGCCAGAAATTCATTTATCATATGACGTCGCGTCTGAGAATGTAATAACGCCATGTAATATTTTCGATAATCCACTAGTGGGTTAAATATGCAAATTAGCTAGATACGTCCCGTAACGTTACATTTACAACATCATTAACGACGTCGCGTTTACTAATGAAGAACTATTGATATTTTTGTAAACAGTCGTGAATAAAATGCGTTTTAAATGTCACATGATAAATAGAATCTTGCATTCGTGCTCGTGTATTATTGAATTTATTAAACTCGTTGAGGAAAAGGGATAAAATGCTCGGCAAAGCCTCGCATTTTATCCGGCAAAGCCTCGCATTTTATCCCTTTTCCTCAACTCGTTTAATAAATTCAGTAATATATGAGCACTCATGTAAGATCCTCTATATATGGTTAAACGCACAGAAAGCGTGGGAATAAAGCGCCTTTTAAGGAAATAATTCACCAGATGTACATATCTTAACATAGCAACAGAGAAAGTTGGTATTTTGTGATAATTGAAGGATTGTTTTTGTCAGTTGTCCATAAAAAACTATGTCGTGGGTATTCATTAGAACCGCCTCAGCTAGGCGGTTCCTAATTAATACCCACAATATAGGTTTATATGGAGAAAAACGAAAAACTATCCTTCAACTACAGTCGAACTTCAATGGCTCGTACAACTTTGGGACAACGAAAATCTGTTCGAGACTGGGGTAGTTCGAGCCACTGAGATTACTGTCAGGGGGCGTAACGAGATACTTTTAGAAATCTTTTCGGTGTTCTATAATGAATATGTATGTTGTGTGTACTCATTAGAATCGCCTCATCGAGACGATTAGAATGAGTACACACAGCATACATTTGCAAGATAAAAGACTAAAATCTCCTTAATTAACCCCCACTATTTCTTAAGTAGAGGATTTCGCTAGGGGCTGAAGAATGGATTCGACACATCCATGGTAAACGAGCCATCGCTGTTCGAGCCATCGAAGTTCTACTGTATAAAAAAATACCAACGTTATCTGGTGCAATAACTCCAAGGTAAAAATTTCACGCTTAAAGGTCCGCGTAATGAATTCCCTTGTAGAACGTTTTATACAGAGAAAAGTGGGGTTTACAAGGCTGCACATCTATTCCTTATTTTTCCCCAGAACATAGATTGTGGGTACTCGTTAGAACCACCTCAACGATTCCACCGCGCTATGAGGCAGTTCTCAGGATCACCCCCAATATATGTTTGTATTATAATAAGAAAACTTCGGCCCCCGCTCATCGGGGCTTGAAGAAATAGATGGGCTGCATGATGCTTCCACGCATAGCTGAAACCGACACGCGCACGAGTACTGGTTAACTGCTTAGAGGATCTATGCCTGCCCAGGCAAAGCGGTTTATGTCGGTCCGTCCATGCTTATAAACCCTATTGGTTTCATTTGGCGATAGGTCTTGAGATGTCATTTCATCTCAATGTCGGGTAAAAGTCCCACAAAATTGGAAGCAACGTCTCCAAAATGACCTATACAGTGTTGACGGGGACGTTAAACCTCAAATCGAACAAACAAATCAAATAAGAAAACTTTCATAAAAAAATAAAAAAAAACAATCTTAAACAATCTTAAATTTTCATCATAGCTTGACCGTACAAAAGATAACTATTATCTCAAACGGGTGTGCCAGCCTACTTCAGTTTTATGTGGTTCCAAAAAAAGTAAAAAAAAAAAACAACAAACAGTTTTAGGAAATAAAAATCGACATAAGACCATAGGAGAGTGACTTGTGAGTGGGTGTTGTCAATGTTCCGACGACCTGAAAGCAGCTTTAACCCATATATGCCTAGCAGCCCTTTTTGGGAACATTGGCAAACAGTGTAGACCTAGATTAGTCGTCGCAAAACGCGGCGTTTGATGTGGGTCTACACTGTTTGTTTAAAGTACATACATTTTTGTAAACTTTACCACAGACAAAACAACCACCCCGCCCATCGGGGCTTAAAGAAATAGGTTGGGCTGCATGGTGCTTCTACGCAGAGCTGAAACTAACCACACAGGAGTACTGGAAAGCTGCTTAGAAGGTCTGAGCCTGCCCGGGCAAAGTGGTGTGAGTCAGACTATCCAATGCATATACATGTAGGTTTTTTGCTTTCATTGGGCAACAGGTCTCGAGATGTCATGTCACCTCAATGTTGGATAAAAGTCCGTCAAAATTGGACGCACCGTGCTCAAATGACCTAAATAGTACAGGGACGTTAAATTCAAACAAACAAAACCACAAACAAAACAAACCTGACAACCCTATAATTGGAAATTGACTACTCCAAACTTATTACATGTAGGTGGAATATTCCATTGTCATATATGGGTTAAGGTCAAGTAAGTCGAATGGGTGTGTGGGGAGGGGTGGGGGGGTGTTGCGACTGTTCGGGAAGGGTCATATATCATCATGTGTAGTTAGTTAATTTGTACTTTATAAACCCCACGTTATACAGAAAAAGTGGACTCTGCTATGGTATACTTTATTTTCCTCATTTGTAATCAAAATGACTTTTTATCTATTTCTCTATCTTTGCAAACCATGCAGATCCAGATAAGATGGCTTCTGGTGTTACACAACATACAGTAAAATTCTGTTATTAACCCTTATCTTGCTGAATATTCATCTAAGCCACACCCATTTTGTTTTATCAACCAATCAAATTACTTGATGTAATTTATTGCTAGAAATTCGTAAACTGAATGCCAAACAGTGTAGATCCTGATCAGATGGCTTCTTCAGAAGCCATCTGATCTGGATCTACACTGTTTGCAAATATAAGGGTTGTCGTAAACAGCAAGATAAGGGTTAAGACTACCTAAAATTTTGACTAATTCTGCTTTATAAAGCTTATTTCGTAGGTAGCAGATATTCTTTTGTTTTGTATGTTCTGCCTGCAGTGTCCTCTGGTCAGAGACCACCTTTAGGACTGTTCAAAGGTGGTCTTTTTGGAACTGTTCAAAAGTAGTTTTAACGACCACTTTTTAACAGTCACAAAAGGCATTTTACTGTAATTCGTCATTCTATTTCCTGAATACACTGCTAAGCTAAATGAGTCGGTGAGTGCATTGTTAGTGGGCGTTGTCAATTGGCTAATGACCTGACATCAGTCTAGGCGCGTGGGAGAATTTGCAACTGTTCAGGAAAGGTCAACAAACTTCTGTGTTATGAATAATCTTGTAAACGCCACTTTGTTTAGAAAAAGTGGGATTTGCCACGGTTTTCAATTTTTTCCTTTTCATTATAAGGGGTGCCAAGTTTATTTTTTCGTTTTTTATTAAATTTTTGACGAAAAATTATGTAAGTAAATATTGTAGGCCCTGATCAGACGCCGCGTCTAATCTGGGCCTGAACTGTTTGCCAAGATACCCCTTTAGGGGTTTCCCACATGCAATGGGTTAACGTAGCTCACGAATTTGGTTCTGGTAACCAACTTTAAAATGCTAAAAATGCTGACATTTTTATATGCATGAGCAGAACATTTATTGTCGGTATTAGCAATAAAAATTCTCAGGCTCATCAAAATGAAAAAAATAATAATAATAATAAGAAGAAAAAATGAAAAAATAAAAAATAAACACTGTCAGCACTTTTGAGTCGAAGGCAATAAAATGACCCTGGTTGGGAACATAGATAATTTCGTTGAACCCTTCGATTCCTGTTCTTTAAAGAAACAGTCTAGACCCAGATCAGATGTCTGTTCTACTGCTTACGTTTCTGGCGAAAGAATGTGCACTGTACTGGTTAACCGGTTTCCTATAATAAGCCTGTCCAGGTAAAGTGTGTATAGGTAAACTGACAGGCTCAAAATGATCAAAAACAGTGTTGACTGGGCCGTTAAACTCATATACAAACAAATAAACTGCTTAAATGAGTACAGACCAGGCTTTTCACATCACGTGAACAAGTCCGTGAAATGAAGACCCCCTATACCCTACTTTATATAGAGAAAACTGGGGTTTACGGGGGTATACGTTATTTTTCTAAGTTTTGCTCAAAGACATAGGCTGTGGGTACTCGTTAGAACCGCCTCAATGAGGCGGTCCTAACGAGCACCCGAAACCTATGTTTGCAGTATTTACAAGAAAAATATCACGGATTTTCATCAGAAAAATGGCCATTTTGGGGATGTGAAAAAATGCACTATGTCGTACGGGTGTGATGTCGTAATGGTATGAGAACTCTGATGTCACAACGGCACCAATAACACGGGTTATAAAGTTCGTAACCTGGGTATGCGCTTGTGGTTTGTGTTAATCACGTGGGTAACCCATTAAGAAAACACGCCTATTCAAATACAGTCTATATTTTGAGCAGAAATAAGAAAAATATCACATTTTTTCATCTTAAAATTTTCGTTTTTTACGGTGATAAGGTTTACAATGTATTTGTGTAGGCGTGTTTTTGTAATGCATTCTTACTTTGCACTGCACTGATCAGTGATAATCACGTGAACTAAAAGACCAATATTAATATCAACTTTGGGTCGATGAACAAACAATTGACTCAAATAAACGTCAAAATGGTGACAAAATATGCAATTTGTAGTCATTCTACTAACCAAAAAGGAAAAAAAAAATGGGACCCGGAGTTATTCTTTTTATGTCGATCGACCACCCAAAAATATAAAAATTGTCAAGAAGTTTCCACGTGCATCAGCAAGCACGTCTTTGTAATTTTGACCACCCTTAAACACCACTTTTATATAGTAATACTGGGGTTGACAGGGGTAAACCTTACTTTTCTTATTTCTGGTCAAAAATATAGATTGTGGGTACTCGTAAGAACCGCCCTGACGAGGCGGTTCTAACGAGTACCAACAATCTATGTTTTGAGCAGAAATATGAAAAATATTAGGATTTTTAACAGAAAAAATTCAGTTTTGGTGGTATTTTTCCCTATATATATTTGAATAGGCGTGTTTTCGTAATGGGTTATCCACGTGATTAACTCAAACCACAAGCGCATACCGCAATCTATATTTACACTCTTACAAAATACAGACTTTTTGTGAATTTTCTCTATTTTGTTATCTGACTTTAATCTCTAAACTAAACCATCTTTCTCCTTTTGACTGTCAGAATGGGTATTTTATTACCAGAGCTGGCAAAAATCTGGAAACACTCAAAAGAAGTTGCTAAAGCTAAGGACAATACAGATGGCTTTTAACTATACAGAGGAAAATAAAAGAAACAGGTTTGAGTGGGTGAGTGAGTGAGTGTGTGAGCACGCGAGCAAACAAGTTTGTAGGTAAGTAAGCAAGTGATCTTGCAGGCACACAACACTGACTCAACTTTGATTCAGCGTTGAAACAACGTTTTAAACGTTGTTTCAACGTTGATTCAATAGCAGGTAGGTCAGTAAATAAGGTAAAGTAAGAATGTTTGTAAGTAACTAAGAGGTTTTAGTAATGAGGAAAAATCACAAATAAATAAAAGAAAAAATAAATAAATAAATAAATATTTTTTCCCCATTTTGTACAGAATGGGATGTCCCATCCCGCATTCAGAAGGGTGCATTTAAGAGTTAAGGGGTACCAGGCTGATTAGAATTTAATCATTGTTAAAATTTGGTTGAACTTTCAAGCAAACAGTGAAGGCCCTGCTCAGACGTCTTGTTCTGCATTATCTGATACGGGTCTGCACTGTTTGCAACGAGTGATAAGTTGTTTCCTTATTCCTTTTTAGCTCGTCTGTTTTTTGAAGAAAAAAAAAAAAAACTTTCGAGCTATTGTCATCACTCCGGCGTCTGCATTGCCGTTGTCGTATGGCGTCTGGCGTCGTCGTTCCAAAAAAACTTAACCTTGGCTATAACTTAAAAAGTATTAGACCTAGCCTCATGAAACTTCATACACACACTCATCATCACAAGAGCTACATTTTGACCAAGGGCCATAACAACATTGTTTATTTTGGCTGAATTATCTCCCCTTTTCCATTTTTTTTTCTGAAACACATTTTTTGCTCTCATTTTAATACTATTTACAACAGAGCCTTCAAACTTCACATGAATGTTCCTTGGGACAAGACCTTTTCAGTGATACCACACTTTTTGATCTGTGACCTTGACCTTTGAACTTTGACCTATTTTTCGAAAATTTAACCGAAAACCTTAACCTTGACCATATTTCCAAAAGTATTTGGCCTACCTTCATGAAACTTCATACACATACTCACCATCACAAGAGCTACATTCCCCAATAAGTTTTATAACTCCATCTTGCAATTTGATTGCTCTTGTTTGACTTAGAGCTTTGGTTTTCTAAAAGAAACTGCAGACGAGCGTTGGCACCCGCATGCGGTGCTCTTGTTCCTTATTCCTTTGTCCTTATTCCAGATTTATTTTTTCAACCTGAATTTTTATAAAGGGTCATATCAGGAAAGGTCTATTTTTGGCCCCATCAAAATATGTCGACTTTACGCTTCGGCTCCGACTTTACGTAAATATGCCCACAAAAAGACTTGGTAAAATTTCAACTAGCATAGAATCGACTATTCAGTTATCATACACAATATCAATCCAAAACTCGCCCGCCTATCGTGGCTTGGAGAAATATATTGAGCTGAATGGTGCTTCCACGTAGAGCCGAAACTGACGACACATGAGTAAGCCGCTGTGGGTTCAAGCCTGGCTGGGGTCACGTGTGAGACGCTAAGATCTGCGTGGTTTTTCTCCGGGCACTCCGGTTTTTGCCAACCTCTGATTATCGCTTGGCTCAACTGTATAAGTGAAATAATCTTGGAAGGGCCGTAAAACCACAACCATTACGATAACACAGCCGTGACATATAGTGCATTTTTTTTCACATCACCAAAATGGCTACTTTTCTGATGAAAATCCATGATATTTTTCTTATTTATACTCCAAGCTTAGGTTGCGGGTGCTCGTTAGAACCGCCTCATTGAGGCGGTTCTAACGAGTACCCACAAACTATGTCTTGGGGCAGAAATAAGGAAAATCATGTATACACCCGTAAACCCCAGTTTTCTCTATATAAAGTGGGGTTTGGGGGGGGGGCGTTCATTTCACAGACTTGTTCTACTGATGAAAACAAAAAAAAATTGAGCAGGCTGGTCAATGGAAACTAAATAATGTTCAACTCTGCTACAATCTGGAAAACTAATTATACTCTGCTTTTTCTAGAATTTTATCTCCTTTCTACAACCAGTGTACCTTTTTCTAGAATTTAATCAGATAGTCTGACATACTATCTGATTTATAGTCTTTTGCTAGGATCTGTTTGTTTTAATTGTTGGAGCTAGAAAGATCAAAACCACTCAAATTGAGGAAACTTTGGTCACATTTTTGCTGGAGTGTTTAAGCAGAAATAAGACAAATAAGATTTATTCCTTTAAACCCCAGTTTTACTATATAAAAGTGGGGTTCAAGGGGTCAAAATTAGATAGTCGTGTTTTCGTGATGAACAGTGCGCAATAAAACGTACGAAATTCCGGTTTTATTCAATACTGGTTCACTAATATAGACCTATATATACAGTCCCAAATTTGGACATTGACAAACAGTGTAGACCCAGATCATATTTTCAGGTTTTACACAGTCTGCAGACCCAGTTCTGAAGCCAAAAGAAACAGAATGCGGCAACAAACCTGGTTCTACACAGTTTGCTTTAATTACATGAATTTAAACGAAGCAGTCTAATCTGTTTTATAAAACGGTTATCCTTTGAAGGCCAGCTATGCACCACAGAGCTGAAAAGTACGGAGTGTACATGTTTTCTGGACCAGACCATGTAGTTTCGGCTAATTTGGCCTTATAAACGGTGAACCTCAAATATTTTGTTTTAAATTCCACAATGAAATCAATGGTCCCAAAGGACAAGAAAATATAAACTTGACTATGATGAAGGGCAGGGAGACGTTTTACGACCGCCACACATTCCCCTAATATCAGCTGTAGTAACGTCAAATATGTTACATAAAAGGGTTATCCTTTGGAAGCAAGGAATACACCACATAATGAAAAATATGTAGTGTACATGTTTTCTGGGTCAGGCTAGCTAGTATCCCTAGTCTAGGTTCAGAACAATTATGTCAGCTTACACATAGGAACACATAACGAAAACACGCCTATACAAATACATTGTAAACTTTACCGCCGAAAAAAAAAAAAAAAACATTTAAGATGAAAATTGTAATATTTTTTCGTATTTCTGCTCAAAATATAGATTGTTGGTACTCGTTAGAACCCACAATCTATATTTTAGAGCAGAAATAAGACAAATAAGGTTCACCCCCTTTAAACCCCAATTTTACTATATAGAAGTGGGGTTCAAGGGGGTCAAAATTATATAGGCGTGTTTTCGTGATGAATTAACCAACAAATGCTGTTAGAGTTTTGGGTTTTTCCTGTATGCTACGCCATTCCGAACATGGGGTCTACTCACAGAAGAAAGAATTCGCCCCTCCACTGAAAAATATTTCCTTCACGAGAAGTCATCCGTTACATCACGAAAACACACCTGTATAAATTTGACCCCCTTGAGCTCCACTTTTATATAGTAACACTGGGGTTTACAGGGGTAAACTTTATTTTATTTATTTCTGCTCATAGATTGTGGGTACTCTTTAGAACCGCCTCATCTAAAAATCACCGTTTTTATGGCGGCAAACTTTACAATATATTTGAACAGGAGTGTTTTCGTAAAGAATGATGGAGGAGTTGTCCGTGCGACATAGTGCATATTTCTCGTCTCCAAAATGGCTACTTTTCTGATGAAAATTGCACGACCCGCAGAAAAAGCAACCGACTGAAGTCGGTTGATTTCTAAGAGTGCCCTAAAATCACCGTGTCATTCTGTCAGTCTGTCAGTCTGTCCGTCCGTCCGTAACCCGTTTGTAAAAATTGGTGATAGTGACTTAACCGCTTGGAATATTTAAACAATTTTTGGCATACTGATAGATATCAGTGAGATCTAACCAATAAGCTTGCGAAATTTTACATTCCATTTAGTATAGCCTCGCCGAGGCAAAAAATGTGAAAATTTTTGAACTGCTTCTCTGTTGTGAAAATTGGTGATAGTGACTTAACCGCTTGGAATATTTGAACAATTTTTGGCATACTGATAGATATCAATGAGATCTTACCAATGAACTTGCGAAATATTACATTCTATTTAGTATAGCTACGCCGAGGCAAAATTGTGAAAATTTTTGAACTGCTTCTCCTCGGAAACCGTTGGGCCGATTCAAGTCAAATTTCATATGGAGCCTCTATGGGATGAGGGAAACCAAAATTTGCTCATGGGGTCCAGGTCACATGACCAAAATGGCCGCCAAGCCATATATGGTCTGTCTGTCTGAACGTCCGTAACCCGTTTGTGAAAATTGGTGATAGTGACTTAACCGCTTGGAATGTTTAAACATTTTTTGGCATACTGATAGATATCAATTAGATCTAACCAATGAGCTTGCGAAATATTACATTCCATTTAGAAAAGCCTCGCCGAGGCAAAAAATGTGAAAATTTTTGAACTGCTTCTCCTCGGAAACCGTTGGGCCGATTTAAGTCAAATTTTATATGGAGCCTCTATGGGATAGGGAAACCAAAATCTGCTCATGGGGGTCCAGGTCACATGACCAAAATGGCCGCCAAGCCATATATGGTAAAAACCCTTCATAAATAGTCTTCTCCAGAACCACCCGGGCAGATTTCCACAAAACTTGATAAATAGCATCTGGGAAGAAGGCCCATCATAAATTGCTAAAATGGTGACCCTGGGTTGTCCTTGACCTTCTTTGGGTCCGTCCGTAACCCGTTTGTGAAACTTGGGTGATAGTGACTTAACAGCTTGGAATATTTAAACAATTTTTGGCATACTGATAGATATCACTGAGATCTAACCAATGAACTTGCGAAATAATACATTCCATTTAGTATAGCCTCGCCGAGGCGAAAAATGTGAAAATTTTCGAACTGCTTCTCCTCGGAAACCGTTGGGCCGATTGAAATCAAATTTCATATGAAGCCTCTATGGGACGGGGGAAACCAAAATTTGCTCATGGGGTCCAGGTCACATGACCAAAACGGCCGCCAAGCCATATATGGTCTGTCTGTCCGTCCGTAACCCGTTTGTGAAAATTGGTGATAGTGACTTAACCGCTTGGAATATTTAAACAATTTTTGGCATACTGATAGATATCAATGAGATCTTATAAATGAACTTGCGAAATATTGCATTCCATTTAGTATAGCCTCGCCGAGACGAAAATGTGAAAATTTTCGAACCGCTTCTCCTCGGAAACCGTTGGGCCGTTTGAAGTCAAATTTCATATGGAGCCGCTATGGGATAGGGAAACCAAAATTTGCTCATGGGGTCCAGGTCACATGATCAAAATGGCCGCCAAGCCATATATGGTAAAAACCCTTCAAAAATAGGCGTCTCCAGAACCACCCGGGCAGATTTCCACGAAACTTGATAAATAGCATCTAGGACGTAGGCCCATCATAAATTGCTAAAATGGTGACCCTGGGTTGACCTTGACCTTCTTTGTGCCTAGGTCAAACTTTGACACATATGCTTTTGTACTGGAAAAGTGAGAATGCATTTTATCCTGCAAACGATTCAGAATACAGTACTAAAGTATAAGATATATTTTTTTTCCTTACGCGCATTTATTGGGGGAACCGTTTTAGGTCCAGGTCACATGACCAAAATGGCCGCCATACCCATATATGGTAACACTCATAAAGCTAAAAGCATCTGGCGGGTCGTGCACTTCAGCTGAAGCACTGGTTCCTGACATTTTTCTTATAAATACTGCAAACATAGGTCGTTGGTGTTCGTTAGAACAGCCTCATTGAGGCGGTTCTAACGAGTACCCACAACCTATGTCTTGGAGTAAAAATAAAAAAAAATAATGTATACCCACTGTAAACCCCCGTTTTCTCTACATAAGGTCTTCATTTCAAGGATCTGTTCACGTGATGGTATTTATCTTTTGTTTACTCTTTCATTTTAGCTTTTATAGCAATAGCTAGAGGCGCAGGGAAAGCGTACTATGTAGAAGAAAAGGAGTTAATAGAAACATTACTAGAACCCTACGAGGCTTCGGCGAGACCTATTGTGAACGAAAATGATACGATTGTGGTCGAGATCTATCCAGAGATTCTACGTGTTGAAGGCATCGTATGTAACCGCTAGTTTTGCCCGTCTTTCATGGAACAGGGTCCAGTTGTTACATCGCGAAAACACGCCTATACAAATACATTATAAAGTTTACCGCCGAAAAAATAAAAAAATAAGATAAAAGATTGCGATATTTTTTCTTATTTCTGCTCAAAATATAGATTGTGGGTACTCGTTAGAACCGCCTCATCGAGGCGGTTCTAACGAGTACCCACAATCTATATTTTAGAGCAGAAATAAGAAAGATAAGGAATACCCCTGTAAACCCCAGTTTAACTATATACCAATGGGGTTCAAGGGGGTCAAAATTATATAGGCCTGTTTTCGTGATGTCTTATCGTATCGTGAAACTTTTGATTATTTATTATGGTAAATCTGCTAGTAATGTTGCTGAAAAAAATATGAACAACCTTTGAATTGAAAAGCTACTAAAACTTTTTTTCCAGCAAAAATACCAGTGCTGGATATTCTTTTTGTTAGAACAATCAACCACCACGAAAAAACACCTTTATAATTTTGACCCCCTTGAACCCCACTTTTATGTAGTAAAACTGGGCTTTACAGGGGTAAACTGTAAACATCGAGGCGGTTCTAACGAATAGCCACAAACTATATTTTTAGAGCAAAAATAAGAAAAATAAGGTGTACCCCTGTATACCCTAGTTTTGCTGTATAAAACTGGGGATCACATCACGTGAACAAGTCCGTGAAATGAAGACCCCCCTATACCCCACTTTATATAGAGAAAACTGGGGTTTACGGGGGTATACATTATTTTTCTTATTTTTGTCCCAAGACATAGGTTGTTGGTACTCGTTAGAACCGCCTCAATGAGGCGGTTCCAACGAGCACCCAAAACCTATGTTTGCAGTAACTATAAAAAATATCACAGATTTTCATCAGAAAAGTAGCCATTTTGGAGATGTGAAAAATGCTTTATGTCGCTCGGGTGTGTTCTCGTTATGAAGTGGGTCAGAATTATATAGGCGTGTTTTCGTTATGTGGTTTTACGAGGTGTTTATAACATCGGTATGATAACTTTATCTGATTAAACTTACTACTAGTGGGAACTAGTTTATGGGAATATGGTACGTAATGCGCGTGCGCAGTCTCGTAAAAGCCATTTGTAGAAAAACTCCTACAACTACACATCTTTACAAAAACACGCCTATACAAATACATTGTCAATGTTTCAGCCAGAAAATGGAAATTTTAAGATGAAAAATTGTGATTTTTTTTCTTATTTCTGGTAAAAACATAGATTGTGGAGACGCGTTAGAACCGCCTCGACGGGCAAAAACAAGAAAAAAAAGTTTACCCCTGTAAACCCCATTTTTACTTTATAAAAGTGGGGATATCGATCAAGTGGGTCAGAATTATATAGGCGTGTTTTCGTGATGTGGTTTTCCGAGGTGTTTATTACATTGGTATGATAACTTTATCTGATTAAACTTACTACTAGCAGTGGAAACTAGTTTATGGGAATATGGTACGTAATGCGCGTGCGCAGTCTCGTAAAAGCCATTTGTAGAAAACTCCTACAAATACACGAGTGTTGCGTTCCGGATGTTCATGTTTTTTACATTTACATGTATTTGGTGTTATTTAGGTTTTAGTCATAGAGGATCTTACATGAGTGTTCTTGGTGTTATTTACGCTTTAGTCCTAGAGGATCTTACATGAGTGTTCATGTATTATTGAATTAATTAAATGAGTTGAGAAAAAGGGATAAAATGCGAGGCTTTGCCGAGCATTTAATCCCTTTTCTTCAACGAGTTTAATAATTCCAATAAAACATTTATCATATGGCATTTAAAACGCATTTTATTCACGGTTGTTTAACAAAATTGCCAATATTCCGGCATTAGTAAACGCATTGTCGTTAAGGACGTCATACATGTAACGTTACGGGGCGTATCTAGCTAATTTGCATTTTACATCTGATGAAGCTGAAACTTTACATATAGTAAGACCATGATGTGGAACAGTTTTACAGTCTGCCAAATTTACCAGAGTTTCCCCTTTCACATATTTTTCTAAACATATTTTTTTTTCCGGATAATGTATCCCACATTTTACATCTGATGAAGCTGAAACTTTACGTATAGTAAGACTATGAAGTGGAGCAGCATATTATTACAAGTTTACAGTCCACCACTTATTGCCTGTGTTATGCCTATATTATATTGAGGTTATGGCCCACCAAATATTACAGACCATGGCGTTATTACATTCTCAGACGCGACGTAAAATGATAAAGTTAGTTATTCTTTGGAACAACTGACGATACACTAGACTAATAAGTATTCCAACGAATGAAAGGGTTTGTTATATCTGCGATTCTGGTGAAATAGAAGACGAAGAACATTTTTACTCAGCTGTCAATTATATAAGTCATTAAGACAAGCTTTTAGATTAAAAATGAAAAATATGAAGAATCAAAATAGAAGTGAAGGCAATGATCAGGAATCGATACTATTAACCCACAGCTCCCATCATAGACACAAAACGGAAAGCAACACAAACATGGAACAACTAGACCCTAATGGAAACATCAATAGCGGAAAGCCAAAAGGACAGTTACTCTCCCATGAAATGACCAATTGGCTATCCAAAACAACATATTATAAGCGATACACACACTAAAAAAAAAAAAACCATATCAAAATTAAACCGCGACAGTAGAACAGCCTTGGAACGGTCAGTGAAACGAATTCCACTGGGTAGGCTTAAATCGATTTTACGTGGCCACAATCATCGCCCTTACTTCCGACGCGAATTAGACAAATAATTTGCTCCGACCGCATGAAGGCCTCCTAACTCACCAGTGCAACAACTCAGTGAACGCAAAAATCAAACAACCACAGAGATGCAACAACGGTGAGGACTCGACAGCAACCACGGAAATGCTGGAGCAAAAGAAATCCAACCGGCGTGCAATTAAAGAGGGAAGCAAAGTTGTAAACCGTGACTGGTTTAACCACCATGCATGCAGTATGACGTATAACATTAATGTTGTACCCAATCTTTTTATATCGAAGAATAATTTTACGAAAGAGGGTGCTGAAGTCATTGCAATATTTTTTTTTCAGAATTTATACACTAAGTCACTTTAAAATTCGGGTTCCGATAGATCTTGTTGCAGAAGTGATTTCAGTCCGACATTGAATTTTGAAATTAAATCGGAATGACGTCTAAAAGATTTTGAAAAGGCTTTGCGTAGTTTATGATACCGATACATGTAATTAACCCATATTAAGAAGTTTAGCAGTTAACAATTTATTACGAGTGTTGAAGTCAGTAACATGACTAGACACTCTGGCAAATCGAAATAATTCCGAAATATAAACGCCATAGGATGCAGCACGAGGAATATCAGCATCCAAGAAAGGAAAATTTACAATCTAAAAATAAAAAACACCGCGTGTATCATAAATTTTGCAAGAAACAAATCAATCTACAATAGATAGATATAAATCCAAACACGGGGTCTCTGTATCAGAAGAATTTGATTTATTTAACTGAAGTTATGTGTGTAAATTTGACTGATCAAACCATCGAAATAGGTATTGTCAATATTTGCTAAATCATCCAAATATCTAGAAGTAGAGCTAAATGCTTCAATGATTTTAGATTGGTTTTCAACGGAAAGGGACATCATGAAGTCTCTTTCATTACAAAATAAGAAGAAAAAAATCAGCCACAAGGGGGGGGGGGCGCAATTTGTACCCATCGGAATACCCACAACTTGTCTAAATAACTTAGACTCTACAGCATCAAAAAGACGAACTCACAAAAGTTGGCCGCTGTAATCATCGCATGTTAAAAGTGTCTTCTGATTTCTGATTTCATTGGAAAGCGTGATTTCCAAAAACTTTTGCGGGGAAGTATCCTGGCTACTTTGACTTCAAATGTATTGAAACTCTCTACCTCTGTGAGATACACCTTTAGTTAATTGAATTAGATCGCCAGAAAAATGTATTTTGTTGTTGGAGATTAAGTATACGACCATGGCTAGAGTCAGATGGTGACGAAAATGTGGTGCATAGACTTGTTAACATATGGGTCATATTAAGATAATTAGATAATTGTTTATGGTAAATTTTGTATCATTGTACATGTAAATGTGTTTGTGCTAAATAAACATTCGTCATTTGTGCAGCTATAACTGAAAAACAAATCTATATAATACGAAAACGTGCCTATATAATTTTGAACCCCTTCAACCCCACTTTTATATAGTAAAACTGAGGTTTACAGGGGTAAATCATATTTTTCTTATTTCTGCTCTAAAACAAAGATTCTAAAACATAGATTGTGGGTACTCGTTAGAACCACCATCGAGGCGGTTCTAACGAGTACCCACTATCTATGTTTTTATCAGATATAAGAAAAATATCGCAATTTTTCATCTTAAAATCTTCGTTTTTTTCCGCGGTAAACTTATCACTGTATTTGTATAGGTCTGTTTTCGTAAAGAACGAGTGCATGCGTACGTCTGCAACCACAGGTGCTTGAAGTTATTATTCAAAGTTTTTATTGTCTTTATGATTTTCGAAGAAAATCGAAGGTAGGACACTTCCCAGTTGATATATTGTTTTCTGCCTTAATTTATATGTAAAGCCGAAATTTTGGTCTTAGTATACATTAAATTTTAGTGACCGATATTTTTCCGCCGCCAACTTTAAATCACAAAAGATCCTGCTTATATCTGCAAATCCGTTAATTCTGAAATAGACTGCTTTAGACAGCTGATGGATCCAATCCGCCATCTTGTTTGTTTACATCTTTGCAGGTCGCAACCTGATTGGTTGAATTTCTGCATATTGACTAGTTAACCAATCAAATCGCGAATTAGGATTCACTGCAGGGCTAAAAAAACATGGCGGTTGGATCCAACAACTGTCGAGAGATAAATTTTGCAAACAAATCATTAACTGCAGCATATCTATGCTACAGATGCAAACTTATCAATCGGCGTAGAAAACAAAGTTGCGTTTAAATAATAATAGAATAATAATAATAAACGACCTTATTTATAGAGGGTAACACACTTAGTTTAAGATCTCCAGAGCATATTCACAAGTGTCAACAGAATTTTGATACAGAGAAAACGACGCAGAAACAATCTCGTAAGCGAAGAAGTGTCCGTCCTTCGATTTCGTGGAAGTCGTAAAACATTACGATAAAACACCCGTGCGGCATAGTGCACTTTATCACATCTCCAAAATGGCCATTTTTTCTGATAAAAATCCGTGATATTTTTGCCTATAAATCCTGCAAACATAGGTTGTGGGTGCTCGTTAGAACCGCCTCATTGAGGCGGTTCTAACGAGTACCCACAACCTATGTCTTGGAGCAGAAATAAGAAACATAAAGAATACCCCCGGAAACTCCGGTTTTCTCTATATAAAGTGGGGTGTAGGGGGGTCTTCATTTCACGGACTTGTTCACGTGATGTAAGATTTAAAAAAATGAATGAGAAACAACTTCAAGCTCCTGTGTCTGAAACCACATTCATCACGAAAACACGCATATATAGATTTTACCCCTTTGAACCCCACTTTTATATAGTAAAACTGGGGTTTGGGTTTACAGGGGGGTAAACCTTATTTTTCCATCACGTGAACAAGTCCGTGAAATAAAGGCCTCCCTAAACCCCACTTAATATAGAGAAAACTGGGGTTTACGGGGTCTTCATTATTTTTCTTATTTCTGCTCCAATACATAGGTTGTGGGTACTCGTTAGAACCGCCTCAATGAGGCGGTTCTAACGAGCACACACAACCTATGTTAGGAGCTCTTATAAGAAAAATATGACAGATTTTCATCAGAAAAAGTAGACATTTTGATGTGAATGCACTATGTCGTACGGGTGTGTTATCGTAATGTTATTTCTGTTCTAAAATATAGATTGTGGTTACTCACTAGAACTGCCTCGATGAGGCGGTTCTAACGAGTACCCACAATCAATATATTGAACAGAAATAAGAAAACAATACCACATTTTTTCATCTTTAAATTTTCGTTTTTTCGGCGGTAAAGTTTACAATATATTTGTATAGGCGTGTTTTCGTAATGGAGTAGCTACAGACAGGACGGCATGCGTCTTGCCATATTAGTTGACTGCGCATGTACATAAATTTTGAAAAAAAAAAGTAAAATCATTACGAAAACACGCCTTTACAAAACCATTGTAAATTTTACCGTGCAAAAACGAAAATTTTCAAATGAAAAATTGTGATATTATTCTTATTTCAGCTCAAAATATAGATTGTTGGTACTTGTTAGAACCGCCTCGGCGAGGCGGTAATAACAAGTACGCACAATCTTTAATTTGGAGCAGAAATAAGAAAAATGAGGTTTTAATTCTGTAAACCCCAGTTTTACTATATAAAAGTGGGGTTTATTTATTTTTTATTTATTTATACTATATTTTAAGCAGAAATAGGATAAAAATTACATTCTTTTCATCTTAAAATTTTCTCTTTATCAGCGATAAAGCTTACAATGAATTTATTTATATAGGCATGTTTTCGTAGTGCATGTGTCGAGGCCCATTTCAAAACAATGACGGAATAGATTTCACCCAATTACTCACATGTAATATAAAGTAACCTAACCAATACCATATCACTTTCAGGATGAACGTGTCGATACATTATCTACCAGCATATCTGTGGCACAGGTGAGAATAACCCTCCCTCACAAAATCTCTCTCTCCGTCTTTCTCTCTCTCTCTCTCTCTCTCTCTCTCTCTCTCTCTCTCTCTCTCTCTCTCTCTCTCTCTCTCTCTCTCTCTCTCAATGTGTGCCGGTGTGCCTGCGTGCGTGCGTTTGTGTATGTGTTTGTGTGTGTTCATGTTGAACATTTTGATGCAACATACTTTACAACTGATGCCATCTCTCTCTGTTTCTCTCTCTCTCACACACAAACATGTTGGTTCATTATCTGCTCACCATCTTCTCTCTCTCTTTACTTTGTGTAATATCAGTGGGCTCTCTCTCCCTTCTGTCTTGAGTGCATGCGCTCGTGCACGCGAAAACAAGTGTACAATGTCTGAAGGCCTACACTGCAAGTTACTAGGATTACATGTATCACCGGCCCCGATAGCTCAGTTGGTAGAGTGTCCGCTCCTGGGAACGGGAGGTCACGGGTTCGATCCCGGGCCCCGACATACCAAAGTCGTTAAAAATGGTACTAGCTGTTCCTCGCTTGGCACTCAGATTTATGGGGTAGAGCTAGGACTGGTCGCCCCAGTGTCAGGATAATGTGACTAGGTGTGGTATCATGTGATGTGTCTGGGACATGATACTTCAGTGAGGCAGCACTATAAAAGTGAGCATTGAGCTCCCTGTCGCAACCAAACACTGTCGTGATATGACTGAAAAATTGTTGAAAGCGACGTTAAACCCGAATTCACACACACACACACACACACACACACACACACGCACACACACCACACACACACACACACACACACACACACACACACACACACACACACTAGGATTATCATAACTTTTACAGTTAAGATCAGTCAAACCAATCCGATACTTCCACTGATTACTTTTCGAACTAGTCCCAAATGTGGTCTTTACCCATTTAGTACCGGAAACCCAAAAACGGGTACCAGGGCAAACAGTGCAGGCCCAGATCAGACGCCGCAGAACGCGGCGTCTGATCAGGGCCTACACTGTTTGCGAAATGTTAAGCCATTTTCCAAATAAATTTTTAAGAAAACACAACCTCACACCCCTAAATTTTGAAATGGACTCCTGCAATATAAAGGGAAGCAGATTCCATTTGTAACAAAAAGGGTTAATATAGGAAATTAAGTGTATGCTTATGTTTTTGAAATCGTATTTCGCTGCGATCTTAAGTCTTGCCTATCCGACATAGGGAAAACAGATAGCATCCATACAAGAAAGTGTTTTTCTTGGCTTATACATTTGTGATATGTTCTATATTTTTACCCCAGACGTAAACGGCCTCGGTAGCCCAGTCAGATGCGAGTTTGCCTGATGATCAGAATGTCGCGGGTTCGCTACCTGCAACATTTTTCTGTCTTGGAATGAAAATGAGAGAGACCCTTTGGTGTCTTTGATGGGTGGAGTAAGATAATTGTATCGATTCCTGATCTTTGTTTTACTTCTACTTTGGATATTGACCATGGAATCTTTTCTACGGTCAAATCTACCAAAAAGGCAGTTCAGTGTCAGATTCTGACAAAAATACGTGTTTTGTACTGGTAAGCCGCTTATATATATGCGTGCTGCTCTGGAAAAGTGGGGCTAAGTAACTTAACCGGCCCGACATGATCAAGATAGTGTTGACCGGGTGATTAAATTAAACACACACAGCACACACACAGGTATCTGCAGGTTGTGGAAGCTCGCGAGGCGATTCTGACAAATACCGAAAATCTATGCCAAAGAGAATTTGTTGTGATGTTGGACTAGAGGTTCATTTTTTTTTTTCAGTCCTGGAACGATCCGCGGCTGAGATGGGAGCCCAAGAATCATGGTAATATACAGAAAATTCATCTTCCGCTAGAGAAAATATGGAGGCCGGATATTTGTCTGTACAACGTGTAAGTTCCCATTATCATTACACAGCCATGTCATACAATGGCATCTTGCATATACAGTAAAATTCTATTATTAAGACCACCTTTGGGACTGTTCAAAAGTGGTCTTTAAGACCACTTTTGAAAGTCCAAAAGGTGGTCCCTGACCCGGGGACACTGTGTACAGAAAACATAAAGCAAGAATAACAGCGCCATTCTAAATAAGCTATTTAAAGCAGAATTAGTCTTAAGTTTAGGTGGTCTTAATAGTGGAATTTCACAGTACATATACAGTCGAATTTCCATAACCCAACATTCTTTAGGATCATGAAAATTAGTTTGAGATATGGGTAGTTCGAACTACTAGGGTTTTATCATGGTGATAGGTCTTAAATGATACCGGGGATCACTTAAGTATATCTTTACAATCTTCTATAAAATAAAGGCGTACTCATTAGATTTGTCTGTTTGATTTGAAGTTTAACGTCCCCGTCAACACTGTATAGCCTCGATAGCGCAGTGGTTAACGCGTTTGACTCATGATCGAGAGGTTGTGCGTTCGAATCCGGCACCCGGTATCGAGGTATGTTCTTGGGCAATACACGTTATGACACTGCCTCAATCCACCCAGGTGTAAGTGAGTAGCAGTAGATTAATAGTAACTGCCTCTCTCGCGCGCGTAAAACATCCGGAATGAGTGTCCGAGAGCGATTAAATAAGCTTGAAGTTCCCATCGCAATCGAACTAAAATAAATTAGTATAAATTAACACTGTTTAGGTCATGTCCAATTTTGTGGGACTTTTACCCGACAATGAGTTGAAATGACATCTCAAGCCCCATCGCCCAATGAAACCAATAGGGTTTATAAGCATGGGCAGGCTCAGATCCTCTAAACTGTTTACCAGTACTCATGTGCGATCGGTTTCAGCTCTGCGTGGAAGCATCATGCAGCCCATCTATTTCTTCAAGCCCCGATGGGCGGGGGCAGATGTTCGTAATGTGTTTGAGATATGGGTAGATCGAACTACTAGTGTTTTATCATGGTGACAGGTTTTGAGGCATACTGAGGATCTTCTTTACGATCTTCTATAAAATAAAGGCATCTCGTGTGTACTCATTAGAATCGCATCATCTAATGAGTACACACAACACACCTTTTCAGGATAAAATCATGAAACGCTTATTATCCTAAATATATGGATATCTGGTGATTTCCTAGAGACCTGGCACCGAGGTTATAAAACTTATTTCATGCTCAACTCACTTGATCATGAAATTTGTCCTGCTCATAATTTTAAAATGCAACAATCCATAGTTTAGAGCAGAAATAAGGAAAATAAGGTTTACCCCTGTAAACCCCAGTTTTTCTATATATACATGTATGTGGGGTTCAAGAAGCTCAGAATTATATAGGCATGTTTTAGTGATGATATCACAAATTTTCACCTGAAAACTTTCGATTTTCAGCGTTAACATTTACAATGTATTTGTAATTTTTATAGGCGTCTTTTCATAATGTTGTATCCATTTACACAGTGCACCGGAAAGTGAGGACGAGACACTAGGCAACAACCCTGCTATTGTGCGCCACGACGGAATGGTGGTTCATGTCCCTTTCGTCACCTTGAACTCATACTGCGAGCTGAATCTTCAGAACTTCCCATTCGACATTCAACAGTGCAGCATCGTCCTGGGCTCCTGGGTTCACAGCGCACAGGAGATTAAGTTACAATTCTGGGGACATGCGAACACCACCACTATTGACGTCCCACTTGCTTCATATAATGGGCCTGGTCCCTCCGAGCATCCATCGTGGAATTTAGTGGACAAAAAGGTATCATTGCCCTTTCACACCTGAGTTTCTGAAGTGGTTGCTTCCATCCCTGTACTTTACGAAAACACGCCTATACAAATACAACGTTAATTTCACCACCGAAAAATGAAAAATTTCGGAGGGAATATTGTGTAATTTTTCTTATTTCTACTCAAAATATAGATTGTGGGTACTAGTTAGAACCGCCTCGGCGAGGCGGTTCTAACGGGTACCCAAAGTATTTGTTTTTGAACAGAAATAAGAAAAAGACGAGGCGGTTCTAATGAGTACCCACAATCTATGTTTTTGAGCAGAAATAAGAAAAATAATGTATACCCCTGCAAACCCGATTATTACTATATAAAAGTTGGGTTTAAGGGGGTCAAAATTACATGTATAAAGGCATGTTTTCGTGATGTTGGTCACATCCATACTTGTAAATTAGGGGGTTTACTTAAAATAACAGGGCCCAGTTGTTTAAAACTAATGATGTCGTTAATTAACAATTTGTTAAAACTCAGGGGCCAGTTGTTCAAAGCCTCATTAGCTTAACTAGCTCGTAAATGATCATATTGTTAACTGTTCTAGCAAGTTCAATATCTACAATTTTGGTATTTTGCTAAAAAAATGTGAGCAGCAAAAGCTGCTCACATTTTGTCAGCAAAAATATTAGCATATTTGCCATAATTAATGATTTCAGTTTTAACAATATTTTAACTAACGACGCCATTAATTTTTGAACAATTGGCCACTGATAATTTAATATGGATAATATGCTAAGACTTTTGCGGAAAAATATAAAGTGAGAAGCTTTGACATAAGCAATAGCAACTCACTTTTTTCCAGCAAAATATACCAAAGTTTTAGATATTGTTCTTGCAAGAACAGTTATCAGTTTGACCACTAACGAGCCCGGTAAGTTAAAGATACTTTGAATAACTGGGTCCAGGCTGCCTGATGAGACGACCCGTTACCTGTACGATCCCTGGGCCCCAGGCCCATTGGGTCTTGAAGAAATAGAATGGGCTGCATGGTGCTGCCACAGAGAGCTGAAACCTACCGCACATGAGTACTGGTAAACCGCTTAGGGCTAAGCCTGACCAGGCAAAGTGGGTTAGTCGGACAAACCCTATTGGTTTCATTGGGCAGCAGGGCTTGAAATATCATTTCGTCTCAATGTTGAGTAAAAGTCCCACAAAATCGGAAGCACGACTCCAAAATGACTTAAATAGTGCTGACGGGGACAAAACAAAAACTCAACTCAAACAAACAAACAAAATTTTGTGATCCTTCTTATTAGGATCTAAACTCGTCACATAAACAAGTCCGTGTTATGAACATCCCTTTTAACCACACTTTATATAGAGAAAACTAGGGGATTGCAGGGGTATAATCATTTTTCTTATATCATTTCCAAGACATAGGTTATTGTTCTCGTGAGATTTGCCTCAATGGGGCAAATACTCCCACAATCTATGTTGGCAGTACAAATAATAAAAAATATGACGTTTTTTTTTTTTTTTAACTAGATAAATAACCTTCGTACGAAAACACACCTGTATAAATTTGACCAATGAGCCCACTTTTATATTAAAAAATTGGGGTTTACAGGGGTAAACCTAATTTTTCCTATTTCTGTTCCAAAAATAGATTGTGGATACTCGTTAGAGCCGCCTCGATGAGGCGGCTCTAACGAATACCAACATTCTATATTTTGAGCAGAAATAAAGAAATTATTGCAGTTGTTCATCTTAAATAATCTGTTTTTTTTTTGGCTGTAAAGTTTACAATGTATCTGTATAGGCGTGTTTTCGTATTGACACTATGTCTCCCGGATGTGCTATCCTGATGCTGTTTGCCTAGCCATCTGTATCGGTCAGGTTTACAAGGGTTAACACTTTATACAGACTAGGAAAACGTGTCGATCTGAAATAATGGCGTCCAACATGGTGTCAGAAATAACAAATATTTGGTAAAAATTTTAACATCTTTCTTATTGCTTCCTCCACCTAGATTGCGGTTGCTCGATAGAACCACGTCAACGAGGCGGTTCTAATGAGGACCCACAATTTATGCTTTTGAGATGAAATAATGCAGATAATGTATACCCCCATTAACCCCAATTTTTACTATATAAAGTTTGGGTCGTTTGGACTTGTTATCATGATGAAACAGCAGATTTACTCATAGAAATAATTATATTTGAGCCCCGCCAAGCGAATTTGGGTCTTCGAGCATTCCGTCATGACAGATTTTAACTGCGCATGCCCAGCCATTCAGAGGGGCCAGGGATATGGCTTTCTGTCTGAAGGTTCCTCTTGAGGCATTGCTTGTATGAGCGAGTAGCGAAGGTTCTGGCGAGACTGCGCGGATGCGCAGGCTCGCCTGTACCTTCACTGCTCGCATAGGTGATAAGTACCAAAATCGCTTGACGCGGCCCATTTGATTATGTATGTTTAAGACTAGCAGGGCGGAGCTACATATACCTGCCATAGGAAAATGGTAAACTGCTTTATCCGATCAAGAAGACAATGGCATCAGTCAGTATAAGCTTTTTTTGGGGGATTTGGTTTTATGGCCCTTTCAAGATCATTTCACTTATTTCGAGCAGATCGTTAATCAGAGGTTTGCGAAAACCGGAGTACCCGGAGAAAAACCACCTGACCATCCGTTGCACGACTGTTTGTCTAGCCATCTGTATCGGTCAGGTTTACAAGGGTTAACACTTTATACAGAAAAGGAAAACGTGTCGATCTGAAATAATGGCGTCCAACATGGTGTCACAAATAGCAGATATTTGGTAAAATTTTTAACATCTTTCTTATTGCTTCCTCCACCTAGATTACGGTTGCTCGTTAGAACCGCGTCAACAAGACGGTTCTAATGAGGACCCACAATTTATGCTTTTGAGATAAAATAATGCAGATAATGTATACCCCCGTTAACCCCAATTTTTACTATATAAAGTTTGGGTCGTTTAGACTTGTTATCGGGATGGAATAGCAGATTTGCTCATAGAAATAATTATATTTGATATTGTATGTTTAAGACTAGCAGGGCGGAGCTACATATACCTGCCATAGGAAAAAGGTAAACTGCTTTACCCGATCAAGCAGACAATGGCATCAGTCAGTATAAGCTTTTTTTTTTTTTTCTTGGATTTGGTTTTATGGCCCTTTCAAGATCATTTCACTTATTTCGAGCAGATCGTTAATCAGAGGTTTGCGAAAACCGGAGTACCCGGAGAAAAACCACCTGACCATCCGTTGCACGACTTGGCGTCTCACATGTGACCCGTTAGAGATCTAATTATTAATGCCACGGCGTATAAAGGTCCATATCTAATAATAAATGTTCACGAGACAGACAAGCTTTATTAACAGGATTTGCACTGCTTTCTTATTGAAGGACGGATAAGAACTGCCTAACACAAATGAGCCATTTATTCGGTTAACAAGCCCGTGTAATGAACATTCCATAAACTACACTTTCTGTAGAAAAAAGGGGGCTAAAGTATAAGTTATTGCCCCTTCTTTTGCTAAAAAAATAGAGATTGTGGGCGGTTTAACGAGCTTTATGTTTAAACTAGAATCATGAAGAATATAAAAAAAATCCATGGTTTGAGGAAAAAGGGAACGTATCCATATATTTTTAGGAAACGTGTCCATACTTTCTGGGAACAAGGGAACATTGGCTAATATTTCAAGGGAACAAGAAATTTGCTTTGAGGAACAGACTGCGTGGCCATTTTGAAAATCACTTTCCGGAAACAGGAAACATGGCTGATTTTTTTTAAGTGATATTAGATCCTATAAAATAAAAGTATAATAATTCCAACTTTATTCCCGATTCTCACTTTGCCAAGGGCATCACGTTATTACGTCCGTGTAACAAACACCCCTGTAAACCCAATTTTATGTCGAGAAAAGTAGGCATTATGAAAACACGAACATTTTAAGATGAAAAAATGTGATATTTTTTTCTAATTTCTGCTCAAAGTACTCGTTAGAACCGACTCAGCGAGGCGGTTTTAACGAGTACGCACAATCTATATTTTAGAGCAAAAATAAGAAACATAAGGTATACCCCTATAAAACCCAGTTTTACAATATAAAAGTTGGGCTCAAGGGGTCAAAATTATATAGGCGTGTTTTCGTGAGGGTTAACGGAGTTAAACATTATTGTCCCAATTATTTCCCCCAAATTAGAGACTATGGGTACTCTTTAGAACCGCCTCAATAGGTTCTGATGTTTAGTTTGCAGAAGAAATACGAAAGATATAAAATATTTTCATCAGACAACAATTTGAAACCATGGAAGGGTACAAACTGGTGTTTTATTCGAATGAAAAATTACGTATGTCGACTTTCACATGGTAAAAATTCCTACTTTGCGAAGGACAATTCAGGAATTGTAAAAAAAAATAACATTGCATAGGACATTCACATGATTGTATTACTTTTCAGTTTTCTTTTTTTTTTTTTTTTACAATTAACCCATTTTGTACCAGAAACCCCAAAACGGGTAGTTGGCAAACAGTGCATGCCCAGAACGCGGCGTCTGATCAGGGCCTACACTGTTTGCAAACAGTTCAGTCCATTTTCCAAATAGTTTTTGAAGGACAAAACGATCTGACACCCCTAAAGTTTGAAATGGACTCCTTTTATATATAAGGTCGCAGACTCCATTTGGAACAAAAAGTAGCCATGGCTGTTTACACCGAAAGTACCAACCGCTTCATTGAGGCGGTTCTAACGAATACCCACAACCTATGTTTGTGAGTAGAAATAAGAAAAAATAATGTACACCCCTGTAAATCCCAGTTTTCTCTATATAAAGTGGGGTTTACTGGGGTGATCATTACTTGGACTTGTTATCAACCGCTTCTTTGAGGCGGTTCTAACGAATACCCACAACCTATGTTTGTGAGTAGAAATAAGAAAAATAATGTACACCCCTGTAAATCCCAGTTTTCTCTATATAAAGTGGGGTTTACTGGGGTGATCATTACTTGGACTTGTTATCATGACGGTTCCAGAGCTGTTTGGGCAATTGAAATTTGACTGTGCACTTTCTTTTGCTGGACTCGGCTTTGATCTAGTGTGTGTTTCTTTGACTTGAGGTTTAACATCCCCGTCAACACTGTATAGGTCATTTTGAGGACGTCGCTTCCAATTTTGTGAGACTTGTACCCGACATTGAGATAAAATGACATCTCAAGCCCTGTGGCCCAATGAAACTAATAGGGTTTATAAGCATGGACGGTCCCATGCGCACCGCTTTGCCTGGGCAGGCTTAGATCCTCTAAGCGGTTTACCAGAACTCGTGTGCGGTCGTTTCAAGCTCTGCGTGGAAGCATCTTTTGCGTCAAGTCCCGATGGGCGGGGGTCGAGAAATATGTTTTCTTTTAAATCGCAGGCAAAGGCATTTATCAAGACTCAGAAATACGCCTGTTGTCCGGAGCCTTACATGAACATGGAGATTAGACTAAAATTACAACGAGCTCCCCAGTTCTTCAAGTATTTGCTTGTCGGTCCTGGGATAATTCTTGGTCTGCTGGTACCCTTGCAGTTTCTTTTGCCTCCCAGCTCAGCACAGCGGTCATTATATGGTAAGTTTTTACCCCTTCTAGACGGACTCCCCTACAAACAAAAAAGAACACCTACAAACAATGCAGACCAGGCTACGTCAGTCTGTGGCTTCTGATTGTGTCCTTCCATCACGAAAACACGCATATATAATTCTGACCCCTTGAACCCCCTTTTATATTGTAAAACTGGGGTTTACAGGAGTAAACCTCATTTGCCAAATTTCGGTTCTAAAATATAGATTGTGGGTACTCGTTAGAACCGCCTCGATGAGGCGGTTCTAACGCGTACCCACAATCTATGTTTTGAGCAGAAATAAGAAAAAAAGATCACAATTTTTCATCATAAAATTTTCAGTTTTTTGGCTATAAAGGTTACATTGTATTTGTATAGGCATGTTTTCGAAAAGTTCTGACATTTTCGTAAGCCTTGTCCTGCTGAACACAATAACCCCCTTTATAATTTGCAAACAGTGTAGATCCTGATCAGAGAAGCCATCTGCTCAGGATTTACACTATTTGAAAGCCAGTTTGAGAATCTGAATGAACCATTATATTACGTAATCTGATCGGTTGAAAATCAGAAATGGGTGCACAAAGTTTTTTTTTTTCTTTTTTATTTTGGTTTTACGACCCTTTCAAGATTATTTCACTCATATCGAGCCGATCGTTAATCAGAAGTAGGCGTGCCAAAGTTAATTTAATCAGCAGGATAAGGGTTAATAGAGGATCTTACATGAGTGATCATGTATTATTGAATTTATTAAACGAGTTGAGGAAAATGGATAAATGCAAAGGCTTGCCAAGCATTTTATCCCTTGTCCTCAGCGAGTTTAATAAATTCAATAATACATGAGAACGAATGCAAGATTCTTTTTATCATATGACATTTAAAACGCATTTAATTCACGATTGTTTACAAAAATGTCAATATTCCGCCGTTAGTAAACGCGACGTCGTTAAGGACAGCGTACATCCAACGTTACGGGACGTATCTAGCTAATTTGCATATTTAATCCACTAGTGGATTATCGAAAATATTACATGGCGTTATTACACTCTCAGACGCGACGTCATATGATAAACATATTTCCATAACTCAACCATTGGACCCCTTCGATATACAGTCCAACCTGTATTAAGCAAACACTTATGGGATAATAAAAATGTGCTTGTTTAAGACAGGCGCTTGTTCAACACTGTCGAGTTTCGATGCATTTGCTTTTGTTGGGAACTGAAAGCATGCTTGCTTAAGACAGGTTGTTGCTTCCTAGAGGTGGCCACAGTGATAGGAGGTCTTACCCATCAGATTATCGAGTCCGTGAAATGAATACTCCTTTAAATCCCACTTTTTGTAGAGAAAAAAGGGGTTTACGGTGGTATACATTATATTCTTTATTTCTGCTCCAAGACATGGGGTGTGGGCCCGCCCATTGGGCTTGAAGAAATAAATAGGCTGTATGATGCTTCCACGCAGAGCTGAAACCGACCGCATACTAGTCTCAGCTGAAACCGACCGCACATGAGTCTAAACCGCTCAGAGGATCTAAGCCTACCAAGGTAAAGGGGTGCATGTCGGACCGTCCATGGGCGACAGGGCGTGAGATGTCATTTCATCTCAATATCGAGTAAAAGTCCCACAAAATTGGAAGCAATGTCTCCAAATTGACCTATACAGTGTGGACAGGGACGTTAAACCTCAAATCAAACACATGAAACAAACAAAGACATAGGGTGTGGGTACTCGTTAGTACCGTCTCAATTAGGACAAAACCAGTTTATTTGTTGGGCGTTTTTGAATAGCCTCACCGTCAACACATCTGTGATACCATTATAAACCCATCTTTTATATTGTGAATACAGAAAACTGGGATTCTAATGAACACCCACAACCTATTTAAGAAATCAAAGCACTGAGAGTACTGGTGGGTCGATAGTCTTTGGGGTGTAGTTAGGAAAAATGGGCCTGAGCGTGGACTGTTTCGTTAACTCTTAAACTCCTTTACTGAAAGCAAACCGTGTAGACCCTGATCAGACGCTGCGTTTTCGGCGCCTGACCCTTAAATTCCTATACTCTAAGCAAGCAGTGAAGACCCTGATCAGACGCCGCGTTCTGCGGCGTCTGATCTGGGTCTACACTATTTGCCTAGCCCAACCCATGATTCCAGCCTAGATTTTAAAGTTAACCTTTTCACGTAAACACGCTGACCTCACTGCGATAAAATTCTATAAATAATCTGCGTGGATTCCTACAAATCAGTGATAGTCACGTGGACTCCAGCACTAATAGAGGTTTTGTCCTTTATACCTTTGGGTCGATTGATAAACAAACGACCCAAAGGTCGATTGATAAACAATCGACCCAAAAATGACATATTGTCATCAGAAAAATAACCATTTTTGGAGATATAAAAGAATGTCATACGGATGTGTTCTCGTAATGTTGTTCCAAAACGTTATCTGAGTTTCGCCTCATCAAGCACCTAACTACAGTCTACAGTCGAAATTCAATGGCTCGAACACCTTTGGGACCTCGAAAATCTGTACGAGACAGGGGTAGTTGGAGCCACTGAGGCTTACTGCCAGGAGGCATAACGGGATACCTTTAGACATCTTTTCGGTGTTCCATAATGAAAATGTATGCTGTGTGTACTCATTAGAATCGCCTCATCGAGGCGATTCTAATGAGTACATACAGCATACATTTGCAAGATAAAAGACTAAAATCTCCTTAAATATCCCCCACTATTTCTTATGTAGAGGTTTTCGCTAGGGGCTCAAGAATGGGTTCCACACAGCCATAGTAAACGAGCCATCGCTGTTCGAGCCATAGAAGTTCTACTGTATACATGTATGTTTCTTCATGTAAATAAGTTCATGCAACACGCTTTTAGACCCCACATTATGAATAGGATTGTAAGGTACACAAGGAGGCTAGTTAGAACGTATTTTGTTTGTTTATGTGTTTGATTTGAGGTTTAACGTCCCCGTCAACACTGTAAAGGTCATTTTGAAGACGTTGCTTCCAATTTTGTGGGACTTTTACCCGACATTGAGATGAAATGACACCTCAATCTCTGCCACACAAACAAACCAAAAGGGTTAATATGTAAGGACGGTCCGATTCCCGCCACTTTGCCTGGGCAGGCTTAGACCCCTAAGCGGTTTACCAGTACTCATGTGCAGTCGGTTTCAGCTCTGCGTGGAAGCATCATGCAGCCCAGACTATTTCTTCAAGCCCCGATGGGCGGGGTGGGGAACCCACTTTAGATAAGGAAAAACGTTGTCTATCATATGAATATTATTGTTTACTATTTTATTCTATAAAACAGATTTGGTTATCATTAGAACTGTTTTCATCAGCACCTATAATCTATGTTTGGAGCAGAAATGAGAAAGCAATTTTCATAAAAGTACTATAACGCCTAGGGTGTGTAATTCTGTTGATTCGGAGGTGGGTGGGCGTCCAACAGAATTGACTTCCAGTTGGACAAGGCCTGCTGTCCTAGCAGCAGGTTTGGGTAGAGGGGGAGCGCTATTTCTCCAGTTTCTATACTTCCATTCATTTTCCTCTTTCTCTTTTACTATCTCTTCTGTCACTTATCTCCCTTTCTCTGGGAAACGACACAAAATGAACGACAAGTGTTGACGTGTCGTTAAACCCAAATCAATCAATCAGTCAATCAATCCTGTTGATTCTTGAAGATTATTTTGAGGATGTGTCCTTGCAATAACAAGTACAGTCGAACTTCAATGGCTCGAAAATCTGTTCGAGACAGGGGTAGTTCGAGCCACTGAGGTTACTGTCAGGAGGCATACCGAGATACTTTTAGTCATCTTTTCGGTGTTCTATATTGAAAATGTATGCTGTGTGTACTCATTAGAATCGCCTCATTGAGGCGATTCTAATGAGTACACACAGCATACATTTGCAAGATAAAAGACTAAAATCTCCTTTATTATGCCCCACTATTTCTTATGTAGAGAATTTCGCTAGGGGCTCAAGAATGGGTTCGACACATCCATGGTAAACGAGCCATCGGTGTTCGAGCCATCGAAGTTCTACTGTATGTGTATAATAGATTCCCTTGCAAACCCTGCTTTATATAAAGAAAAATTTAGTTAACAAGGTCATGCTCATAATTCTGATCAGAAACATAGATTTTGGGTACTCATTAGGACGGTCTCTCCTTGAGACGGGCTCAGACAATTACCAACACTATGTTTTTATGCCCCCGGAATCTAAGAGATTCGGGGGCATATAGTTTTTGGTCTGTCCGGATTCGGGGGCATATAGTTTTTGGTCTGTCCGTCTGTTTGTCCGTTTGTCTGTTTGTCTGTTTGTCCGTTTGTCCGTTTGTCCGTCTGCAAAAACTTTAACATTGGGCATAACTTTTGAATGGTAAGTGGTACAGCTTTCATACTTCACATGTGTATACCTTATCACAAGACCTTTCCAGTGGTACCATAATTTTTGATCTCGTGACCTTGAACTTGACCTTTGACCTATTTTTTTCAAAATTTTTAAAAACATTAACATTGGCCATAACTTTCGATTGGTAAGTGATAGGGCTTTCATATTTCATATGTGCATTCATTGTCACAAGACCTTTCTAGTGGTCCCATAATTTTTGACCTTGTGACCTTGACCGTGATGTTTGACCTACTTTTTAAAAACTTTAACATTGGCCATAACTTTCGATTGGTAAGTGGTAGGGCTTTCATATTTCACATGTGCATACTATGTCACAAGACCTTTTCAACAATCCCATAATTTTTTACCTTGTGACCTTGACCTACTTTTTTAAGACTTGAACATTGGCCATACCTTTTGATTGCTTAGTGATACTGCTTTCATATTTAACATGCGCTGTCCGGGGGCATCAGTGTTTCACAAACACATCTTGTTGGACATAAATTAGGAAAACAATTTATCATATGACGTCGCGTCTGAGAGTGTAATAACGCCATGTAATATTTTCGATAATCCACTAGTGGATTAAATATGCTAATTAGGTAGATACGTCCCGTAACGTTACATGTACGACGTCCTTTACGACGTCGCGTTTACTAATGGCGGAATATTGTTATTTTTGTAATCAAACGTGAATAAAATGTGTTATAAATGTCATATGATAATAAGAATCTTGCATTCGTGCTCAAGTATTATTGAATTTATTAAACTCGTTGAGGAAAAGGGATAAAATGCTCGGCAAAGCCTCGCATTTTATCCCTTGTCCTCAACTCGTTTAATAAATTCAATAATACATGAGCACTCATGTAAGATCATCTATGTATTCCCCTGTAAATGGGATTTACATATACAAGGGGATGCAATGTATTCCTAGTTACTTTATACATGTATATAGAATTTATAAGGGTTAAAAATTGTGATTTTTTTTAGAAATGACAGTTCGGGGCTTGGAGAATAGACAGGGAACATGTACATACAGTATTTTTTTTTTTTTTTTTTTTTTTTTTTTTTTGGGGGGGGGGTGCTTTGTTTTACAGCCCTTTCAAGATTATGTCACTTATTTCGCGCCGATTTTTAATCAGAGGTGGCTGAAATGAGTCCTCGGAGAAAACGCTGCAGAACACGGCGTTTCACGTGTGCTCGAACTGCAGAGTTGAGAAACTTATGATCAAAAATTAGTGTTCTTACCCACTAGGCCACCGAGGCCCGTCTTATAGTATTTAGCCAAGATAAAAAACACTGCTGTAATCTGTAACCTCTTTTTTTCAGGGATAATTCTTATATTGAGCACAACCATTCTAGTGACCGGTTTGGGCAGATACTTTCCATATGAGCACTCCTCAGTACCAAAAATAGGTAAAAACGGCCATCACAATAACATACAGTAGAACTTCGATGGCTCGAACACCGATGGCTCGTTTACCATGGCTGAGTCGAGCCCGTTTTTTGAATCCCTAGGGAATTCCTGTACATAAGAAATAGGGAGGGTAAAAAATAGGAATTTTCGTCTTTTATCTTGCAAATGTATGCTCTAATGAGTACACACAGCATACATTTTTCGTTATAGAGCCCAGAAAAAGATGTCCTAAGGTATGTCGTTATGCCCCCTGATATTAGCCCTCAGTGGCTCGAACTACCCCTGTCTCGAACAGATTTTCATGGTCCCAAAGGTGTTCGAGCCATTGAAGTGCGACTGTAGTTCACTCTTTCATTTCTACAGAACGGTCAAGATAATGTGAATGGGTGTGGTATCATGTAATGTGTCTGGCACATGATAGTTCAGTGAGGCAGCACTATAAAAGTGAGCATTGAGCTCCCTATCGCAACCAGACACCGTCGTTATATGACTGAATAATTGTTGAAAGCGACGTTAAACCCGAATTCTAATGCACTAACGTATGTAACGCGACTTCTGATTGGATAACGTCAAAAATTTGCGACAGTATATTCTGCGATATACTGTCGGAAATCCGACGTCATCATGTAACGTCGCTTTTCACTGGTTGCCATTTGGTTTTACGCAGCTCACCGAGCTTGCCGCCTTGTGCAAAATAGCAGAATATTTAACTTTACAACCAAATAAGTGCATTAGAATGGGGATAACTGTATTGAAAATTGTCATTTGGGGAGGTAAATCGGAGGTTTTACGGTCGCAAATTACGTTTTACGGCTCCGCTAACGCGTCGCCGTAAAACGAAATTTCCGACCGTAAAACCTCCGATTTACCTCCCCAAATGTCAATTTTAAGTACAGTTATCCCCTAATTCACACACACACAGAACGGTCACTTTTTTTCCATATTAATTATATTTCTCTTTTTTTTATATTCCAAACGTAAGTTATGCGTGCTCGTTAGAAACATGATGTTCATTTACATGTGCAATTCATCACGAAAATACTCCTATATAATTTTGACCCCCCTTGAGCCCCATTTTTATACAGTAAAACTGGGGTTTACAGGGGTTAATATTATTTTTTTTATTTCTGCTCTAAATTAAAATAAGAAAAATATCACAATTTTTCATCTTAAAATTTTCATTTTTGTCCGCAATAAAGGTTACAATGTATTTGTATAGGCTTGTTTTCGTAATGTCAGAGAAAAATAATAACTTTAGATAAGGCTGAGTAATGGGAATGAAAAAAAAAAAAAAAAAACACAAACCCATTACGATAACACACCCATGCGACATAGTGCATTTTTTCACATCTTCAAAATGGCGTCTTTTCTGATGAAAATCCATGATAATTTTCTTATTTATACTGCCAACATAGGTTGTGGGTACTCGTTAGAACCGCCTCATTGAGGCGGTTCTAACGAGTACCCACAACCTATGTTTTGGAGCAGAAATAAGGCAAATAGTGTTTACCCCCTTAAACCCCAGTTTTCTCTATATAAAGCGGGGTTTAGGGGGGTGTTAATTTCACGGAGTTGTTCACGTAATGCGTACAACCGGCTGCGGCGAAGACAGATTACTGCCTCGCAGACAGATCACATAAAACGCTTCGAAAAAAGAGTAGGTGAAGTTTGTTTCGTTTGTATAAATCGAGAAGGCAATCTGTTACTTTTGCTGCTATTGGAGAAGAAACTAAATGCCTAGGGATACCGCAGCAACATTCTGACTATATTTCAAAACCAGATAAGGCTTTTCCAGTTCGTTGAAAAATATTTTCAAAGAAAATCGTATAAAATTTTGTTTTCGGCGTCAAGTGTACGATTACGGAACAACATATGTTACATTAATTTACGCTAAAAGAACGATTATTCGGCAGCATTTCTGCCAAACTGGACCGTATAACTCGGTTAAATAAACAAACTACGCTCCCCTAAAGAGACCAGGTGTCAAGAAAAATGCTGTCTCTAACTACAGATTGTTTTTAGCTCACCTGAGCCTTTAGGCTCATAGGTGAGCTTATAGTATAGCCATGGTCCGTCCGTCCGTCGTCCGTCCGTCCGTCCGTCAGTCCACCATTTTTAAAGATCTTCTTCTCCTATACTGCATGGCCAATCAAAGCCAAATTTCATATGGAGCCTCAGTGGGATGGGGGAACGAAAGTTTGTTCGCGGGGTCTGGATCACATGACCAAGATGGCCGCCATGCCCATATATGGTAAAAAGCCTTCAAAAATCTTCTTCTCCAGAACCATAAGGCCAGTGGCCTTGAAACTTGGCATGTAGCATATGGTACTCGGGCCCATCATGGTTTGTACAAATGGTGACCCCGGGTTGACCTTGACCTATTTTACAGCAATGTCAAATTTGCATAAGTAGGGTTTTGCATGGGGCAAAGGGAAAATAATGGATTTATAGGAAAACCATTGAAGACAGTGTCACCAAAATTTGTAGATCAGGTAAAGTAACTGAATACATGAAGATCTATGGGTCAGAAAGGTCAAGGTCATTCATTGGCCAAAGACCAAGGTCATTCAGGATCCATATTTCAAACATTTTTTTCTCAAAACTGCTGAGCCAATTTGAGTGAAATTTAATATGGAGCCTTTGTGAGTTGAACAAATGAAAAAATGCCAATATGGTCTAGATCTAATGACCAAGATGGCCGCCACGCCCATATATGGTAAAAAGCCTTCAACAATTTTCTTCTCCAGAACCGTAAGGCCAATGTCCTTGAAACTTGGCATGTAGCATATGGTACTCAGGCCCATCATAGTTTGTACAAATGGTGACCTCGAGTTGACCTTGACCTATTTTACATCAATGTCAAATTTGCCGGCTTAGGCTTTTGCATGGGAAAAAGTGAAAATAATGGATTTTTAGGAAACCATTGAAGACAGTGTCACCAAAATTAGTAGATAAGGTAAAGTAGCTGAATACATGAAGATCTATGTGTAAGAAAGGTCAAGGTCATTAATTGACCTTAGACCAAGATCACGCAGGTTCCATATTTCAAACATTTTTTCTCAGAAACTACTGAGCCAATTGAAGTGAAATTCAATATGGAGCCTTTGGGAGTTGAACAAATGAAAAGCTGCCAACATGGTCTAGATCACATGACCAAGATGGTCACCACGCCCATATATGGTAAAGAAACTTCGAAATTCTTCTTCTCAAGAACCGTAAGGCCAATGGCCTTGAAACTTGGCATGTAGCATATGGTACTCGGGCCTATCATAATTTGTTCAAATGGTGACCCTGGGTTGATCTTGACCTATTTTACAGTAATGTCAAATTTGCTGGCTTAGGCTTTTGCATAGGAAAAAGTGAAAATAATGGATATTTAGGGAAACCATTGAAGACAGTGTCACCAAAATTTGTAGATTAGGTAAAGTAACTGAATACATGAAGATCTATGGGTAAGAAAGGTCAAGGTCATTCATTGACCTTAGACCAAGGTCACTCCGATTTCATATTTCAAAAAAAAAAAAAAACATTTTTTCTCAGAAACTACTGAGCCAATTTAAGTGAAATTCAATATGGAGCTTTTGTGAGTTGAACAAATGAAAAGTTGCCAGTACGGTCTAGATCACATGACCAAGATGGCCGCCACGCCCATATATGGTAAAAAGCCTTCAAAAATTTTCTTCTCCAGAACCGTAAGGCCAATGGCTTTGAAACTTGGCATATATCATATGGTACTCGGGCTCGTCATAGTTTTTACAAATGCTGACCCTGGGTTGACCTTGACCTATTTTATGGCAGTGTCAAATTTGTCAACTTAGGCTTTTGCAGGGGAAAAAGTGAAAATAATGGATTTTTAGGAAACCATTGAAGACAATGTCATCAAATTGGTAGATCAGGTAAAGTAAATGAATACATGAAGATTCATGGGTAAGAAAAGTCATCATTCAGTGACCTGGGACCAAGATTAACCAGGTTCCATATTTCAAACAGTTTTTTCTCAGAAACCGCTGGCCCAATTCAAGTGAAATTTGATATGGATCCTTTATATGATGAACAAATGAAAATTTGCTCATATGGTCCAGATCACATGACCAAGATGGTGGCCATGTCCATATATGGTAAAAACACTTCGAAATTCTTCTTCTCCAGAACCGTAAGGCAAATGACCTTGAAACTTGGCAGGAAGCATCTGGTACACGGGCCTATCATAATTTGTTCAAATGGTGACCCTGGGTTGACCTTTACCTATTTTACGGCAATGTCAAATTTGCGGACTTAGGCTTTTGCTTGGGAAAAAGTGAAAATAATTGATTTTTAGCTCACCTGAGCCTTTAGGCTCATAGGTGAGATTATAGTGTAGCAATGGTCTGTCGTCCGTCCATCCGTTGTCCGTCCGTCCACCATTTTCAAAGATCTTCTCCTCCAAAACGTGAAAGGTCAATCAAAGCCAAATTTCATTTGGAGCCTCAGTAGGATGAAGGAACGAAAGTTTGTTCGCAGGGTCTGGTCACATGACCAAGATGGCTGCCACACCCATATATGGTAAAAAGCCTTCCAAAATCTTCTTCTCCAGACCCATGGAGCCATTGACCTAGAAACACAAATTGACTAGGCGATTATTGGATTAATCATGTGTAATTAACGGATTGACATCTGAACTAAGTCAGTTTTAAGTTTACAGAATTTGATAATATCCTAAATATTTGACTGAATCAGCGAAAATTTCCTAAATGTTGGACCAGTATCGGACCGATTTTTTTGGGCTTTGGGCCGTTTCCAATCGGTCCCAATTTCTGAATTTCGGTCTGGGACCGAAAAAAAATCGGTTTTCCCGAGCCCTGAGCCACGGTCAATCAACTGGTAAATTATTTTTTACACATGACAACAATAAAAAGGATGTTTACACAAGTGTCAAATTAATTGATAATTGACTTAAGTGGTATTTTCTACCTGGCCGATCTTCAATAATGACTTTATCAAAATTTGCAATTATTTGATGGAATAACAAAGATCTTGCGATGGAAAGTAATGTTTCTTGCTAATAGGAACAAGAAAGAAAAAAAAAATAATTAGAAAAATGATTTGGTAAATATTTGTTTTCAATCACAAGATTCACCGGTTCCATGTTTGTCCCACACTTTATTACTATGACCCGCGCTCTGTGCTGTTAGAGTTACTTCAAAATAAGGACAAAATGGTGACATACATAAACAATGACATATGCTTTCAGAACAATACTTAAATTCTTTGCAATATAGAACCGTTTTGGACTGTAAGCATGGACAGTTTTATCACATTGTTAGACATCAAAATTTTGTCCCCACAAGTTGTGTACCCCTGCTCTGAGGCTATATACATATATAAAAACATTAAAATGTACACCAGGACCAGGTGTCAGGTGAGCGTTTACAGGACCACTGGTCCTCTGGTTTATACGACTGTCCACAAACACAGATCAGAGATTTCGAAGGCTAACATTGATGACAGATCAGAATTTCGGTTACATCCTTAAGAAAGACGTATTCCGATTGATTTGTAAAAGCTATTGTCTCGTCAAACTTACCTGGCGTTTTTGAGGAATTGACCTTTGGTTTGTATATACCCGTCTCCATTACAAAAAGAAAAACAACAACAAAAAACATGAAACGTCTTTTAGCTGGTTCATAAGATAGCAATTTCTGCCGTTTTGTTTATGTAGGAAAATGTCTTTATTGAGGGAAGGGGCAATCCGGGTAAATACGGACAGAGGTATAAATAACCTGATCGAGCATGATAGCTCAGTGGTTAGTGTACTTGCCTCTGATGCTAGAGGTCCCGGGTTCGATCCCCGGCAGCGGCGATAAAATTTCGTTGTCCGAACACGCTCCATTGGCAACATTTGCAGGGATGAATGTCATAAAGTGCACCGTCCTTCGGATCGGGACGTTAACTGGAGGCCCCCTGTGCAGGGAGAACCATCCCCTGTGCAGGTTAAAGATCCCTACCGTTATTTCATGATTACTGTGTAGGCTTTCATCCTGCAAAACCTGGAGTGTATGCAATATACCTGCGGTAATGGTCAAATGTGACCGACGAAGTATCAGAAGATATAAAGATAGATAGATAGATAGATAGATAGATAGATAGAATAAGGACAGTTGGATACGAATGTCCATATATCTGTCCCCATTAATGACGCGGCGTTATCATTCAATTCTCTATTAAACTGTACATTTTGTTCTTCTACTGCGAACTTTCACACGTTTGTATCCCTTTGGAATAACGTAATCTACCCGCCTTGCCTTCTTTTCGTTTTGTAAAAACTTCCAAAAGCAACAGTGTTTGAAAGAAAACTTTCTCAGTCCGATTTAATTTATTTTATTAATAAAATGGATGCGTTATTTATTTGTTAGGTTTTTGACACTTTTTCATGTAAATAAGAAGTATTTCAGTTTTATCAGCGAAAACGTAAACTGTTCGTATTTTACCAGCTGTTTTTACATATCTGAAAAAAGGACAAATAGGTTCCTGACAATGCTGGCATGAAAGTGTTTCTGTTAAATGAATATTGTATACCCTTTCATGACAGAATCTAATCAAAATTCTTCCCTCTCACTTCCCCTTTTAATCCCCTCTAACATTTCCCCATTGTCCTAATCAGCCTAGCACCTATTTTCGCCGTTATCCCTGTTTGTACCCTTTCCTCTTCATTCATCCCTTCACCCCTTCCCCGCTTTCTTCCCTCTGGTATCTCTCTTTCCCTCTAGGCCTCCTTCCCCTCTAGACCTCATTCCCTTCCATTTCTCCCACCCCTCTTCTTCCACATTCCCTCTTCCCCACCCTTTCTCGCCGTTCCATTTCCCCGTCTCCCTCTCCATTGGCCTATTTTCTTTTTTCACTAACCCCACTTTTATATAGTGAGGATCACTGATGAGGCCTACTTGGCCGAAACTAGCTAGTCTGACCCAGAAACCAGGTACACTCCATATTTTTCAGTTCTGTGGTGTAGTCTTTGCTTTCAAAGGATAACCCTTTCTGGAACATATTTACAGGGGTAAACGTTATTTTTCTTATTTCTTCTCTAAAATATAGATTGTGGGTACTCGTTAGAACCGTCTCGATGAGGAGGTTCTACTGTGTAAACGTTGGGATCATTGATTCCATTGTTGAATGTTTAAAATATTGAGGGTCACTGATGAGACCTTATTGGCCGAAACTAGCTAGTCGGGCCCAGAAAACATTATTTTTCTTATTTCTTCTCTAAAATATAGATTGTTGGTACTCGTAATAACCGCCATGATGAGGAGGTTCTACTGTATACCCTCAAACTATAATTTGAGCAGAAATAAGAAAAATACCACAATTTTTCATCTTAAAATGTTCGTTTTTGTCAATGTATTTTTAGGCGTTTTTTCGTTATGTCCAAACTTTCGAATGAGTCTTTAAATCATATGACTTTAGCTGTTTGTGGATTATAACACACACACAAGTATGTAACAAGTGCTAAACTAAACTGCAAAGTTACACAACCATATTACATTGCGATAACACAGCCGTGTGGTACAGTGCAATCTTTCATACCTCCAAAACGGTATAGTCTGGTGAAAAATTGTGATATTTTTCTTATCGTTACTCCAAACATATGTTGAGGGTGTTCGTAAGGACAGCTTCATTGAGGAACTTATGACGAGAGCCCAAAACCTATGTCTTCAAACAGAAGACAGACAGCTATTATACCCCCGTAAACCCCAGTTTTCTCTATATTTATAAGTGAGATGTAGCGGACTTGTTAACGTGATGAGAACCACAGCCTGAGTGTTACTCAGATAATGGCTCGTGAGTCTCTCCGGGAAGTTAACCCATGAGCGGCACCGAATGAATTAACGTACGGACCATACCCTGGGCCGCTTGTTGTGCATGATCGCCTCTGCACCGTTTGCGTCACGAGCTGTTAAATGGTGCAACCTGGGTTGTGCAATAAGAACTGATAGAAAACAACATACTCGTACATGGAGTTTGATGTTAAAAAATATTGACACAACCAGATATTCGCACAAACGTCAGATGTTTACTCCTAACTAATTACAACACAAAAATCGCTGTTTAAGTGAAGCATGACATTGCGCCCGTCCACCTAAGTCGTGTGACATCGAGGAAATAAAAGTACAAGCAGAAGAAAATTAAACAAATAACGCCTCAGATGTCTACTGATTTCACAATTTGTGTTTTGACAGGAAATATAAAGCAGTCTCTATGTTACTCCACTGCAGCATTATTACAAGTAATGCCCTGGATCTAGCATGAAATAGTTTCCACCGAAGTTGCCGGTGTAAAGTCATCAAGAATATGTCTTTCTTGAAGATGTAACCAAAATTCAGATCTGCCATCAATGTTAGCGTTCGAAATCTCTGATCTGTGTTTGTGGACAGACGTATAAACAATCTGCACTTAGGGACAGCATTTTTCTTGACACCTGGTCTCTTTAGGGGAGCATATGTTGTTTATTTAACCGAGTTATACAGTCCAATTTGGCAAAAATGCTGCTGAATAATTGTACTTTTAGCATGAACAAGTGAATGTGACTTATTCTGTTCCGTAGGCGTACACTTGACGCCGAAAACAAAATTTCATACAAGTTACATTGAACGAACTGGATAAAGCCTTATGTGGTTTTGAAATATAGTCAGAATGTTGCTGCGGTATCTCAAGGCATTTAGTTTCTTCTCCAATAGCAGCAAAATTCAACAGATTGCCTTCGCGATTTATACAAACGAAAAAACTTCACCTACTCTTTCTTCGAAGCCTTTAATGTGATTTGTCTTCGAGGCAGTAATCTGTCTTCGCCGCAGCCGGTTGTACGGTGTGAAAAAGGATAATTTGCCTGATTTCTTGTTAGAGTGTGTACTTGTTAAACTCATTGAGGTGATTCTGACAAGTACCCACAACATGTGCTGGTGTTGTTATGGAGAAGTAAGAAAAATATCCAAATATTATCCTCATTCTTAATTAATGATATGAAAATTTATTTTCGGAAAAACGTTCATGCACCATTACGAAAACACGCCTATACAAATACATTGTAATTTTTTTCCGCTCAAAAAACGTTTTTTTTTAGATGAAAAATTGTGATATTTTTCTTATTTCTGCTCAAAATATACATTGTGGGTACACGTTAGAACCGCCTCATCGAGGCGGTTCTAACGCATACCCACAATCTATAATTTAAAGCGGAAATAATGAAAATAAGGTCTACCTCTCTAAACCCCAGTTTTACTATATAAAAGTGGGCCGGGTTTAAGGGGGTAAGAATTATATAGGCTTGTTTTCGTGATGCAGCAATACCCCAATACTTAGTGATTAATACCTTGTAAGCGCAACGTTATATAGACAGGATTGAGCTTTACTGGGTTATACATTATTTGTTCAGAGCCGAAATGATAAAGTAAAGTTTTGAATTTCGTTCTGAAAATATGGCTTTTTGAAATACATGTATGAAAATATTATAACTATGGCACGCATTGCTGTTATGCATATGGTCAATCAAAGAACAGAACTTTCCACCTGGTTAACAAGTCTGCGAAATGAACACCCCGGTAAACCCCTCTTTATATAGGGAAAACTTGGGTTATCAAGGATATAAAATACTTTCCTGTTACTGCTCCAAGGCAGAGGTTCTGGGACTGTTTCTGTTTGTTTGATTTGGGGTTTAACGTCCCCGTCAACAAAGGTCATTTTAGAGACATTGCTTCCAATTTTGTGGGACTTTTACCCGACATTGAGATGAAATGACATCTCAAGCCCTGTCACCCAATGAAACCAATAGGGTTTATTAGCATGAACGGTCCGCCTCGCAACCGCGGTTCCTGGACAGGCTTAGATCCTCTAAGCGGATTACCAGTACTAGTGTGCGGGCCGGAGTCAGCTCTGCGTGGAAGCATCATGCAGCCCATATATTTCTCCAAGCCCCTATGGGCGGGGGCTTGCAGAGGTTCTGTGTATTCCTTTGAACCGCATCAGTGAAATTGTTCTTAAAGCACCCATAACCTATGAATGAGGTAGCAATTAGAAAAATATCCAAATTTTTATCAGAAAAATGACCGTTTTGGAGATACATTTGTAGAATAATGAATGCACTATTTCACATGGATGTGTTTTTGTAATAACGAAAACACGCCTATACAAATACATAGTAAATTTTTTCCACCTAAAAACGAAAATGTTTGACTAAAAATAATGATATTTTCTTATTTCTGCTCAAAATATAGTTTGTTTGTGCCCGTTAGAACCGCCTTGTCGAGGTGTGTCTAACGAGTACCTACAATCTATGTTTTGAGCAGAAATAAGAAAAATAAGATCTACCCCTGTAAACCCCAGTTTTACTGTATAAAAGTGGGTTCAAGGGGGTCCGAATCATCATTACGCTAACACACCCGTGCGACATAGTGCATTTTTCACATCTCCAAAATAGCTACTTTTCTGATGAAAATCGATTATATTATTCTTATTTATACAGCAAACATAGGTTGTGCGTGCTCGTTAGAACCGCCTCATTGAGGCGGTTCTAACGAGTACCGACAACCTATGTCATGGAGCAGAAATAAGAAAAATATTGTTTACCCCCGTGAACCCCAGTTTTCTCCATATAAAGTGGGGTGTAAGGGGGTGTTCATTTCACGGACTTGTTCACGTGATGGTGATGTGGTTACTGGACAACCATATTGCTCACAATGAGGACTGATCAGCCTGTGCAGATGTTAAGTCACTTTTCTTTATTTGCAGTGAATCTGGCAAGTCATTATTCTGAAGCTTTGCATAAAGACGTGTTTTGAAAGAAAAAACCATAAACCTGCTGGATAAATGAACTCAGCCACACGCATTTTTGACAATCCTCTAACCACATTACTTGTTTTGTTTGTTTGATTTGAGGTTTAACGTCCCCGTCAACACTGTAAAGGTCATTTTGGAGACGTTGCTTCCAATTTTGTGGGACTTTTACCCGACATTGAGATGAAATGACATCTCAAGCCCTGTCGCCCAATGAAACCAATAGGGTTTATTAGCATGAACGGTCCGCCTCGCACCGCGGTTCCTGGACAGGCTTAGATCCTCTAAGCGGATTACCAGTACTAGTGTGCGGGCCGGAGTCAGCTCTGCGTGGAAGCATCATGCAGCCCATATATTTCTCCAAGCCCCTATGGGCGGGGGCTTGCAGAGGTTCTGTGTATTCCTTTGAACCGCATCAGTGAAATTGTTCTTAAAGCACCCATAACCTATGAATGAGGTAGCAATTAGAAAAAATATCCCAATTTTTATCAGAAAAATGACCGTTTTGGAGATACATTTGTAGAATAATGAATGCACTATTTCACATGGATGTGTTTTTGTAATTACGAAAACACGCCTATACAAATACATAGTAAAATTTTTCCACCTAAAAACGAAAATTTTAGACTAAAATTGTGATATTTTTCTTATTTTTGCTCAAAATATAGTTTGTTTATGCCAGTTAGAACCGCCTCGTCGAGGTAGTTCAAACGAGTACCTACAACATCATGAAAATATGCCTATATAATTTTGACCCCCCTCCAATCCCACTTTTATATAGAAAAACTGGGGTTTACAGGGGTAAACTTTATTTTTCTTATTTCTGCTCTAAAATATAGATTGTGGGTACTCATTAGAACCGCCTCGATCAAGCGGTTCTAACGAGTGCCCACAATCTATATTTTGAGCAGAAATAAGAAAAATATCACAATTTTTCATCTTAAAATTTTCATTTTTTCGGCGATAAAGGTGGCAATGTATTTGTATAGGCGTGTTTTCATAATGATTTATGTTTTGAGCAGAAATAAGGTCTACCCCTGTAAACCCCAGTTTTACTGTATAAAAGTGGGGTTCAAGGGGGTCAGAATCATAAAGGTGTGTTTCGTGATGTGGTTACTGGACAACCATATTGCTCACAATGAGGACTGATCAGCCTGTGCAGATGTTAAGTCACTTTTCTTTATTTGCAGTGAATCTGGCAAGTCATTATTCTGAAGTTTTGCATAAAGACGTGTTTTGAAAGGAATAACCATAAACCTGCTGGATAAATGAACTCAGCCACACGCATTTTTGACAATCCTCTAACCACATTACTTGTTTTGTTTGTTTGATTTGAGGTTTAACGTCCCCGTCAACACTGTAAAGGTCATTTTGGAGACGTTGCTTCCAATTTTGTGGGACTTTTACCCGACATTGAGATGAAATGACATCTCAAGCCCTGTCGCCCAATGAAACCAATAGGGTTTATTAGCGTGGACGGTCCGCCTCGCACCGCGGTTCTTGGACAGGCTTAGCTCCTCTAAGCGGTTTACCAGTACTAGTGTGCGGGCCAGAATCAGCTCTGCGTGGATTCATCGTGCAGCCCATATATTTCTTCAAGCCCCTATGGGCGGGGGCTTAACCAAATAACTTGATAAAATGAATTTTGATGTTCACAAACTGCATGTCAAACAGCGTAGATCGTGACCTGGGGCTACAATGTTTGTGAAGGTAGAGTTTATAATGCTCAGCTGGACAAGGGATAACTCATAATACGCCAACCATGACAATTGTTGTCTGCTTTGTTGTCTGCCGGTTATTTAAGTCATTTTTGCAAACAGTATAGACCCAGATCAAAACCGGGGTCCTGTCTCCATGTGACCTTAGTTATTGGGACTAACATACTAACATACATACAGTCGAACTTCAACGGCTCGAACACCTTTGGGACCTCGAAAATCTGTTCGAGACAGTGGTAGTTCGAGCCACTGAGGGTTACTGCCAGGAGGCATAACGAGATACTTTTGGACATCTTTTCGGTGTTCTATAATGAAAATGTATGCTGTGTGTACTCATTAGAATCGCCTCATAGAGGCGATTCTAATGAATACACTCAGCATACATTTGCAAGATAAAAGACTAATATCTCCTTAATTATGCCCCACTATTTCTTATGTAGAGGATTTCGCTAGGGGCTCAAGAATGGGTTCGACACATCCATGGTAAACGAGCAATCGGTGTTCGAGCTATCGAAGGTCTACTGTAAAAAACATTACAAGATTCATGTGGTTAAGCAATCCAGTTTGTCTCTTACCTAGTTGAAGACGCCAAAGACCCCAGTGGAATTCGTTTCACTTACCGTTCCAAGGCGGTTCTTCTGTCGCGGTTTATATTTGTAATGGTTTGTCTTTCAATGTGTATCGCTTATATTTTTTGTTTTGGATAGCCAATTGACCATTTTGTAGGAAAGTAACTGTCCGTTTGGCTTTTCATTATTGGTGTTTCCATTATATTCCTTCATACGTAGGAATATACGCACCAAACATCAAGGCATATGTGAAACAGCTTATAATACCCTTGTTAGGCCCCAGCTTGAGTATGCCTCCCCTGTGTGGAGCCCATATACCCAGTCAAATATAAACAAGGTTGAGCAAGTCCAAAGAAGAGCAGCTAGATGGGTCAAACATGACTACTCTTCATATAGTAGTGTGACCCAGATGCTTAATACCCTGGGATGGAGATCATTGGAACAGAGGCGGGCAGATGCTAGCCTCCTATTGTTCTACAAGATAGTATATGGCCTTGTCGAGATTCCGCTCCCTACGTACATCCGACATCCAATCAGAACTACCAAAAACATGCATACTATGCACTACATTCAAATCCCTACTACTGCCAGTTACTATAAATACAGTTTCTTTCCCTTGGCTGTGGTAAAATGTAATCACCTTCCTCCTCATGCTGTTGTGTGCTACGATCTGGATTCTTTCAGCTCGACCATATGCACCCTCCATCACCCAATGCCATGAACCGTGAAAAATTGTTTTTATCTGCTTTTAATCGCTACTTTACTAACACTGTTTTTACTTTCAATTCTCCTTAAATCTAATACGTTTTCTTCTATCACACATTTCTTTTTATGGCGCGCGCAGCTGCACATAATCTTCGCGAGAGGGTGTTGCAGGATATATAGATAGGGTCTAGTTGTTTCATGTCTGTGTTTCTTTCCCTTTTGTGTCTCTGATGGGAGCTATGGGTTAATTGTATCGATTCCTGAACATTGCATTCACTTGCATTTTCGTGTGACTGGCCTCATATGGGCCCCGTCGAGCGATTTTGGTACTTATCGCCTATACGAGCAGCGAAGGTTCAGGCGAGCCTGCGCATTCGCACAGTCTCGCCAGAACCTTCGCTGCTCGCTCATACAAGCAGGAATCAAGAATAACCTTCAGACAGAAAGCCATATCCCTGGCCCCTCTGAATGGCTGGGCATGCGCAGTTAAAATTTGTCATGACGAAATGCTCGAAAGCACAAATTCGCTTGGCGGGGCTCATATTATTTATTTTTCTATTGGAACAGGTGTTTTCTTCCTAACTTCAATGTCAATTGCTGCTGTAGCTGTATTTGTGTCAACAATTGTAGCTGGTGTAGCTGGAAAAGGAAAAAGCCGGAGAGCTATGCCAGCCTGGCTATCACAGGTATGGTAATCATGTACTGCATATTGTTAGCTGGTGTAGCTGGAAAAGGAAAAATCCGGAGAGCTATGCCAGCCTGGCTATCACAGGTATGGTAATCATGTACTGCATATTGTTAGCTGGTGTAGCTGGAAAAGGAAAAAGCCGGAGAGCTATGCCTGCCTGGCTATCACAGGTATGGTAATCATGTACTGCATATTGTTATTGTTAGCTGGTGAAGCTGGAAAAGGGAAAAGCCGGAGAGCTATGCCTGCCTGGCTTCACAGGTAGGTATGGTGGTGGTGGGGTGGCTGGAGATTTTTCTTTTGTCATGTGTTACTGGGTTGTTTTGCTAAAGGTCAAACTGCTACTGTTTCCCATCATTGCATTGGATTCTCATCTTATATTTTTGGTGATTCTACAGTAGGTTTCCGTTATTAAGAGGTGTGAATGGACAAGAAACTACTTGGCAGAAACCCTGAATGTTGTGTTTATAGAATTAGCAGATTGCAGAGTCACTTACCTGTCAATATTCTCACTATGCCTGTCAGGAGAAAGTGAAAAAATCTTGATAATCCCCATAACACATCACAGCTTCCATTGTTTGGATTTTCTTTTTCTTACATTCCTGATAATGGACTCATTTTTGCATATTACCATGAAATCTACAAAAAATGGATAAGAAGTTTGATTGGAACCTGGGAAAGGAAAAAAAAAAAAAAACGGAGAGCTATGCCAGCCTGGCTATCACAGGTATGGTCATTTTCAACAGAAGGGAATCTTCATTACAAACTAACAAATTTAGGCGTGTCAGGTTGTGTTTGTTATTAGTTGGTAAGCTTATGCCGTGGCCTGTTGTCCGTCCATTGTTAACTTTTCACATCATCGACTTCTTCTCCCCATTACGAGAACACGCCTATACAAATACATTGTTAACTTTACCGCCGGAAATACGAAAAATTCAAGATGAAAAATTGTGATATTTTTCTTATTTCTGCTCAAAATATAGATTGTAGGTGCTCGTTAGAACCGCCTCATCGAGGCGGTTCTAAGGAGTACCCACAATCTTTAATAAAGAGCAGAAATAAGAAAATAAGGTTAACCCATGTAAACCCTAGTTTTACTCTATAAAAGTGGGGTTCAATGGGGTCAAAATTATAAAAGCGTGTTTGCGTGATGCATATCGTTAACCCATCTTTAACAGAATCCAATCTTCCTCACCAAGTATAGCAGGAGTTTATTAAGAAATTTAGGCGTGTCAGGTTGTGTTTGTTATTAGTTGCTAAACTTATGCCGTGGCCTGTTGTCCATCAGTCCATTGTTAACTCTTCACATGTTCGACCTATCCTGCCGAACCGGATGTCAGATTATGCTGATATCTGGTTGGGGGCATCCTAGTGACACAGAGATTCGGATTTGCTAAAACTGTTTCGTTCGGATTTCCAAGATGGTGGCCATCTTGAAATTATTCAAATGACATCTCCTCCCGAACCAAATATCGAATTGAGCTGAAACTTATTGTGAGGCATCGAGGTGACATTGAGATTCACATTTGCTAAAATCATTCCGTTCCTGTATCAAAGATGTCCGCCATGGCAGCTATCTTGGAATTCTCCAAACGACATCGGGCACTCCTCCCGAACCAAAGGTCGAATTGAGCAGAAACTTGACGGGAGGCATCGGGGTGACATCGAGATTCAAAGTTGTTAAAATTGTCCAGTTCCAATATCCAAGATGGCAACCATGACTGCCATCTTGAAATTTTTCAAACGACAAATCCTCCGGAACCAGAGGTTGGCTCGAGACGAAGCTTCACAGAAGGCATCGGGGTGACAAGGAGATGCAGATTTGCTAACATCGATATGTTCTGATATCCGAAAAAGCCGCCATAATGGCGGCCATCTTGAAATTCTTTAAACGACGTATCCTCCCTAACCAAATGTTGAGCGGAAACTTGATATGATACGGCGACATGGATATTCAGATTGTTTGATTTATAGATGGGTTTGTTTCGTGCAAAATTTATGATAAACGCGATGACTTTGATTTTGAGATTGTAAATTTTCCTTTTTTGGATGGTGATGTTCCTCGTGCGCCATACTATGGCGTTTATATTTCGCAATTAATTCGATTTGCTAGAGTGTGTAGTCATGTTACTGACTTCAACACTCGTAATAAATTATTAACGGCTAAACTTCTTAATCAGGGTTATCGGTACCATAAACTACGCAAAGCCTTTTCAAAATTTTATAGACGCCATTCTGATTTAATTTCAAATTTCAATATTGGACTTAAATCTCTTCTGCAACAAGGTCTGTCGAAACCCGAATTTTATGGTGACTTAGTATATAAATTCAGAAAAATATATAACCGCAATGACTTCAGCACCCAATTTCGTAAAATCATTCTTCGATATAAAAAGATTGGGTACAACATGGATGTTATACGACAGACTGCATGCATGGTAGTTAACCCAATCACGGTTGGCAACTTTGCTTCCCTCTTTAATTGCACGCCGGTGGGTCAGGCCTCAGATTCTATTACGGTTCCAACGTAAAGGCTTATTGAGTATTAGAGAGATCTAATTCAAGGTAATGTTGGTTGGTGCCTGATGCTATGTCTCTGGTCGGGCCCATCGGTGTCAAACTGTTGGTTTTCTTTTGCTCCAGCATTTCAGTGGTTGCTTGCTGTCGAGTCCTCACCGTTGTCTCACCTCTGTGGTTCTTTGGTTATGTGTGTTCACGGAGATGTTGCACTGATGAGTTAGGCCTTCATGCGGACTGAACAAATTATTTGTCTTAATCGCGACGGAAGTAAGGGCGAGGATTGTGGGCACTTGAAATCGATTTAAGCCCCCCAGGGGAAATCTTTCCACTGACCGTTCCAAGGCGGTTCTTCTGTGGCGGTTTATTTATGTTGTTGTTTGTTACTTACTGTGTGTATCACTTGTGTCTTTTTATTTTGTATGGCCAAATGGCCATTTTGCGGGAAAGTAACAGTCCTTATGGCCTTCCTTTGTTTAAGTTTCCATTTTGGTCTGGTCGCTTAATGTTTGTGTTTCTTTCCCTTTGGTGTCTTTGATGGGTGGAGTAAGTTAATTGTATCGATTCCTGATCTTTGTTTTACTTCTACTTTCCTAAAATTCTGTTCCGATATCCAAAATGGCTGCCGTTGAGGCCATCTTGAAATTCTTCAAAAGACATCTGCTCCTGAACGATAGGTCAGATCGATATGAAACTTGTCGGGAGGTCTTGGGACGACATGGGGATTCGGATTTGCTAAGATCGTTCCATTCCGATAAACAAGATGTCCACCATGGCGGTCATGGGTGTAGCTTAAACTTGATTGAAGGCATTGCGGCGACATGGACATGCATATCGCAATGGCGTCGATCTTGCAATCTGTCAAAACAAAGTAAGGATTGAGCTGAAAAGTGATTGGAGGCATCAGGGCAAGATGTGGATCCAGATTTGCTAAAATCGTTGTGTTCCGATATCCAAGACGGCTGCAATGACAGCCATCTTCAAATTCATCAAACGACATCTGCTTCCGAACGAAAGGTCAGGTCGAGCTGAAACTTGATGGAAGGCATTGCGGGGACATGAAGATTCAGATTTGCTAAAATTGTTCTGTTCCTATATCCAAGGTTGAAATTCTTGACAGGGACATCTCCTCCTGAACCAAAGGTCAGACTGAGATTAAACTTGACATGGAGATTAAGATTTGCTAAAATCGTTCCATTCCAATTTCCAAGATGGTTGCCATGGTGGCCATCTTGAAATTCTTTAAACGACATTTCCTTAAACAAAAGTCCTATTGCACTGAGACTTAATGGCAGGCATCGACTGGACGGAGTTTCAGATTAAATCACTCCATTCTGATAGCCATGATGGGTGCCATGGCAGCCATCTTGAAATTCTGTAAAGAACATCTGCTTTTGAACTGAAGTTCAGTTGATTTGAAACTTATTGGGAGGCATCGAGGAGAGAGATTCAGACTTCTAAGGACCATTTTGTTCTAATATCCAAGATGGCTGCAACGTTCACCTTCTAGAAAATCTTCAAACAACGTCTGCTACAGAATGGTCTGTTGCACTGAGTTGACATTGGTGGGAGGCATTTGGGTGACATGGAGATTTAGAATTGCTAAAATTAATACAAACTGATATCCCAGATGGCGACCAATTTTGAAAGCACCTGTATACATTTCGGATATAAGATTTACAGGCCCGGGGATGGGCAGCTCAGATGTTTCAGTATATGTCCACAAGATGATTCAGTATTGTGGCATGTTTGCTAGCGGCCATATACCCCATAGCTTTGTTTGTGTTGCAGTTGAATTCACATGACTGGTTGCTTTGGTTTAATGTTTTTGACAAAAGAACATGCCAAAGGCAAGTGCAAATGACAACTCTGTCCTGCCAAGCTACAAATGTATACACCCCCACTATGCATCAACATCATCTCTTCCTGAATCCTAAATCAGACTAAGCTGTTGAGAAACTTAATCAGAGACATCAAGGCAACGTGAAGATTCAGAATTGCTAAAGGCAATGCGATCTGATGGACAAGATAGCTACAAAGGCACTATGTAATAGACACATCCCAAGTCTACGTCACACAAGGTCAAAGGTCATTAGCCGCGTTTTATCTGGTAGGTAAAAAAACTTCCGGTTCCATACACTACCATTTATATAGCACGAATTATTTTCTGTAATAACTATTGTTAAATCGTCTTTCTATCAAAACTGTTTGCCACAAACCATTTTTGACATTAAACTGCTTCCTTTTCGTATAAATTTGGATAGAAACTATAATTTTTTTAATCTTATTTCCATTCGTTAAATAAAGCGCATCGACTAGGTTTTGGCATGATGGTTGGTAGTTTTAAAACGTTTTCTAGGCAACAAATGTGCGACAAATGTCAGAAGAGACTGGTTCTATATCATTTATTACTTCAAAAACACAAACTGACAAGGATCAGTTAATTTTGTGGAGAAGAAATGAGTTTAATCACACGATAAATATTGGAAATTCTCATTGACACTGTACGGCAACAGTCATGTTTTGCCAACCAGATAAAAGAGTTCCTCTACAGGGGAGGTAATTGGCGCATGTGCAGTGAAATGTAAACAAGGTCACGTGTCAAAACATTGGATCCGTCTATATATGATCAGAATCAGAATCAGAATTGTTACTGGTGACACGTCAAATGACATTCATACACCAGGACCTGTGATGTGGGAAGTTAGTCCCTAGCTCTAACCAAAGAGGTAAATTTAGCTACACAATCATCCGCACCTTCAGCTGTCGAAATAATCGAATCGGGAAGGGCATTCCAATCTATAATGGTTCTGGGGAAGAACGACTCTTTATAAATGTCAGTTCTTGCAGTAAGGGTCTGAAACGCCAACGAATGGTGATTTCTACAGTGTCTAGCTGGGGGAACAAGGTCATTTGTTGGAATGCTGGCAGCACCCTTTAGACCTTTGTATAAAAGGATTAGCCTACTGTCTTTTCTCCTTTTCTTGAGAGACTCCCATTTTAATTTTCCAAGTATTCCAGTCATGCTCCAAGTTTCAAAGCAGTAATTGCCTGTTACAAATCTAGCAGCTCTATTCTGAAATTTCTCAATTCCATCGTTAAGGACCACTCCACTGGGGTCCCAGATACAACTACCATATTAAAAGATTGGGCGAACAAGACCTTTATATGCTGCCTCTTTTACATCATGAGAGCACTGATGAAGGATTCGCCTCAGGAAACCAAGCGTTCCATTTGCCTTAGTTTTGTTTGTTTGTATTGGAGTTTTACGGCCCAGTCAACACTATTTAGGTCATTTTTGAGCCGGTCAGTTTACCTATCAACACTTTCCTGGGCAGGCTTATACGTAAGCGGTCAACCAGTACAGTGCACATTCTTTCGCCAGAAACTGACAACTGCCCTTCTTGAATCAGCGGAAGGGAGAGAATGACCGCAGAAAAGATTTCATGATCAATCTCCACGAAAGAATGTTGCTGACCCCGGCGGGAGTCGAACCCCCATTTGCCTTAGTACACATAGTGCTAATATGAGTATTCCATCGCAAGTTGTGTGAGATTGTCACTCCAAGGTATTTAATGGATTTCACATTCTCGAGGACCGTTCCCTCTAAGGTGTAAGAAGCCTCAACTTTATTAGATCTCTTCCTAGTTATCTGCATAATATTGCATTTAACTGGCTGAAAGCTCATGCCCCATTTACGTGCCCAACATCCTAATCTATCTATGTCAGCCTGAAGTTTCAATGAGTCATCTGTATCTTTAATTTCCCGGTAACAAACACAGTCATCTGCGAACAGTCTTATTTTTGAGTCAATGTCAGTGGAAATATCATTCATGTACAGGGAGAACAAAAGTGGACCAAGAACGGTCCCTTGCGGGACTCCAGACAAAACTGGAGCCCACTCCGAAGATCTTTTTTTTTTTTTGGTTTGGGTTTTACGGCCCTTTCAAGATTATTTCACTCATATCGAGCCGATCGCTAATCAGAGGTGGGCGAAAACCGGAGTACCCGGAGAAAAACCACCTGACCTTCCGTTGCAGAACTTGGCGTCTCACACGTGGCCCGAGTGAGGCTCGAACCTACGGCGGTGAGAGACCTAATGACTAAGAGTCAGCGCTATTATCCACTAGGCCACGGAGGCCCGTACCACTCCGAAGATTCACCATTAACAACAACCCGCTGTTTTCTGTAGCAAAGAAAGGAATCTATCCATTTGAGGGTCTTTCCCCCAATTCCATAACCAAATAACTTAGGTTTAAGTAGTTCATGAGGAGGGGTGTCAAAAGCCTTCTCGAAGTCCAGAATAAATGTGTCCACCTGTCCCCCTTTGTCCAAGATTTTTGCCCAGTCATTAATAACTGTGCTTAGCTGAGTTTCACAACTGTGCCTTTTCCTAAATGCATGTTGTCTGTCTGACAAAAGTTTATGTTCGTCCAAGTGGGCCATGATGTTTGAGCAGACTATATGTTCCAGCAATTTACAAAGAACACAAGTCAGAGACACCGGGCGATAATTACGGACAAGAGCCCTATCTCCTTTTTTAAAGAGTGGACAAATGTTTGCTAAGAGCCATTCTTTTGGGATTTCACCCGTATCAAGAGACTGTTGAAAAAAGTGTGCAAAAACTGGACCCAACTCATTTGCTATTTCCTGTAGGAATCTAGGATGAAACTCATCAGGTCCTATGGCCTTACATGGGTTTAAGCCTTGAAGTAATTTGATCACTCCTGCAGCTGTCAAAACAATATTATTCATGAATGGGGCTGATCTTCCAGTAAATGGAACCTCCGTGAACTCAGTTTTATTAAATGCATCATTGAATTGACCAACTAGTTCCTCTGCCCTTTCAGAGTCTGATTCAGCAACCCCGTCCCCTCCTCTTTTATTAAGGGGCGGGATACCTTGCCTGTCTTTCTTCTGGCTATTAATATATCTGTAGAAGTCTCTGGGATTTGCCTTTACATCACCTACCAAGTTATTCACATACAAATCATGCTAATTTTTTATATCAGTCTTGATTTCACGTCTCAAGTTTTCAAATTTTGTCCGGAGTTTACCACTTCCCGTCTTTTTTGCCTTTGCATGAATCTTATTCCTTCTGCGAATTTTCCTTCTTATCTCTGGAGTGATCCAGGAAACAGAAGATACAGACCTACTAGTTTTTGAGGGGATATGATTTTCGGCCGAAGTATGAATGAAAGAAGTTATCAAATCAAAATTCTCCTGTACAGACCGAGCATCTGAATGACCATTAAAGTAATTCTCCTTTGCAAATCTGAGTGCATCCTTCCTCATAGTTTCATAGTCACCTTTCTGATATGAGTACACCTTCCTCCGAGGTTTCTTTATTGGTGGGATGTGAATTTTTAAATATCCGGAGACAACATCGCGGTCACTTAGTTTATCTGGGGAATGAATGTCTTCGAATTGTCCTGGCAAAGTCGTAAGGATCAGATCCAATGTGTTCTTATCACGAGTGGGGAAGTTAACAATTTGTTCAAGGCCTTGATCGTTCATAATGTCAATTAATATTTGTCCTTCCGACTGATTCAGCATTGTGCCTTGTTTGCTGAGCCTGTCGGGCCAAGCAATGTCTCTGAAGTTGAGGTCACCTAGAACATGTACAGCCGGGAGTTTTTTACCCTTATGCTGTGATGTAATGCAATCCGGTTGGTCTTTAAACAACTGAAAGTTTTCGATTGTACCATTTGGTGGTCGATACCAACTTGCTACGAAGTGCGAAGTTTTATTTGCAAAAACCTTAACCCAGACCGATTCGCTGTCATTTTCAAGTTCCATGAAAGGCATGTGAGGGATGTCTCTATGAATGAGCAACATCACCCCACCGCCATGAGAGTTCCTATCTTTTCTGTACACACAGTACTGACAAGTTTCAGGGAAAAGCTCAAATATAGTAATTGAACTGTCAATCTTTGTTTCCTGAATAGCAACAATATGAGGTTGAGATGTATCGAGGAAAGCTAAAAGTTCAAGAATTTTCCCTCAAATTCCATTTATGTTTATACTGCAAAGTTTCAAACCTTTCACAAAATTTGACTTAGTTTCATCAGCAATCGAAGATTTGCCTCTCTTATCCTCTGACAGAGGTTCAAACCTGTTTGGCTTACTCAGTTCTACATATTCATCAAAGAAGGAGTCTGAAAAGTTACAGACCTCACATTTTGGACATATCCAGTGGCAGCTTGAATTTACCAAAGTGCCATATTCTGCATCTGAAATGAAGGAACAGTCAGTGTGTATCCACATTTTACATTGATCACACTGAACGGCTTTGTGGCTATTAAGGACAGCACCACTGCAAAGACCACAGTCAGCTTTGCAGTCTTTGCAATACCAAGTCCCAGCTCTAGATTCAATTTCTAACAGTTGACTGTTATCCAAATCAGAACATGAGGAGTGAAAGCGCTTGTTAGTCCTCACATTCTATCCATTTCTCAGAACCTTTGCAATATTTTTTGCAGAGTCCGCAGCGAAACCTTGGGCCGGGGTTAGTTTCAATGTCTCCGGCCAAGATTAGAAGTAAAGCCAAGTTTGTACCGCGCGAGGACTTGAAGTTTCGCAAGCCCTCCGAACACCTTTTGTTCCCATTCTTCCTTGTAAATGCCAAGTACTGGGAAATTCTACTACTACTCTCCTTAATTGTAATCTTGCACTCCTGATTTCCATCATCTGGATGCATTCAATAAGTTGTTTTCCAAAGAGTGAACCCAAGAATAAAGACCATGGAAAATAGGGAGACCTTCATTTTAATATACCAGGTAGTGATTTGATAATTTCTAATGATTTATTATGGGGTGTCAAGCAACAATCCTGATTCCGAGTTTCCAAATCCTGATTCCAAAGGATAACCCTTTTATAGAACATATTTGTCACAGCCAGCACACTGACAGCTACAAAGGACTATTCAGTATACTGGTTCAATTATATACAGCTCAGCACACTCAAATATCTGACAACACACAGGCTCTCCAGAAAAATGAATGTGACAAGCGACCTTATTTTGATCCTAAGAATTTTAGTTTACGTTACACCACCCACTAGTGAGGTAATGGCGGGAAAGAATGTCAGCAATTTTTTCAATCTACAAGACAAACAAATCACAATCTAGGGTAACCAGCAATAAAATGTTGCTGGTTTACGCTTGTCTGTTGTGAATCAGACAAGAAACCAAACAGATATGATCAGCCTCATCCAGGGGAGATTTCTGGCCCACTTGGGCTTCTAGTTTTTTAAATCACTGAGAAAATTGCTGATTGTCTCCTAAAACAGTTAAGGCCTTGATCAAACTTTACATTCTGCAGCATCTGACTTGGGCCTGCCCTGCATTATTTGTCAATGTACCCAAAAGATTAAGAGAATTTGAAGGAAATAACATACAAATTTTGGTGTGTTAGAATCGAAATAGATAAGTTGAGACTAGTGTTTGCATTGCTGATTATTAAATCACTGTTTGTTGGTCAGTTGTAAGCAGACATATCACGAGCCCATGATTTCATCTACTTTACAACGGACATCCAAATTGTGATTTATTACTCAACAACTCAATGCTAGAGTTGATCTATTTCTAATAAATTACCAAATGACATTGCATTAATTTAAAAATCACAAATAAGTAAATTATATCGGGAAAGGAGAAACTTCTGTTTGACATCACGCAAACACGTCTATATAATTTTGACCCCCTTGAACCCACTTTTATATTGTAAAACTAGGTTTTACAGGGGTAAACCTTATTTGTCTTATTTCTGCTCTAAAATATAGATTGTGGGTACTCGTTAGAACCGCCTCGATGAGGCGTTCTAACGTGTACACACAATCTATATTTTGAGCAGAAATAAGAAACATATCACAATTTCTCAAATCAAAATTTTCATTTTTCGGGGAAAAAAATTTACAATGTATTTGTATAGGCGTGTTTTTTCGGTATGGAAATAAAGACCCCCTAAGCTCCAGATGAGGGAAGGTAATGAAGATAATTTCAGAATATTTTTTCATATTTCTATGGCTACTTATCTAATGAAAATCTGAGATATTATTCTTATTTACACTGCAAACATAGATTGTGGATGATTCATTGAGGCGGTACTAACTAGTACCCTGACACTATGTCATGGAGCAGAAATAAGAAAAATAATGTATAATCTCTATACAAAGCGGGGTTAGGTGGGTGTTCATTTTACAGACGTGATCACGTGATGATCCAGAGCTATACGACTTCTGATTCAATTTTTCTTTCAGCTGTGTCTAGGTTCCAAAGGACTACGCCGCCTGCTTTGCATTGCGGGTACCAGTCCAGTAAACAGCATGTATTCCTCTGTAAACAGTAGACTGCTGGAAGATATACAGGAACCAGCTCTTGAGATGATGGCAGAACATGACATAGATGAAACATCTGGTGGGAAGGAGATGTACAACAGTAGTACAGAAGCCTATTTGCGTAGTATTGCAAAATCAGCCAAGGTCACAGCTAGTAAATATGTGGCGGAGGAATCTCTCGAAAGACTCAATTCAGAATGGCAGGATCTTGCTAAAGTCCTGGATAGACTGTGCTTCTTATTCTTCACAATTGTGTATCTCATTATCATAGTCAGTTTTATGTCAAACAGTGATAAAGTAACTTGAGATTAGAAAAAAGTCAGTGCAGAGCTATATTTGGAGAAAGTAGCATGACTATTACAAACACTTTTACTATATGGGACACAGGCGAAGATGTAGAGGATCTCTTACTCGTGTTCATCTCTTATGAAATTGATCAAACGAGCCTTTGGGGAGTTTTAACAAATTTAATATGAAATGACCACGGGTGTAAGATTACATTTATCACATTTTGATTTCATTACAAAAACACATCTGTACAAATACATTGTAAACTTTTCTGAGGAAATTATGGAAAATTTTTAAGATGAAAAATTGTGATATTTTTCTTATTTTTGCTCAAAATATAGATTGTGGGTACTTGTTAGAACTGCCTCATCGCGGCGGTTCTAACTGATACCCATTATCTATATTTTAGAGCAGAAATAAGAAAAATAAGGCATATCCCTGTAAACCCCAATTTACCGTAACCCAGGCATTGAGTTTATGGCAGAACATGACCTAGATCAAACAGCCGGTGGAAAGGAGATGTACAACAGTAGTACAGAAGCCCATTTGCGTAGTATTGCAAAATCAGCCAAGGTCACGGCTAGTAAATATGTGGCGGAGGAATCTCTCGAAAGACTCAATTCAGAATGGCAGGATCTTGCAAAAGTTCTGGATAGACTGTGCTTCTTATTCTTCACAATTGTGTATCTCATTATCATAGTCAGTTTTATGTCCAACAGTGATAAAGTAACTTGAAGATTAGAAATGAGAGTCAGTGCACAGCCTAATCTGGAGAAATTAGCTACTTTTTGCCATATGGGACATACATAGAGGATCTTACACTCGTGGTCATTTCATATCAAATTTATCAAACAAGCTTTTGGAGAGTCACAAATTTCATCTGGAATGACCACCAGTGTAAGATTCTGTTTATCACATTATGATTTTAAATCAGATTTTTTTTGCAAACAGAATTATCATTATGAAAACACGGCCATTTGACATAGTGCATTTTTTCACATTTCCAAAATGGCTACTTTTCTCATGAAACTCTGTGATAATTTTCTTACTAATACAGCAAACTTAGGTTGTGGGTGCTCAGGTAGGCGGTTCTAACGAGGACCACCAACCAATGTGTTGGAGCATAAATAAGAAAAATAATTTATACCCTGTAAACCCCTGTTTTCTTTATATAAAGAGGGGTTTAGAGGGATGTTCATTTCACAGACTTGTTCACATGATGATAGGGTTGTCAAGGCATGTGGTCCTATGATTGTTATGTCCTTACATTATCCACTAAATAGCAGTGACATTATGTGATGAAAAAGTTAAGGGGATTGGGAACAACTTCAGGGGAGGCAATTCCTTCAAAAGTATTTTTGTCTCCCATGTCAATAGGGGTCAACATTTAAAGGAAAGAACCTGCACCAACGTTGATTTGATGTTGCCCTAGGGACGTGCGCCTGCTGGAGCATTTGTCTCTGATCACCCATCCATCTATGCAATCTGATCAAAGTCTTCGCAGTGCACTGTACTAACAGTCATTGACCAGCAGCTTTTTCATACATACAGGGAGGGTCGCATTTCAAGTGAATACATTTTAGGTAGTATGTTCCTTTACCACATGAAGTCTTTGATATGCAGTGGATAATGTCATGTCATGAATATCATATGACCACATTTGTAATAACACTTTGGTGGGATTAAGTAACGTCATAATGAGGTCCATGTCAACAATGTATTTCTGTGGTCCATGTCAACAATGCATTTCTGTGGAAAAACTGTCTCGTTTTAAATGTGATAAAATCCATTTTAAAGTGGTCATATGATATAAACAGAATCTTACACTCATGGTAATTTCATATTATATTTATGAACCTCACCAAAAGCTCGTTTCATAAATAATCAAACTTCAATGGGTCAAACACCTTTGTGAGCATTAAAATTTGTTTGAGACATGGGAAGTTTGAGCCACCTAAGGTTGATTTTAGAGAAAGGTCTAGAGGCCATCACGAAAATACGCCTATTTACTTTTGACTCCTTTAACCCCTCTTTTATATAGTAAAACTGGGGTTTGAAGGGGTAAACCCTAGTTTTCTTATTTTTGTTCTAAAAGTAGAGTGTGGGTACTCGTTAGAACCGCCTCATCGAGGCGGTTCTAACGAGTACCCACAATATATATTTTGAGCAGAAATAAGAAAATATCACAATTTTTCATCCTGATGTTTGAGCCATCAAAGTGTCACTGTATACTAAGGTTTCACATACATGATAAACAGAATATTACAGTCATGGTAGTTTTAAACAAAAACTTAGCAAACTAAACAAGTTCATAAATTCTTTACACACCTCAGCATCTTCATAACAAATTTCATTGTAACATTGGGTTGAAAAACACAATTTTAACCCATTGCATGCGGGAAGCGCCTACAGGGGTACCTTGGCAAACATTGCAGGCCCAGATTAGACACTGCAGAATGCAATGTCTGACCAGGGCCTGCACCATTTGCTAATATAATTTCCTGTCAAAAATAGAATCCAAACGAAAACAAGAGGCCCATGGGCCACTACGCTCACCAGAGGTCATGTGGTTTATACCATATACAGGCAAGGTGCCCATCTTGGTCATGTGACAACAATACCACGAATAATGTTTAATTGCCTCACCCCCATAGAGGCTTTTCATGTAATTTGGTTTCAATCAGCACAGCTCTTTTATTGGTGAAAAAGATAAAAATACTGAATCTGAGCCATCCAAGACAAAGGTCAGTAATGACCTTGACCTTTGGAATTAATAAACTTCCATTCAGCTAACTGTAAATATCATTTTTGATGTAACAGCCTACCAGGCAATCAGAAATATCCACTACTTTGCAATTTTTCCATACAAATGTCTAAGTGACCAAATTTGACCTTGACATAAAACAGGTCAAGGTCAACCTAAGGTCATCATTTGAACAAACTTGGTAGGGCCAGAGTCCCTGATGCTGCATACCAAGTTTCAAGATCATCGGCCATTCAGTTCTTGGGAAGAAGATTTTTAAAGGTTTTTACCATATATGGGCATGGCGGCCATATTGGTCATGTGACCAAGTCCTCATGAAAAAACTTTCGTTCCCTCATTCCATAGAGGCTCCACATGTAATTTGGTTTCAATTTGCCAAGTAGTTTAAGTGAAGAAGAAGATAAAAATACTGAATCTGAGCCATCCTGGACAAAGGTCGGTAAATGACCTTGACCTTTGGAACTGATAAATCTCCATTCAGCTGATTGAAAATTCCATTTCTGATGCCACTAGCTAATATATGATCAGAAAAATCCACTGTTTTGCTATTTTTCCATTCAAATGTCTAAATTACTAAATTTGACCTTGACGTAAAACAGGTCAAGGTCAACCAAAGGTCATTATTTGAACAAACTTGGTAGGGCCAGAGTCCCTGATGCTGCATACCAAGTTTCAAGATCATCGGCGGTTCGGTTCTTGAGAAGAAGATTTTTAAAGGTTTTTATCATGTATGGGCATGGCGGCCATATTGGTCATGTGACCCAGTCCTCACGAACAAACTTTCGTTCCCTCGTTCTATAGAGGCTCCACATGTAATTTGGTTTCAATTGGCCAAGTAGTATAATTGAAGAAGAAGATAAAAATACTGAATCTGAGCCGTCCTGGACAAAGGTCGGTAAATGACCTTGACCTTTGGAACTGACAAACTTCCATTCAGCTGATTGTAAATACCATTTCTGATGCCACTAGCTAATATACAATCAGAAAAATCCACTGTTTTGCTATTTTTCCATACAAATGTCAAAGTGACCAAATTTGACCTTGACGTAAAACAGGTCAAGGTCAACCAATGGTCATCATTTGAACAAATTTGGTGGGGCCAGAGTCCCTGATGCTGCATACCAAGTTTCAAGATCATCAGCCACTCGGTTCTTGAGAAGAAGATTTTTAAAGGTTTTTACCATATATGGGCATGGCGGCCATATTGGTCATGTGACCCAGTCCCCACGAACAAACTTTTGTTCCCTCATTCCATACAGGCTCCACATGTAATTTGGTTTGGATTGGCCAAGTAGTTTAAGTGAAGAAGAAGATAAAAATACTGAATCTGAGCCATCCTGGACAAAGGTCGGTAAATGACCTTGACCTTTGTAACTGATAAACTTCCATTCAGCTGATTGTAAATACCATTTCTGATGCCACTAGCTAATATACCATTTGAAAAATCCACTGTTTTGCCATTTTTCCATACAAATGTCTAAGTGACCAAATTTGACCTTGACGTAAAACAGGTCAAGGTCAACCAAAGGTCATCATTTGAACAAACTTGGTAGGGCCAGAGTCCCTGATGCTGCATACCAAGTTTCAAGATCATCAGCCACTCGGTTCTTGAGAAGAAGATTTTTAAAGGTTTTTACCATATATGGGCATGGCGGCCATATTGGTCATGTGACCCAGTCCTCACGAACAAACTTTTGTTCCACCTTCCCATAGAGGCTCCACATGTAATTTGGTTTCAATTGGCCAAGTAGTTTCAGAGGAGATGTTGTTTGAAAATGTTGACGACGCAGACGCAGACGCAGACGACGACGACGACGACGACGGACGACGGACCAATGCCTATACTATAAGCTCCCCCGGAGCTTTCGGCTCTGGTGAGCTAAAAATAAGCCTGACTTCCCTTATATGACAAATGGACTTGACCGACATATTGCAATGGAAGAGTTCACTAGCATACAATGGATTAACATTTCTCCAAAACATGCATAGGTTGTTTTCTTATTATTTTTATTTTGGTTTTACGGCCCTTAATAGATTATTTCACTTATTTTGAACTGATTGTTGATCAGAGGTGGGCGAAAACGAGTGTACACCTGACCCTCCGTTGCAGAACTTGGCATCTAACATGTGGCCGGAGCGAGGCTTGAACCAAAGCTGTGAGAGACTTGCAATCTTACCCATTAGGACACTGAGGTTTGAATAGGTTATATACAACAAGAATTCAAACAGAATGCTATGTCATGCATGTATGGGCATGAATATTTGGGTTGAACTTGACATAAATGTTGACATTGACAGACAAAATCAATGGAAGACAAGACTCCTATATTGCGCCATACCTAAACCAGGTGTGAATTTTTTTTCTATATAATCTATCAATTTTTGTTTCAATACAATCAGTTTGTTGAACTAATAACATCACACAAACACCTATATAATTTTGACCCCCTTAAACCCCACTTTTATACAGAAAAACTGGGGTTTAAGGGGGTTTACATCATTTTTCTGATTTCTGCTCAAAACACAGATTGCTGATACTCATTAAAACCGCCTCTCCGAGCACAGACAGCACTGCTGGGTCGAATGTTTGAGTGTCGGCTGTGCAGTGACTTAAAATTAGACTTTTGTTTAACCCTAAAATTAATGAGTATAGACCCTGATCAGACACTACATTCTGATCTGGGTCTGCACTATTTTAAACATAAAAAAGAAAATTATTGCAAATATTGATATCTGTAATTATGGAATGAACTCAAGAAAGAGTTCTCAACAGCTGACACAAAGATTCCACAGACAATCCTCTTATAAACAACACTCTAACCTCACAGCAATAAGAAACAGTGCCTTCACTGCAGCTGGTGTTGTGCCATGTGGCGGCCGTAAAACGTCTCCCTGTACATCAACCATAGTGCAGTTTATATTTTACTTTTGGTCTTTTGAGATCAGCGTGAATATTCTGAGAAATCAGAAATAAATTATTGGTGCTAGTCATGTGGACGTCCACAACAAAAAGCTATTTTACTTAGTCACTTTGGGTCACTTGACTAGAAACTGAGCCCACATCACGACAACACGCCTATATAATTTTTATCCGCTTTAACCCCACTTTTATATTGCAGGTTTTAGAGGGGCAAACCTTTATTATTTTCTTATTTCTGCTCTAAAAATAGATTGTGGGTACTCGTTAGAACCGCCTCACCCAGGCGGTTCCAATGTGTACCCATAATCTATACTTTGACCAGAAATAAGACAAATATCACAATTTTTCAATTTAAATTTTAAATTTTCGTTTTTTCAGCTGCAAAGTTTACAATGTATTTGTATAGGCGTGTGTTCGTAATGAAAACTGATCTGACTGCAGTAAAATGGAGGCTGATCTGAATCTTTGCTGGTCACTCTTGCCAACTGGTCTATTTTGCTGTGCAATTCCTCCTACCAGAAGGATCCTAAATATTGGGACTAATAGTCCTAAGCAAACACTGAAGACACAGATCAGACTGTTTCTGAAGGGGTCTAAACCGTTCGCTATTTTGTCTGCATTTTTTTTTACTTTTTGGTGAATTGTGAAACAAATTTGTTAAAATTTTGGGTCAAAGCATAAGCACGAATACAAGATTCTATTTATCATGAAATTTCAAACGCATTTAATTTGCAAATTTTAAAAAAAAAAAAAAATGCCAATATTACGTGACCTTGTTAAGGACATATATTCTTCTTCTGACTGTCGCATTTTACAAGATGACCTGGATCGACTTGCACAATGGGAAAAGATTGGCAGATGAAGTTCAATGTAGCTAAATGCCATTCAATGAGGGTGTCACGACACCTTCAGGACAAGCAAATTAAGCATGATTACACACTATACAAGCAAACTTTGGAGCAAGTTCATTCCGCCAAATATCTTGGAATCATCATCACTGACGATCTCGATTGGGGTCAACATATCTCTGAAATAACATCTAAAGCAACTAGGACCTTAGGATTCCTTAGACGTAATTTGGCTTTTGCACCTCGATAGACAAAGGATGTTGCATATAAAACATTGGTTCGCCCTCAGCTTGAATATGCATCACCCATTTGGCATCCATATGTTAAAACTCAGATTCAGCAGGTGGAGAAGGTGCAGAGGACAGCTGCTCGATGAACCTGCAGACGATGGCGAAATAGAAGTAGCGTCGGTGACATGCTTGACGAACTAGAGTGGCCATCCCTGGAGACCCGTCGTGAGCAGTCCTCCTTAACCTTCTTCTACAAGATACATTCTGGTACAGTATCAATTAACAAGGACAGGTATTTGACCCCTGCAACAGTGTCAACCCGGACAAGGGCATCAAGAGCAAATAACTCACAGTATCGTAGGTACCAGTCCTATAGTGATGCCCTGAAAAGCTCTTTCTTCCCTAGAACTATTCCTCAGTGGAATAGTCTTCCATCTTCTGCGGTGAATGCCAAGACTGCAGAGGAGTTCAAAGCCCGCATAGTATAAGATTGAGACTCAGAGGTATGCGTTTTAGGATACCTCTGTGCTTGGATTGTAAATAGTTTTAAGGACTCATCCAGAGATGATATTTTTTGTGCTAAATTCTAAATTTAGCCACCCACCCAACTGAGGTAATGGCCAAATATGACCGACTCAGTATAAGAAGATAGATAGATAGGACGTCCTGTGTGTAACATTATAGGACGTATCTGACTAATTAATTTGCATATTTAGTTTGCAATTTTGTTTGGACATAGCATTGTTGTTTTAACTATAAACACGTTTTGGCTTTGAATCCAATTACAGAGTTTTAAAGAGCCTGGGGTGGGCGGTAGGTAGCTTTAATCTTCACAGTGGGTGACTGGCTTTTCACAGGACTGACTGGGCCTACACAGGTGACTCTCCCTCCAGTCAATAACCCAATCCAAAGAAAAACACACTTTTGGCATGCATCCCTGCAAATGAACATGTTCATACACTGAAATACTATCACTGCCATTAAACATCCGTGTGATACAGTACATTTTTCAAACCTCAAAAAAGGCATTTTTTCTGATGAAAATTTGTGATATTTTTTCTTATTTGTACTCCAAACATAGGTTTTGGGTGCTCTTTAGAACTGCCTCATTGAGACAGTTCTAACGAGTACCAACAACCTATGTCTTGGAGCAGGAATAAGGAAAATAATGTTTAGCCCCGTAAATCCCAGTTTGCCTTATCTAAAGTGGGGTTTAGGGGGTCTTTATTTCACGGACTTGTTCACGTGATGCATGGACCTTTAGCAGCAGTCATGTGCACCAACCACTGAGTTACTACACTACACTTACAACTTATTTATTCATGGATAATTTAATCATTTCACGTGTAACTTATTTATTCAAGAAGATTTAATTTATTTAACCATTTTTATACCCCACCACACGATAGTGGCGGAGTATAGTGATATACCCTCCGGTGTCTGTCCGTCCGTCCGTCCGTCCGTATGTCCGGGCGGATGATAGGACACTAGTTGGGTAGGCCTTTCTTGGGTACTTGCCGTTTATTCCGTTGTTGTACAAGAAAAGTAGCCAGTAGCCTGTTGGGTATTTTGTCGCTTGTTGGGTAATTTTGAATGGGAAAATTAACATGGAGGTACCCAACAAATGTCCTCTCGTAAACACGTCCGTCCGTCCGTCCGTCCGCACCATTTCCGATCGATAACTTGAGTAATTTTTAACGAATTTTTTTCAAATTTTGCATACATGTATATATCGGGAATGAGTGGTATGGGATTGTAAATGGGCAAAATCCGTTAACATTTGACAGAGTTATGGCCCTTTTTAGTTCAAAATAAGGGGTTTTGGGGCGTTTCCGATCAATAACTTGAATATTTTTTCACGGATTTTCTTCAAATTTTGTATACACATTGGCATTGGGTATGAGTGGTTTGGGATTGTAAATGGGCAAAATACATTAACATTTAACGGAATTATGGTCGTTAAAAATTCCGATTAAATGGTTTTTGGGGACTTATTCCTTTACTATATGGAATATTTGGATGAAACTGCACTGATGTATAAACGACCATAATAAGCAGGTTTTGTGTTGTGAATACACAAAATCCGTTAACATTTAACGAAAAATTGGTCGTTAACAATTCCCATAAAATAGTTTCTGCGCATTTATTCCTTTAATTTATGAAAATATTGATTATCACTGCCAGTGTAGTGGTTAGAGTGCTGGACTACAATTCCTATTGTTGACTATGAATATGAGGGGCGTGAGTTCCAATCTCCGTCGAGGAATGGAAATTTTTTTTTTTTCGTTTTTTCTTTTTTTTGTGTGTTCTTTTTTCTTTTTCTTTCTTTTTCATTTTGGCAATGAATTTATTTATTTTTTTTTTTATTATTTTTTTTTAATTTCCACATTTTTGGTTTTTCATTCCTTTTTTTCACCCTTTTCTTCTTTTTGTTATACCCCATCACATGAAAGTGCTGGGATATTACAATATACCCTCCGGTGTCTGTCCGTCCGTCCGTCCCCACCATTTCCGACCAATAACTGGATTAATTTGTGCTATGAATCTGAGGGGCGTGAGTTCAAACCCCCGTGGAGGAATGGAATTTTCTTTCTTTTTTCCTTTTTTTCTCGTTTTTTCTTTTCTTTTTTTTCCGTTTATTTTACTTTTCTTTCTTTTTGCAATGATTTTTTTTTTTTCGTTTTTTTTCTCATTTTTTGTTTTTCATTCCTTTTTTTTTACCTTTTTTTTTTCCTTTTCTTCTTTTTGTTATACCCCATTACACGATAGTGCTGGGATATTATAATATACCCTCCGGTGTCTGTCCGTCCGCACGTCCGTCCGTCCGTCCGTCCGTCCATCCCCACCATTTCCGACCGATAACTTGATTAATTTTTCACATTTTTTTTTTCAAATTGTGCCTACATGTTTATATCGGGAATGACTTTTTTTTTCTTTTCTTCTTTTTGTTATACCCCATCACACGATAGTGCTGGGGTATTATAATATACCCTCTGGTGTCTGTCCGTTCGTCCGTCCATCCACACCATTTCCGACCGATAACTTGATTAATTTCTCACAATTTTTTTTTGGAGTTTGCGATCAATAACTTAAGAATCTTTTCATGGATTTTCTTCAAATTTTAAAACACTAAAGGACACATATTATTGCCAAGGACAGTCAATCTGCTTTTCTGGTTATTGTATTATCTGCCCTTTTGATATACATGTATGTAGTTCCTTTACTATATTGAATGCCTTAGTGAAGTTTTACAGATAACTATAACACTTAAAAGTACCACTATTATGGGCAAGGCTATAACCATATTATCTTGCAGTGGTGGGGTATCATGCAGTGTTAGCGTGCTTTTATTTAGTTATTAAATAACACATAAGTTTCTTTTATTTATTTGTCTGTTTGATTTGAGGCTTAACATCCCCATCAACACTGTATAGGTCATTCTGGATAAATTGCTTCCAATTTTGTGGGGCTTTTACCCGACATTGAGATGAAATGACATTTCAAGCCCTGTCGCCCAATGAAACCAATAGAGTTTATAAGCATGGAGGGTCCGACTCACACCGCTTTGCCTTGGAAAGCTTTTTTCTTTGTTTGATTTGAGGTTTAATGCCCCCATCAACACTGTATAGGTCATTCTGGAGAAGTTGCTTCCAATTTTGTGGGGCTTTTACCCAACATTGAGATGAAATGACATTATAAGCCCTGTCGCCCAATGTAACCAATAGAGTTTATAAGCATGGAGGGTCCGACTCACACCGCTTTGCCTGGGCAGGCTTACATCCTCTAAGCGGTTTACCAGTACTCGTGTGCAATCGGTTTCAGCTCTGCGTGGAAGTATCATACAGCCCATCTTCAAGCCCCGATGGATGTGGGGCCATGTTTTATTTACAGTCAAACTAGGGAAAATGGCAGCCTCTATAAAGCAAGCTGCCGGAGAAAAGGCAAATGCCTTTAAACTCACTCACATAAAGCAAATACCTGTCTTTAGCCTTATCCTGGTGAATATTTTAATCAGCCACACCCATTTCTGACTATCAACCAATCAGATTACATGATATATTGTTTTCGTTCAAATTCACAAAATGAATGACAGTGTAGATTCAGATCAGATAGCTCTGTATCTACACTGTTTGCAATGATAGTGTTTGTCATGCTCGGCCGTATATTAACCTTTGTCCTGCTGAGCCCGGATATCTAATCTTTCAAACAATGTAGATCCAGATCTGATGGCTTCTTTTGAAGCCATCTGGGTCATGATCTTCATTGTTTGCCAATAAGGTCATGAATTTGTTGCAATGATTTGCATCAAGTAATCTGAATGTTTGATAATCAGTAGTGGGTGTGACATACATGTATTTAAATATTTAGCAGGTCAAGGGTTAAGGGTTATCCACACACTTTTTTTATTATTATTTTGCTTGAGTTACAATCGGCTTTAATAATGTCTTTACCAGAGAGTGTGTTTAAAAATGTATCAGGATGACAGAGAAATATTGTAGCTTGTATCATAAAAAAATTAGCTTTAAAAAGGCTTTACTGCTTTCTGTTTGTAACTGGATTAAAATAATTAATTAAAAAAAATGTTAAAAGCAGTATTATTTGACTCTTTTTGATGCCAGATCCAGCTCAGTTGTATGTTTCATCGGTATTCTGGACTCTTTAGTCTCTTGATTTCAACAACAGGTTAACAAGTCCGTGTAAAGAAAACCCCTTTAAACCTCACTTTATAGAGAGAAAAGTGGGGTTTATGGGGGTTTTAATTATTTTTCTATTTTTGCTCAAAAAACATGGATTGTGGGTACTCGTTAGAACCGCCTTATTGAGGGGGTTCTAAAGAGCACCTACAATCAAAATTAGGACTAAAAGTAAGAGAAAAAATTGGAAGTTCATCTAAAAATACTAGATATAGCAATATGAAAGACGCCATTTTAGCTCATGCATCACGAAAACACATTTGTATAATTCTGTCCCCCTGAAACCCAATTTTTATATAGTAAAACTGGGGTTTACAGGGATCAACCTTATTTTTGTTACATCTCCTCTAAAATATAGATTGTGGGCACTCGAACATGTACCCACAATCCATATTTTTAGCAGAACAAAAATTTAAAAAATTTTCATCTTAAAATTTTCGAGCTCGTTAGAGGGGAAACTGGTAACTATTCCAGCAAGTACAATATCTAATATAGTAATGTTTTTGCTGAAAAAATGAGAGCTGCTTTTGCAAATGCAAAAGCTGCTGACATTTTTTCAGCAAAAATTTCAGCATATTTGCCATATCAAATGATCAAAGTTTTAAAAATATGTTAACTAATGACGTCATTAGTTTTGAATTTTCTTTCTTTCGGTTTCGCCTTAACCCCTGTAGGGGACACAGACGGTGTATATTACATACACTCCAGTTTTGCAGGATGAAAGCCTACACAGTAATCATATAATTACGGTAGGGATATTTGATCTGCACAGGGGATGGTTCTCCCTGCACAGGGGGCCTCCAGTTAACGTCCCGATCCAAAGGACGGTGCACTCTATGACATTCATCCCTGCAAAAATGCCAATGGAGCGTGTTCAGACACCAAAATATTATCACCACTGCCGGGGATCGAACCCGGGACCTCTAGCATTAGAGGCAAGTGCACTAACCACTGAGCTATCATGCTGGCCCCAGATCTCTTCATAGCTCCAGAGGACGAGGAATACTCATCATGAAGATGATACCCAAAATCATAAGTTAAGGGCAGTCGTATCAAGTAAAATAGAAAAATAAACCAGAGAACCAATGGTCCTGAATTACTCACCTGAGTGCTGAGTGTTTATCATTATGGAGCCATTAGGTTTTCTGAGAAGAAGATTTTTGAAGGGGGTAGTTTCATCCAATCACTTAGCTAACTGCATTTATCAATTTTCAGATCACTGACAGCACTAGTTTTGGAAAAAATACATAGTTTTGAATAAGTTCTGATAATGATCCCATAATGTTTTTGTTTTTCATTTTAAAACGATGAAACTTTGCACGAGTGACAAACAATTATTAAGCTACTAAATGACGTAGAACACGTTCACATGCAACGTATGACATCACATATATATCATGTAATTTGAACACCGCTCAAGCGTCATGGCCGCGGTAAGCCTGGATGAACAGCGTGTATATACTAGAATTTGTTTTTCTACAAAAACACAGATGTCTCCCCCTTTTTGACCTCTCAGTATGACCTTGGCATTGGAGGTATTGACCTGGTCTTGTAAGCAACAAATCATCTAATGAAAATGAACATTTCTGCAAAGCAACTTTAAAAAGTTCATAGAGAAAAAAGAAAGCTATTGACTGTACATAAAAAGCCCTTTTTTTACCTTTGTCCTCTAAGTATGGCATTGACCTCTGAGGTACAACAAATCGTCTCATGGTGGTTAACATTTCTGCCAAGTAATTTCATAATCCTTCAAAGAATAAGAAAGTTACTGACGGTACACGAAAATGGCCCCTTTTTTGACCTTTGACCTCTAGGTATAACCTTGACATTCGAGGTATGGACCTTGGTCTTGCACATGACTCGTCATCTAATGAAGGTAAGTAGTTCTGCACGGTTACTTTAAAAAGTCCATCCAGAAATAAAGTTATTGACTGGACACAGAAAAACAAACTTTTTTTGACATTTGACCTCTTAGTATGACCTTGACCTTGGAGGTACTGACCTGGGTATAGCCCGCAACACAACGTCTCATGATGGTTAACATTTCTGCCAAGTAATTTCACAATCTATCCAGGAATAAGAAAGTTATTGTTTGTTTGATTTGAGGTTTAACGTCCCCGTCAACACTGTAAAGATCATTTTGGAGACCTTGCTTCCAATTTTGTGGGACTTTTACCCGACATTGAGATGAAATGACATCTCAAGCCCTGCCGCCCAATGAAACCAATAGAGTTTATTAGTGTGGACGGTCCGTCTCGCACCACGGTTCCTGGACAGGAAGAAAGTTATTGACTGAACACTAAAAAAGGCCCCTTTTTTACCTTTGACCTCTTAGTATGACCTTGACCTATGAAGTACCAACATGGGTCCTGCAGGAGACATATCATCTCATTGTGGTTATCATTTCTGCAAAGTAACTCAAAAAAATCTACAAATAAGAAAGTTATTGACCAAACACAAAAAAGGCCCCTTTTTGATATTTGACTTCTAAGTATGACCTTGACCTTTGAGGTACTGACCTAGGTCACACACACAACACATCGTCTCATGGTGGTTAACATTTCTGCCAAGTAATTTCAAAATCCAGCTAAAAATAAGAAAGTTATTGACCAAACACAAAAAAGTCCCCTTTTTGACATTTGACCGCTATCATGTATGACCTTGACCTTGGAGGTACCAACCTGAATCATGCGTGCAACACATCGTCTCATTATAGTTAATATTTCTGCCAAGTAATTTCAAATTCTATCTAAACATAAGAAAGTTATAGTCAAAACACAAAAAGGCCCCTTTTTGACCTTTGATCTCTAAGTATGACCTTGACCTTTGAGGTCTCATGGTTGTTAATATTTCTGCCTTTATTTCAATATCCATCTGAAAATAAGAAAGTTATTGACCGGACACGATTTTCCCATACATACACCCCGACAAACTTCCAAGGGAGATAACTCAAAATGTATAAACGCAAGAGTTATCATTCTTGTGCACTGCAAGTCAACTAATGTTGAATAGTATTTATATAATGTTTCGTGAAGATAGCTTGAACGGTTTTAAAGTTATAGAGCGGACACGATTTTGTGACAGACAGACGGACGCCCGGGGAAAAACCATATGTCTCTCCGAAAAAAAAAATTCTTGGGAGACATAATAAAGAAAGAGTTTTTGGGAGGGAGAATGGATAAGGAAATCCGTGAACAGTTATGTGAAGCTTGCGATACATCTGCTGTTTCATTTAATATAGTATATAGATGGATTGGGCGATTTGCAGACAGAAAATTTGATGTTTCCAATGATCACCCCCGAGATTACATACAAGTTCCATGTTGAAAAAGTTATGGACATATTGAAATAAGATCGGTTATTAACATATGCGGTGTTAGCTGAAAGTCTTGGTATTTCTGTTGGGTCAGTTCATACAATTCTGACATGTCATATACGAATGCGCTGTGTTTCTGCAAGATAGGTGCCACATCACCTCACACGGGACCAGATAACGGACCGTATGAACATGAAGACTCACAGTATCTTAACTGCATTGTGGCAATGATGAGACATGGCTTCCTAGCTATGAACCAGAATTAAAGTCACACGCCTCCAAATGGCACACTCCATGGTCACCAAGGCCTGCAAAATTTCGACAAAAAACAAGGGAACCTGAAACAGCTCGCAATTATAGCCTATGATAATTGCGGTGTATTGGCGACAAATTATATTTGTTTTGGACATACAGTTAACAGAAAGTATTATGAAACATTATTGAAAGAGAAATTTAGACCTATCAGGAAAAAAAGGAACAGGGCTCTTAAAGTCAAGAGTTCTGTTAATTCATAGAAGCCTCCAATGGTCGGATCGGACAAGCTGGAGGTTGAAGCTTCCTTTTGCTACCTAGAAGATATGCTCTCTGCAATGGGTGGTTGCGACCTTTCAACTACATCACGTGTGAAAACAGCCTGGAAGAAATTCAAGGAGTTGCTACCAGTTCTCTCTTCCCACCACCTCTCGTTCAAGACATGTGGCCGTGTGTATAGCTCTTGTGTGCGGAGGGCAATGCTCCATGCCAGTGAGACATGGCCAATGACAAAGCCAACCCTCCAACGTCTACTGCGAAATTACAGGGCAATGATCAGACAGATCTGCAGTGTCAAGCCACAGGACACTGTCACCATCAGGTCCAGTGAGTTACTTGAGCGTCTTGGCATTGAGGACCTGGACCTCATCCTAAAAGAGAGAAGGCTTCGCTGGTATGGACATGTGGAACGCTCCAACGGTGCAGTCAAGATTGCCTGTGACATACAGGCAGGTGGAAAGCGGGGGCCAGGAAGGCCCAAGATGACCTGGAAGCAGCTAACAGAAAGAGATTGCAGAGAATGGAAGCTCTCTGCTATCGATCCTCATGATAGACAAGCCTGGAGATCTGGTGTAAGATCTGCCATGCGTGCAGCAAGCCAGCTACCTGGAAGAGGGCCCAGTTAAGTGGACGTTGCCCCTGTACCTGCACGTTAATCAAAAATCCGTTGATGATGATGATGATGAATGATGTAGTGGCTATGCTACTCGCCTTATAATTAAGGAGCCGCAGGATCAATGCAGGCTTTTCCAGACTTTCTGATGCATCCTATTACCTAGGTCGCATCTCCATATGACCTCAGTTGTTGGTGATACGTAAAACTCAAACACTTATAGTACTCACTCACTCTGTTAATTCATGACAATGCAACTCTACATAAATCACACCCAGTGACGTGAAAAATCAAGGAATTTAACTCAGAAGTGTTGCCTCAACCCCCTTATTCACCGGACATGAGTGCCTGTGACTATTACCTTTATTCCTAAACTCAGAATGCCACTCAAGGGTGTTATATTTAATGACTTAGAGCAGCTTAAAGTTGCCATGGCCACAGAGCTTCAACGCATCACATGCAGTTGCCTCCCAATTTGAACTTGGGATAAAATAGGTAAAGGTCATCAGACGGTCATCATTTGAACAAACAATGATGGGTCAGAGTCCCAAATGCTACATACTACGAGTAAGTAACATGTTTTATTACAATTGGCCTGCTGGTTCCGGAGAGGATTATTAAGAGTTTTACCTTATCTTGGATCATGTGATAGAACTCAAATTAATTTTAATTTCCTTTTTACTTAAAGCTTTCATATAAAATTCCGTTACAAATGGCCAAGTGGTTTCTATGAACAACAAGTTTTAATTTCCATACATTAATGACCTTAGTCCAAAGCCAAGGAATAACCTTGATCTTGAATACTCCTGTAGTTTCATCCTATCACTTAGCTAACTGCATCTACCAATTTTTAGATCACAGGCTGCAATTCTTTCAAAAAAATACTGTTTTGACTTTTTCATATACAAAAGTCTATGTGACTGAATTTGACCTTGGCATAAAAGAGGGGAAGGTCATCTACGGGTCATCATTCAAACAAATTATGATGGGCTCGAGTCCCAAATTCTACATACCAAGTTTCATGCCAACTAGCTGTCTTGTTCAAGGGAAAATTTTTGAAGGGTTTTTACCTTATATGGGCAAGGAGGCCATCTTGGTCAGGTGACCAAACTCAAATTAATTAATTTCCATTTCTTTGTTCCTTAAAGCTTTCATATGAAATTTGGTTACAAATGGCCCAATGGTTTCTGTGGAAAAGAAGTTTAAACTAGAATTTGTTTTTCTACAAAAACACAGATGTCTCCCCCATTTTTGACCTCTAAGTATGACCATGACATTGGAGGTAATGAGCTGGGTCTTGTGTGCAATACATCATCTAATGAAGATGAACATTTCTGCAAAGTAACTTTAAAAATGTTGGAAGAGAAATAAAAAAGTTATTGGCCTTACACAAAAAAAGCCCTTTTTAGCTTTGACCTCTAAGTATGGCCTTGACCTTCAAAGTACAACCAATCGTCTTATGATGGTTAACATTTCTGCCAAGTAATTTCATAATCCATCAAAGAATGAGGAAGTTATTAACTGTCCCTTTTTTACCTTTGACCTCTAGGTATGACCTTGACATTGGGGGTATGGACCTTGGTCTTGCACATGACTCATGGTCTAATGACGGTGAATATTTCTGCATGGTTACTTTAAAAAAGTCCATCCAGAAATAAAAAAAGTTATTGACTGGACACAAAAAAATAAAACAACTTTTTTTACCTCTGACCTCTTAGTATGACCTTCATCTTGGAGGTACCGACCTAGGTCTAAGTGTGCACCACATCGTCTCATGATGGTTAACATTTCTGCCAAGTAATTTTACAATCTATCCAGGAATAAGAAAGTTATTGACTAAACACAAAAAAGGCCCCTATTTGTCCTTTGACCTCTTAGTACGACCTTGACATTTGAAGTACCAACTAGGGTCATGCTCTCAACACATTGTCTCATGGTGGTTAACATTTCTGCCTAGTAATTTCAAAATCGATCTAAAAATAAGAAAGTTATTGGCAGAACACAAAAAGGCCCCTTTTTTACCTTTGACCTCTATGTATGACCTTGACCTTTCAGGTACCAAACTGTGTCATGCGTGCAACAAACCATCTGATGGTGGTTAACATTTCTGCTAAGCAATTTCAAAATCCATCTAAAAATAAGAAAGTTATTGACCAAACACGAAAAAGGCCCCTTTTCTGACCTTTGACCTCTATATATGACCTTGACATTTGAGGTACCAAACTGAATCATGCATGCAACACATCATCTCATGATAGTTAACATTTTTGCCAAGTAACTTCAAATTCTATCTAAAAATAAGCAAGTTATTGACAAAACCCGAAAAAACCTTGACCTTTGAGGTACCAACCTGGGTCATGCACGATACACATTGTCTTATATTGATTAACATTTCTGCCAAGTGATTTCAAAATCCATCTCAAAATATGAAAGTTATTGACCAAACACGAAAAAAGGCCCCTTTTTTGACCTTTAACCTCTAAGTATGACCTTGACCTTGAGGTACCAACCTGCCTCATGCGCATCACACATCGTCTCATGGTTGTTAATATTTCTGCCAACTGATTTTAAAATCCATCTCAAAATAAGAAAGTTATTGACCAAACACGAAAAAAATGCCCCTTTTTTTAGCATTTGACCTTAAGTATGACCTTGACCTTTGAGGTACCGACCTGCCTCATGCCCACCCCACATCGTCTCATGGTTGTTAAAATTTCTGCCAAGTAATTTTAGAATCCATCGGAAAATAAGAAAGTTATTGACCGGACACGATTTGCCCATGCAGATATACATACCGACAAACTTCAAAGGGAGATAATTCAAAAAGTATAAATGCGAGAGTTATAGTTCTTGCGCACTGCATGTCGTCTAATGCTGATTAATATTTATATGAAGTTTTGTGAAGATAGCTCGAACGGTTTTCAAGTTATAGAGCGGACACGAAAGTGTGACAGACGGACAGACAGATGCCCGGGTGGAAAACAATATGTCTCTCCGAAAAAAAAATTTTCGGGGGAGACATATTTTCATATCTGAATGACAAAAGTCTATGCAACCAAATTTGAACTTGGCGTGAAATAGGTCAGGGTCATCCAAGGATCATCATTCGAACAAATTATGATGGGAGCAAGTCCCCAATTCTACATACCAAGTTTCATGCAATTAGGCCACTGATTCCGGAGAAGAAGATTTTTGAAAGGTTTTTACCTTTGGGGATGAATGGCGGCCATATTGGTCATGTGACCTGGACCTCAAGAACAAACTTTCGTCCCCCATCCCATGCATGCTCAACATGAAATTTAACTTCAATTGGCCCAGTGGTTTCGAGGGATATGTCAGAAAATGTTACAGAGAGTCGACAGACAACGAACCCTTGCCATACCATAAGCTCAGCAATGAGCATTCAGCTCAGGTGGACAAAAAAACAAATCTCCAAATAAGCCTCAGTACCCCTCCTCATCTAGAGTTATAGCTCTGGGAATATTTTTCCAGATAAACAATTGAAAAACTTTCTTTTTTTTTCATTTATTCTAGACTATAGGATAATGAATGCCAGCTAAAATTATGGCTAATTCTGCTTTTAAAAGCATATTTATAAGGCTTCAGCTGTTTTTACTTTACAATTTCCACACCCAGTGTCCTCTAATAAAGTTCCACCTTTGGGATTGTTCAAAAGTGGTCTTAAAGACCACTTTTGAACATCCCAAAGGTGGTCTTCATATAGGAAGTTTACTGTATTTTACAACCATTTTACTGGACTAGTTTAAAGATGCAAAAAATATGACTTATACATAAAGATTTGACTTATTTGAAACCCCAAAATGTGACAGTGGCAAACGGTGCAGGGTCAAATCATATGCCACATCCTGTGGCGTCTGATGAGGAGCTTCACTGTTCATTATGATGACACACCATTGTGACACACCGGTAGTGCATTCTTTGCTTTCTCCAAAATGCTTACTTTTCTGGTGAAAAAATTTGTGATATTTTTGTTATGTACACTTCAAACATAGGTTGTGAGTGCTCATTAGAACTGCCTCAATGAGGCAGTTCTAATGAGTACCCACAACCTATGTCTTGGAAAAGAAGTAAGGAAAACAATATATACCCCTGTAACCCTATTTTTCTCTATATATAGTAGGGTTCAGAGGGGTGCTAATTGCATGGACTTGTTAATAAGGCTGACACAATTAATGTATAATCGATAAATCGATCGATAAACTCCACAAAACAGATTATCATTTCTGATTTGCTTTTTATCGATTACTTGATAGGTACAATTTACTACCCAAAGTTATGCATAAAATAGCTGGATGAGTGGCAAACAGTGCAGACCCTGATGAGACGCCGCATTATGCGGCGTCTCATCTGGCTCTACACTGTTTGCTAAGGCCTGTCTGTTCAAGTACATGTATTTGTTTGTTTGATTTGAGGTTTAACGTCCCCGTCAACACTGTAAAGGTCATTTTGGAGACGTTGCTTCCAATTTTGTGGGACTTTTACCCGACATTGAGATGAAATGACACCTCAAGCCCTGTCGCGCAATGACACCAATAGGGTTTATTAGCATGGACGGTCTGCCTCGCACCGCGGTTCCTTGACAGGCTTAGATCCTCTAAGCAGTTTACCAGTACTAGTGTGCGGGCCGGATTCAGCTCTGCGTGGAAGCATCATGCAGCCCATATATTTCTTCAAGCCCCTATGGGCGGGGGCCAGTCTGTTCAAGTATACATATGGTAAAGTGCAACATATGGTAAGAGTCATGCTCAGACAGAAAGCCAAACAGGTAAAATAATGACAAAAAACCATAGCGATTACTGATCGATTATCGATGGTAATGACAGGACTAATAATCGATTAGCTTTTCAGCGCCGATGATCCAGCCATATTTGTTAACATGATGCTCCTTTCGATAACACTCGTGCTACATAGTGCGTTTTTTCACATCTCCAAAATTTTCAAATGAAAATCTGTGATATAGTTCTTATTTGTACTGTAAACATAGATTTTGGTGCTCATTAGAACAGTCTCATTCTAACGAGTACCCACAATCATGTCTTGGAGCAGAAATAAGAAAAATAATGTATACCCCTGTAAACCCCAGTTTTCTCTATATACAGTGGGGTTTAGTGGGGGGGGGGGGGTGTTCATTTCACGGACTTGTTAACGTGATGTGCAAAAAAAGTAAGCCATTTTCAAAATATAAATAAAATAACTGAGCCTAATACCCCTAAATTTGCTAACTAGACTCCTGATATACATGTATATTTATAAGGCAAAAGATTGTATTCAGAGCAAGCCGAATTAATTATTCACACTAAAATTAGTGTTTTGTGGGTAAATACTTGGAAATCCTGCATAATTTCCTACTGCATAATTTCCTACTGCATAATTTCCTATGAAGTTGTTTAATGTTTTGTTTATATCTGGTTGGTCATTGATAAGAATCTCCACTTGTTTATCAGAACAGACAGGAAACTGCTCCTTTCTACTGTTAATGTCACTGGAAGTGACTGGTCTACTCTGGGAATAACATATCTGTGTATCTATTCTTTTCTCCACATCAATGTTTTCACACTTTTTGTCATCCCTCCCATCTAGGGATTCCAGCCTGTCAGTGTCTTGAGCTGTTTCAATATTTTGCTTTCCTTTACAAGTTTTTGAATGACGGCTCAAAACGTAAGTTGTTACAAAAGCGTTTCCGCAAAAGGCACATACATGACTTCTTATAGGCGTGTGTGTCTTTTTGTGTTCCTTAAGGGAAAGCTCCCCATCAAAGGTCTGGAGACATTTCATACAACGAAACTCAGTTTTGTCCAAATGTATCTTCTTGTGTTTCAATAAATTTGCGTTTGAGAAGAAGCTTTTGTCACAGATGTCACACTGGTACTGGCGTTCATTGTTGTGCCGTTTCATATGATCATCCAATCTACATTTATACAAGAATGTTTCGCTGCACAGATCACACTGGAATGGCTTGATCCCTGCAATAACAAACATAAGTTAGACTTCAATAATGACAACATAACTGACTTGTTTGGCTTATATGAACTCATTCTTATGTGCCAAGTGAATTCTTCCACAGATCAGGTTAGCCATACATGATTCAGGGGGGATTTGTTGCGGGCGATTTTATCTTGAAAGTAAGTTGTGTTTACTCATTAGAATTGCCTCAATGAGACTATTCAAATGAGTACACACAGTATTCCTTATTATGTAAGAAGAAAATGATATCCTTACAGGAAATAGGAAAACTTGGCAGATTTGTCCACCATTTTTCAAAGACAAACTTTTGGGACTTCCTGTTCACTTTTCTATAAGCCCTGTCCCCCTGAAAGCACGGGTGTAATACCATATTCTATACCTGTGTTGTCGACTGAGCTGGTACTGTGTAAAGCTGCTGTCGACCGAGAAATACAGTTTTTGACCGAGCAGTACTGATGTCGACAGAGGAGGTCTTGGATATTTTCACTGTAAGAGTGTTATTTTTGTGTATGAATGTCCATTTTTGTGGGGTCAAACCGTTTGTGAAATAGTTTGCTGTTGCTTCAAGTGTTTTGGAAGTCTGACTAATAGCCTGTTTTGACGCTGAGCGGAATTAAATGGGAAAATATATAAAGTAAGTACTTCCGGGGAAATGCGTGGCTCTTATTCAGTGTCAAGGAATATCGAGGGCTAAATGATGCAGATACATCATTTGTATACACTATTACCTTCTATTTGTGTGTGCAAGTGTTAATATGCATCTGAAGAACTATTTTTAGTTTCGCTGATAAGATTGTCGATGAAGAGCTATAATAATAAGAAAGGTCTATAGAATGAATCATGTATTTTTATCGACACTTCATAAAATGCATTTTTCATATTTCGTCGACAGTATCAATCAGACTACGATACCATAAATGGTCATATCGCTAACAATCAATATCCGTATCCCGACATTATTCAAAGGTCTCTAAAACCTCCCAGAGTGCATGAATTATTTCAGACACACGTTGTTGATGAAGCGTAAAATGGTAGATAAAATATATAAGGCATTTCATTACGAAAACACGCCTATACTAATACATTGTAAACATTACCGCCGAAAAAATGAACATTTTAAGATGCAAAAAAGGTGAAATTTTTCTTATTTCTGTTCAAAATATAGATTACGGGTACACGTTAGAACCACCTCATCCAGGCTGTTCTAACGAGTACCAACATTCTATATTTTAGAACAGAAATAAGGTTAACCACTGTAAACCCCAATTATATAAGCGTGTTTTCGTGATGTATTGCTTTCGTACTTTTTATAAAGCATTAGCGGCCCCCGCCCATAGGGGCTTGGAGAAATATATGGGCTGCATGATGCTTCCACGCAGAGCTGAATCCAGCCGGCACACTAGTACTGGTAAACCGCTTAGAGGATCTAAGCCTCTCCAGAAACCACGGTGCGAGGCAGACCGTCCATGCTAATAAACCCTATTGGTTTCATTGGACGACAGGGCTTGAGATGTCATTTCATCTCAATGTCCGTAAACCCCCCACAAAATTTGAAGCAACGTCTCCAAAATGACCTTTACAGTGTTGAGGGGGATGTTTAACCTGAAACAAACAAACAAATCATAAAGCATTAGATTAATGATATTGTATGAAATCTGGTTTTTTTCCTAAAGAACTGGTATTTTATAGTGTTTTTCAGCATCACAACTCTCTATAGTGAACAAACAATTAACAACTTGTCGCTTTAAAAACTCAACATCGTTTGTATATGTTTAAACTAACGGTTTCGCCTCTCCAAGTGCGTCAAATTCATAATGTTCCTCGGTCGACATCTGTACTGCTCGGTCGACAGCAGCTTTACACAGTACCAGCTCAGTCGACAACACAGGTATAGAATATGGTATTAACCCCATGAAGAGGGGTCTTTTCTTAAAGGAAAGAATTTTCTCCTGAGGAGCAAATTCTTTCCTTTAAGAGTTGACCCCTATTGACATGGCAGACAAATAAACTTTCGCAGGAGTTGCCTCCCTGGGAGGTGTTCCAATTCCCCTTAAGTCATCTCCATTATGTCTTATGATCTGGCTCTATGATTTATCCTCAGTAGTTCATTACCAAAACACGCCTATTCAAATACACTGTAAATTTTAATGCCAACAAAAATGAAAATTTTTCAATAAAAATTGTGATATATTTCTTATTTCTGCTCAAAATATAGATTGTGGGTACTCTTTAAAACCGCCTCGATGAGGCGGTTCTAATGAGTACCCACAATCAGTTTACCCAGGCCTGTAAACCCCAGTGTTACTATATAAAAGTGTGGTTCAAGGGGATCAAAATTATATAGGCGTGTTTTCGTGATGTCAAAATGTCTGTTTAAAAAAAATGACATGGTCCCAAAAGTATGTATTTGAGCTATATTAGCTAAACTGTATCATGTTATGAAGTTCAAGTGCTTAGCTCTGGTCGTATAAGATGTAACAAGGATACACCAAAACTTCTGCATAAAACTAAGCAGAAACTTCATTATACAACCTTGACATACCTTGTTTGTTTGTTTGTTTGTTTGTTTGTATTGGAGTTTAATCGCCCAGTCAACACTGTTTAGCTCATTTTTGAGCCTGTCAGTTTACCTATCCACACTTTTCCTGGGCAGGTTTATACATAAACGGTTAACCAGTACACTGCACATTCTTTCGCCAGAAACTGACAACTGCCCTTCTTGAATCAGCTCAAGGGAGAAAATGACTGTAGGAAAGATTTCATGATCAATCTCCACAAAAGAATCATCACGAAGAGACACTTATATAATTTTGACCCCCTTGAACCGCACTTTTATATAGTAAAACTGGGGTTTACAGGGGTACACATTATTATATCACAATTTTTCATCTTAAAATTTTCTTTTTTTCAATTTCCAATGTATTTGTATAGACCTGCTTTCTTAATGGTTGCCGACCCAGGTAGGAATCAAACCCGTGTCCTCCTGGTCATCAGTCACATGCGACTGAGCTACCGAGGCCGGCTTGACATACTTAAACAAAACGTTTATAAGATGTAGAGCAAGATGTGTTGCCCCCCGACAGCCCCGTTCACAAGCTATGCCTTATGTTGCCAATGTTAAAATTTTAAAAAAGAAGGTCAGGGTCAAGGTCAGGAGATCAAAAATTATGGTACCGGTGGAAAGGTCTTGTGATAAGGTATATACATGTGAAATATGAAAGCTCTATCTATTACCATTCAAAAGTTATGCCCAATGTTAAGGCTTTTGTAGACAGACAAACAGACAGACAGACCAAAAAGCAAATGCACCCCCCACCCCGAATCTCGATTCCGGGGGCATAAAAATAACCATTTTAAAGTGAGTGTGTGTCTGATGCCAGCACAGACACCGAGGGGACAACACAGCTCTTCTGTACTTCAGTACACGAGCTAAAAGGCAGTATGAATCACATTTCTCCTAAGAGTAGTTGCAGTTCATCCCTTGAAGTGTTTTCTTTTGACTTTAACAGCACAGTCAACACTATTTAAGTCATATTGACCTGGTCAGAAAGCCTAACCACGGATAGATCTGCATCATTATATATTTTCAGCCATTACGAAAACATGCCTATACAAATACATTGTAATCTTTATCGCCAAAAAAAATGAAAATTTTAAAATGAAAAATCGTGATATTTTTCTTATTTCTGCTCAAAATATATATTGTGGGTACTCGTTAGAACCGCCCCATCGAGGCGGTTCTAACGAGTACCCACAATCTTTATTTTACGGCAGAAATAAGAAAAATAAGGTTTTCCCCTGAAAACCCCAATTTTACGAGGACTGTTCAAATATGAATGCAAGTAGATTGTTTTCACATGCACTAATGGGAAAATCACCTGGAAATAAATATCACAGCATAGAAAAACATTTTACCTATATGAATTGATACCAAACCTGTTAAAATCCGTGCACTTTAGCCATGTATATCATTCGATAAACACTGTCTACTCTTGTATACTAATACAAAACATGGTTGGAAGAAAGTCAGAGTACGCCGTTGAAATACGGTCCTATATTAAGAATGGTTGTATTCTTGGTATACGGTGCAAAGACATTTTTGATGAAATATGTTTGGTTTATGGGCATAATGAAATGTCTTTTCCGACAGTTTTTCGTTGGTATAAGAAATTCAGCTGTGGGCTAGGCTCAACAGAAGATGCACCATATGATCGTCGGCCGAAAAGAGCAACATCTGCCAAGATGGTTGCTAGAGTGAAAGAAATAGTTGCTACTGATGCACAATACACCACTAGGCAAATAGCTAGTATGGTTGGCATCTCATTAGGAGCAGCTTATACAATTCTGAAACGGGATTTGAAAATGAGAAAGATCTGTGCTAGATGGATTCCCCATCTGTTGACAGATGAGCAGAAAAAGACACACATTCAGTGCGCCAAAAAGTTGCTTAAAAAGTCTCCAAATTACAATGCACGGTCTTTCGCTAATGTCGTCACAGGTGACGTGACATGGGTTCACCTTTTTGAGCAAAAACGAGAGATTCAGAACAAAATATGGGCAACAAAGTATTGCAAAAGACCATGCATTGCAAAGCGGACCATGAGCGTCAAGAAGGTTATGTATGCCATATTCTTTTCAAATCAGGGCCCTGCTATTCAGGTTCCCGTGCCTAAAAGGAAATCTGTAAATGCGAAGTTTTACAAGAATAAAGTCCTTCGAAAATTGGAGAAATAGTTCAAAGAACGAAGACCCGCATCTGGTTTGGCCAATGTCAGATTGCTACATGACAATGCTTCAGTGCACAAGGCGTTCATTGTGCAAGACTATCTGAAGCAGGAAAAGGTTGTTGAACTCCCTCACCACCCCCCCCCCCACACGCACACACACACCGTATTCCCCTGACCTTGCCCCGTGTGACTTTTTTCTGGTGGAAAATTTGAACAGCTCAAACACCTCGGTTCTGCAATATTCCAGTGCCTTCATAGTATATCTCGAAAAGACTACCAAAATGCATTCACTTATTGGATCAGAAGACTGAAAGTTGTATATCTGTTAAAGGGGAATAATTTTTTCATCGAAATCTATCACGGAATCATTTTTATGTGCTTAGTTGCATTCATATTTGAACAATCCTCGTACTACATACTGTATATAAAAGTGGGGTTCAAGGGGGTCAAAATTATATAGGCGTGTTTTCGTGATGTTTTTTGCATACCCTAATGATCCCAAATATTGGGAAAGGTAGGCCTTATACTCTTGTTTGTTTGTTTGATTTGATGTTTAAAGTCTCAGTCAACACTATATACAGTAGAACTTCGATGGCTCGAACACCCATGGCTCGTTTACTATGGCTGAGTCGAACCAGTTCTTGAGTCCCTATGGTATTTCTGTACATAAGAAATAGGGAGGGTAAAAATTAGGATATTTTCGTCTTTTATCTTGCAATGAGGCGATTCTAATGAGTACTCACAGCATACATTCTTCATTATAGAACACAGAAAAAGATGCCCTAAAGTATGTCGTTATGCCTCCTGGCATTAGCCCTACAGCATACACTCTTCATTATAGAACACAGAAAAAGATGTCCTAAAGTATGTCGTTATGCCTCCTGGCATTAGCCCTCAGTGGCTCGAACTACCCCTGTCTCGAACATATTTTCGAGGTCCCAAAGGAGTTCGTGCCATCGAAGTTCGACTGTAGGTCATTTTGGAGACCTTGCTTCCAATTTTGTTGGACTTCTACCCGACTTTGAGATAAAATGATATCTCAAGCCCTGTCAGCCAAGGAAACCAATAGGGCTTGTAAGCATGGGCGGTCCGACTTGCACCACTTTGCCTGGGCAGGCTTAGATCCTCTTAGCGGTTTACCAGTACTCATGTAAGGTAGGATTCACCTCTGCGTAGAAGCATAACGCAGCCCATTTATTTCTTCGAGCCCCGATGGACTGGGACCACTTTTACACTTGTGGGGAAAATAAAAACATTATAGAGAAGATTAGGCAACCTGTATGTGTGATAAGATGGCTTCTTAAGTTTCCCTGGTCTGTATAAAACTTCCCACAGTACTGACACTCATATGGTTTCTCTCCAGTGTGGGTCCTGCAAATACAGAAATACAGTCAAACTTCTGTAAGAACATCTTTGCGACTAGCAACATGACTCCAGAGGCCAGTTTTTCAAAGCATCGTTAGCTTAACTAACAAGCCTGTTAGTGGTCATATTGTTAACCGTTCTAGCAAGTTTAATATTTAAAATGTTGGTAGCGTTTTGCTCACATTTTTTCAGCAAAAATATTAGCACCCCGGTTGTCAGGAGACACTTCCATGAATTATTTGCCATAATAAATGATCAAAGTTTTAAGAATACGTTAACTGACAACTTTGTTAGTTTTGAACAACTGGCCCCAGATAAGTAGAAACGGGTCTCTGTGGCCGAGATGGTAAGAGCACGGACGTATAACCATTAAGCCTCTCACTGCTGTGGTTTGAGCCTTACACAGATCACAAATGAAACGCCAAGTTCTGCAACGGAAGGTCAGGTGATTTATCTCAGCATAATCTGGTGTTTGCCTTCCTCTGATTAAAGATCGACTCAAAATAAGTGAAAAAGAAAGATCTTTGTTTCGAGAGATATCAAAAATCTTACATCCAGTGTGTTGAAAACATCAGTATTTGCACTTGTTCTTCACACAAAAATTTCAGATTTTTTGAACATACTCAATTATGTTTTTTTTTGTTTGTATTAGAGTTTAACGTCCAGTCAGCACTATTTTAGGTCATTTTGAGCACAGTGGATTTACAAGAAGATTGAATGGTTTGTTTTGTTTGATTTGAGATTTAATGTCAACACTGTTTAGGTCGGTCGGTGTGTGCTCCGAGGGGATGTGCTGTGTTTGCCAGGTCTTGTCCATCATCCCTTTCGGTTTCTTTAAGTTCGGTTTCTTAACTTTGGGGTCGAGACACACTGATGAAGATTAAATATCAGAAAGGCCATTGTGTCACTAAATTTGGTAAAGTTACACCTTAATTGCAACCACTGGGTCGGTATCTCTGCTGGTGGATGATTCGTTCGTCCCTGAGGATATCATCAGTTCAGTATCAGTTCCTTAGTGCTGAGGTTGATACTGCGGTGTTGACGTCAGTACTCATGTACTGATTTAAATAACTATATTATATCTTTAATTTTTGCAGTATAAAATTCTATTCATTCTAAAACTAAGACTGACTTGTCAGGTGAGACGTATCTTTGCGGATTTGGTTGCCACCGTTTGTTATATTTTAAATTTTGCAAGTCTCGCTACTTTGAACATCTCCTTCGGGACTTCCGTGGCGTGTGGGTCATGTTTGCTGATGTTGGTTCAGTGGGGGAAGCCTATAAGTCCTAGGGTAGGCTTCTCTTGCCTGATGCCTCCAGTTGACCTGTCTCATGAGCTACTTGGTTGGTGTGTTCTCGGAGGGGGTGTGCTGTGTTTGCTGGGTCTTGTCCACCATCCGTCTCGGTTTCATAACTTTGGGGTTGAGACACACTGATGAAGATTAAATATCAGAAAGACCTTTGTGTCACTAAATTTGGAATAGTTACGCCTTAATTGGAGACGTTGCTTCCAAGTTTGTGGGACTTTTACCCGAAATTGAGATGAAATGATATCTCAAGCCCTGTCCCCAATGAAACCAATGGGGTTTATAAGCATTGATGGTCCAACTCGCACTGCTATACCTGGGAAGGCTTAGATCCTTAGCGGTTTACCAGTACTTGTGTCGGTTTAAGCTCTGCGTGGAAGCATCATGCAGCCCATCTATTTCTTCTAGCCCCGATAGGCAGGGGCTAACAAGAAGTTTGATTTCACAGGTAAGTGATTAACAAGGCAAGGGGGCAGTTGTTCAAAGCATCTTTATGTTAACTAGTCCGTTAATGGTCAAACTGTTAACTGTTCTAGTAATTACAATGCCTGATACATAGAATTTTTGCTGAAAAATGTGAGCAGCTTTTGCATTTGCAAAAGCTGCTCACATTTTTTCAGCAAAAATATCTGTATATTTGTCATATTAAATGATTAAAGTTTCAATAGTATGTTATTTTATCATATGACGTCCTGTCTGAGAATGTTATAACGTCATGTAATAAATTCAATAATCCATTTGTGGATTAAATATGAGAATTAGTTAGATACGTCCCATAACGTTACACATACAACGTCCTTAACAACATGTTGTTTACTAAAGGGCGGAATACTGACGTTTGTGTAAAACAATCATGAATAAAATTTGTTTAAAGTGTCATATGATAAATAGAATCTTGCATTTGTGTTCAAGCCAAGCATTTTATCTCTTTTTCTCAAAGAGTTTCAATTCAACAAAGGGGCCAAGAGGGCCTGATTTGCTCACTTGAGTGTCACTGTCTTAAGTATGTTCTATTTTAGCTCTGGCAGGCAGCTTGTTCGTCAGAGCACAACAATTTTAGCTATTTTGAAAGGGAGTCACCTAGACAACACTCCTGTGAAGTTTGAATCAAATTGGCTCAAGGGTTTAGGAGAAATTCGCTTTTGAAGCAAATTAACACTGTTTTTCTATTTTTAGCTATGATGGTTATTTTGTTCATCGGAGCGGGATCGTTTTAGCTATTCTGGTAAAGTGTATTCTAAGCAACACTCCTACAAAGTTTGGTGGCCATCTTGTTTGTCAGAGCGGAACAATTTTAGTTATTTTTCTGGTCACCTATGCAACATTCCTGTGAAGTTTGAATCAACTTGGCTCAAGGGTTTAGGAGGAGTTAGTTTTTGAAGCAAATTTACAATGTTTTTCTATTTTTAGCTCTGGTGGTCAGTTTGCTCATCGGAGCAGAACCATTTTAAAAATGTTGGTAGAGGGTCAACTAAGCAACATTCTTATGAAGTTTGAATGAAATTGGCCAAAAGGGTACAGGAGGAGTTGTCGTTTAAAGATTTTTTCTATTTTTAGCTCTGGCGGCCATCATATTCCTCAGAGCATAACAATTTTAGCTATTTTGGTAGGGAGTTACATATGCAACATTCCTGTGAAGTTTGAATCAAATTGGCCCAAGGGTTTAGGAGAAGTTCGTGTTTGAAGCAAATTTACAATGTTTTTCTATTTTTAGCTCTGGCGGCCATTTTGCTCATTGGAGCGGAACCGTTTTATTTTGATAGAGGGTCACCTAAGCAATATTTCGGTGAAGTGTAAATGATATTGGTCAAAGGGTACAGGAGGAGTTTAAAGATTTTTCTATTTTAGCTCTGGCGGCTGTCTTGTTCATCAATGCGGAACGATTTTAGCTATTTTGGTAGGGAGCCACCCAGGCAACATTCCTGTCAAGTTTGAATCAAATTGGCACTAGGTTTTAGGAGGAGTTCACATTTATATCACATTGTTGATGATGCACGATGCACAATGGAGGATGCACAACGGACATTCACTGATCACAATACCTCACCATGAGCACTTCGTGCTCAGGTGAGCTAATAATACATGAACACTCATATAAGATCCTCTATTAACAACATGTACATTACCTCATATGCCTCTTAAGCTGTGCAACAAGATAATATGCTTTTTCACAAATGTTGCATTTATACTCTCTATCTGTAGCATGGCTCTTTTGGTGCTTCCGTAGATCTACTCCGTGGAAGAAATCTCTATTGCACACATCACAATGGAATGGCCTGTGTGTTCCATGCCGAACCTCATGTTTACGCCATGTGCTCCGGTCTCGGAATTTGAATCCACAGAATGAACATGTAAATGGTTTTTCACCGGTATGTATCAAAAGATGTCCCTGCAAACAGAGAACAAGATGGCCCTGTATCGCTCACCTGTGAATCAGAAAATCATAAGTGATGTTTAGGACATTGCTTAACCCTTATCTTGCTGAATATTCAGTTCGCCACACTCATTTCTGACTTTGAACCAATCAGATTACTTGATGTAATTTATTCCTACAAATCCATAAACTGAATGTTTAACAGTGTAAATCCTGATCAGATGGCTTCTTCAGAAGCCATCTGATCTGGATCTACACTGTTTCCAAAGATAGGGGTTGTCGTGAAGAGCATGATAAGAGTTAACATTTTGCTGGGGCTCTGCCCGAGTCTGTTAAATGTTTGTTGTAAATAAAATCCACAAAAGCACAGAACAAAGATGAGAAATACCTATAAACTGGTTTGAGACTTCTTTATACAAATATAAATATACAAGAGAGAACTTGCTGCCTGGACAAAACTAATAATTTCAAATTGAAGAGTACCCTGGTAATATTTTGATGAAAGTAATACTGAACAATATTTTAACTGATGAAAGAAGACCAAATATCATAACCCGGGCATCTGGTTTCAGAAAAGATGATTCTTTAAGATTTCCCCTATGTAAGTCTATGTAAAATATGGGCCCCTTTTAGAGGTCCAATAGATGAAGCTTCATACCAAATAGCAAAACCTGGGCTTTCGTTTCAGAAAAGGCGATTTTTCAAGGTTTCCCCTATATAAGTCTCTGTAAAACATGTGGGCCGGGCCATTTTTGGCTCCAAGGCTATAATTTGAACAATCTTCTGCCAAAGTCTACTAGATGAAGCTTCATATCAAATATCTGGGCCTTATGGTTTTAGACAAGACGATTTTTAAAGGTTTTCCCTACATAAGTCAATGTAAAACATGTGGACCTTGAGGTGGGGCCATCAATGGCCAGGCTATAGTTTGAACAATCTCGGTAGAGGTCAACTAGAAGAAGCTTCATACCAAATATCAAAGACCTGGGTCATCTGGTTTGAGACAAGAAGATTGTTTAAGGTTTTCCTTATATGTCTAAAAAACATGAGGGCCCCGGATCCAGGCCATGGTTGGCCACAAGGCTATAATTTGAACAATCTTAGTTGGGGTCCATTAGGTGAAGCTTCATACCAAATATCAAAGACCTGGGGCTTTTGGTTTCAGACAGAAATATTTTTTAAGGTTCCCCCTATATAAGCCTGTGTAGGGTTAGATCCTCTAAGCAGTTTACCAGTATGCGTGTGCTGTCGATTTCAGCTCTGCATGGAAGCATCATGCAGCCAATCTATTTCTTCAAGCACCGATTGGAGGGGGCGGATGAAATTGCTGAACATTTTGCAAACAGTGTTTGCCAATATACATTTCTGAGGATTCCCATCTAAAGTGAGATATACTACATTCTTATCATATCCCATTATTTACATCCGAGTCAAACTGTTGGTTTTCTTTTGCTCCAGCATTTCAGTGGTTTCTTGCTGTCAAGTCCTCACCGTTGTTTCACATCTGTGGTTGTTTAATTATTTGTGTTCACAGAGATGTTGCACTGATGAGTTAGCAGGCCTTCATGCGGACTGAACAAATTATTTGTCTAAATCGCGACGGAAGTAAGGGTAGGATTGTGGCCACGTAAAATCAATTTAAGCCCCTCCCCCCCCCCCACCAGTGGAATTTGCTTCCATTGCGGTTTATTTTTGTTATGGTTTGTCTTTGGGTGTTTGTGTCACTTATGTTATTTTATTTTGGATAGACTATTGGCCATTTTGGGGGAAAGTAACTGTCATATTGGCTTTCCGCCGTTGTCGTTTCCATTAGGGTCTGTTGTTTTATGTTTGTGTGTCTTTCCCTTTGGTGTCTCTGATGGGAGCTGTGGGTTGATTGTATCGATTCCTGATCATTGCCTCCACTTCTATTTTGCACACCAGATAAGAAAATCCATAGTTTTAGCTTGGGATAGAAATTTTGTTCTAAACCTGGTGTTCTTACCCAAAATTGAATATTCTCGTGTGTTTGATAAATGCACTGGTTGATTACGACCTCATATGCACCGTTGTTTAGGTTGACGCTACAGCAGGCTATGCAACATTACTAAGTCATCGAAATATGGCGGACTTGGGCAAACGAAGTGACTGCAGTATTAAAAGTCCATGCTCAGAAAGGGAAAATATGCATGAATAAGAATCCTACATGGATGTCAGGGGGATAGAAAAATCCATCCATCAGGATCACTGTCCGGCATCATTCGTCAAGCCCCGTGATGCAGGACGGTGACCCTTGGGATGGATTTTTCCATCCAAACCTCACAGATATGTAAGATTCTAACAATCCTGTGACTTACCTTTAATGATTTGGTCTCAGAAAACTGTTTTCCACACACCTGGCATTTCAAAGACTCGTCACCAAAATGAAACTTCATATGTCTACGAAGAGAGGCTTTCGTTTCGTACAGTTTAAAACAAACCTTGCATTCTTGCTTTTCCCCTGCAGCCTTATTCAGCCTCTTAGACTTTGGTTCCTGGCATGTTTTAAAGTGAGCTACATAGCTAGCTCTGGTCTTAACGTGTTTTTCACAGAGCTTGCACTTAAGAACCTTAACAGGTCCATCTACTGAATCAACTACAACTGGGTTAGGGATGTCAATTCCATGGTTTCTTGGCTTGTAGTACTTCTTGTATTTATGCTTTAGTTTTCTTTCTTTCTTCTTTGCCTCTTTTCCCCAACTCTTCCCAATCTCGTATTCCTCAATATCAGTATCTGTTAAATACATGTCTTCAGGGTTTACTTCACCTTCCTGTGTTTCCCAACTAGTAACATTAGAAGCTTCTAGCGCACCATTCCCAACAGCAGCATCTTCAGACAGAGACTGTACTCTTGCTGACATGATCATAACTCGTTTTGGCACTGCTGACTTTCTCCGCCTTCCCTTTGAATTCTTTTCTTGTGCTGAAATTTCTGACGGAGTGGTGTGTGGTCTGAAAAACATTACGAAAAAATGCCATTAGGGTCTGTTGTTTCATGTTTGTGTTTCTTTCCCTTTGATGCCTCTAATGGGAGCTGTGGGTTAATTGTATCGATTCTTAATCATTTCCTCCACGTCTACTGTTCAAATACATTGTTAAGTTTACCGCCGAAAAAAAAAATAAATTTTTATATGAAAAATTGTGATATTTTTCTTATTTTATGCTCAAAATATAGATTGTTGGTACTCGTAAGAACAGCCTCATCAAGGCGGCTCTTACGAGTACCCACAATCTATGTTTTAGAGCAGAAATAAGAAAAATAAAGTAAACTCCCGTAAACCCCAGTTTTGCTATATAAAACTGAGGTTCAGGGGGTCAAAATTATATAGGCATGTTTTCGTGATGAAATGAAAAATCTTTGTACCCTCTTTTGCTTCAGTGTCTGCTGTTTACTTAATAAAACTTTAACATTGTTACAAACAGTGTGCACAAAGATTAGGCTGCTCCACTATGTGCAGTCCAGACTGCTCCACTAGCAGCAGTCTGATCAGTGGCGCAGATTGATCAGGTTCAAGTGACTCAATTGTGATTCCATTGCACTATTTTGGAAAGGAACAGGCAATGAAATCTTTTTATTAAACTTATAAACTAGAATTATTTGACCGTGTCGACATGAACACTGACTTTGCAATATAATTAAAAATCAAAAATGAGTTCCTTTAAGAGCAATGAAAACATTCATAAGAAAGAAGATGGGTCATACTACGTAGTTTCGGCTAATAAAGCCCCATCAGTGACCCTGTAATGATCCGGCAAAGAAAGCCAGATTAAACATACTGCAAGTTTACGAATTTCGAATAGGCAGTCGATTCAAAGACGGATATAAATCAAAGCGGGGTCCAAATAATTAAAAACCTGTCTAGAATATGAGTCTAAATCAATAATGTATTTCTGATTTCTCAGAATATTCACGCTGATCTCAAAGGACCAAAAGTAAAATATAAACTGCACTATGGTTGATGTACGGGGAGCCTCAATGAATGATCAAAATTTTAAGAATGTGTTAACTAACAATGTTGTTAGTTTTGAACAACGGGCCCCTGAACCCAGTTGTTTGAAGCTTAATAATGCCACTAGTTAACATATTTTTTAAAACTCTGATCATTTAAGGGGAATGGATACACCTTCAGGGGAGGCAACTCCTGCAAAAGTATTTTTGTCTCCCATGTCAATAGGGGTCAACTCCTGAGGAGCAAATTCTTTCCTATGATAGTTGACCCCTTTTTCAGAGGACAGGGCTTATAGAAAAGCTTGTAGGAAATCCCTAAAGTTGTCTTCCTTTGCAAATGGTAGGAAAATCTGCCAGGTGTTCCCATTCCCCTTAATATTGCAAAAGTGCTAACTTACTGTATATAGTTTTTTTCCTTGAAAATTTGAGTAGCTTTTGCAAGTGCAAAACTGAAGGTTTTTACTGTCAACACAGTCAAATGTTTACATTAAGAAAGGGAAACAACTCTGTCATTAACATTAGGATCTAATTAAGTTTTCAATTTTGAGAAAAATTGATGCCTGTGTTTTCTGATTTGAGAATAACACCAAAGTGAGTTAAAATTGATGAAATGTCTGCAAGTACATCACAGTTTCTTTAAAAGACTATAATGTTTGTGGATGATTGTGGCCACGTAAAAATCGATTTAAGCCCACCAGTGGAATTCGTTTCCCTGACCGTTCCAGGGCAGTTCTTCTGTCGCGGTTTATTTTTGTTATGGTTTGTCTTTGGGTGTTTGTGTTGCTCATATTATTTTACTTTGTATGGCCAATTGGCAATTTTGTTGGATTTGATTGATTGATTTGAGATTTAACGTCCCTGTCAACACTGTAAAGGTCATTTTGGAGACGTTGCTTCCAATTTTGTGGGACTTTTACCCGACATTGAGATGAAATGACTTCTCAAGCCCTGTCGCCCAATGAAACCAATAGGGTTTATTAGCATGGACGGTCTGCCTCGCAGCGCGGGTCCTGGACAGGCTTAGATCCTCTATGCGGTTTACTAGTACTAGTGTGCTGGCCAGACTCAGCTCTGCGTGGAAGCATCGTGCAACCAACAATTTTGTTGGACAGTACTTGTCAATTTGGCTTTTCGCTATCGATGTTTCCATTAGGGTCTGTTGTTTCATTTTTAAGTTTCTTTCTCTTTGGTGTCTCTGATGGGAGCTGTGGGTTAATTGAATAGATTCCTGGTCATTGCCTCAACTTCTATTCTAATGCAGAAACTGTTAAACGAACATGTTTTTGTTTGATTGTATTGGGAGTTTAACAGCCCAGTCAACACTATTTAGGTCAATTTTTAGCCGATCAGTTTACCTATCCACACTTTCCTAAGCAGGCTTATAAATAAGCGGTTAAACAGTACAATGCACATTCTTTCCCAGAAACTGACCACTGCCCTTCTTGAAACAGCGTAAGGGAGAGAATGACCAAAGAAAAGACTTCATGATCAATCTTCACAAAAGAATGTTGCCGACCCCAGCAGGTATCGAACCGCGTCCTGATCACCAGTCAGACGCACATCTGACTGAGCTACCGAGGCCGGCAAAACAACTGTGTTATATTCAAACATAATAATGTACATATCATACAGAAAAATGACTGCCTGTAGTCTTTATATGTATATTTTTAGAATGTGTCATTAAACCATGCTACATTCAAATCTGTGTTATAATGAACAGTGCTATAATGATCTGTATCTACTTTTATACCTATTAGCTGCTTTATCGAAATCTTCATCTGGTGCATTCCTAATGTCAGTAATGTTCTCTGCAATCTCGATTTTCACTGTGTTTTCATCTTTTATTGTCACATCTTCCATACCATCAGCATCTTTTGGTATACCTTCCCCAGAATCATCAGAAGATCCTGGACTTTCATTCTCACTGTCTGCCTCACTCTGAGAGCTGGTGATGTTCTCTTCTACTGCTTCCATTTCAGTATTGTTCTCTGCAATTTCCATTTTCACTGAGTTTTCAGCTTTTATTGTCACATCTTCCATACCATCAGCATCTTTGGGTATACCTTCCCCAGAATCATCAGAAGATCCTTGACTTTCATTCTCACTGTCTGCCTCACTCTGAGAGCTGATGTTCTCTTCAACTGCTTCCATTTCAGGCACAGGAATACCTTAATCTTTAGTTGTCAGCTCTTTGTTTCTTCATTTAATCCTGAAAAATGAGCTGCTTTTACATTACGAAAACACACCTATTCAAATACACTGCAAAATTTAAGATGAAAAATTGTGATTATTTTTCTTTATTTCTACCCAAAATACAGATTGAGAGTACACGTTAGAACCGCCTTATGGAGGCGGTTCTAACGAGTACCCACAATCTATATTTTAGTGCAGAAATAAGAAAAATAAGGTTTACCCCTGTAAACCCCAATTTTACAATATAAAAGTGTGGTTCAAGGGGGTCAAACTATATAGGCATGTTTGCATGATGAAACATTTTTGTTGCGCCTGCAAACAGCTAGCATGACACAATACAGGAGTCCAATTTTCCATTATTTCAGCTGTTTGTCCATTCATCAAACCGTCAACATTAGCAACCACCCTAGCATTCACCAAAAGGGTCAAATTTATTTCACAAGAACTATTAGAGCTTCATTAGGGATACTTGGTACAAACTTGTACCTAGGAACGTCAACTTTAATGCAAGCATCCATATCTGACATTGACCAACATTTCATAGTTCACTGACTTTGTAAAAAATTATGACCACCCTGGCTTAAACTGCTTTCACCGAAATGGTCAAGTTTATTTATGTTTAATTTATGTTTATATCTTGCTGAATATTCATTCAAGCCCATCCATTTCTGTCTATCAACCAATCAAATTACTTGATGTAATTTATTGCTACAAATTCATAAACTAAATGCCAAACAGTATAGATCCTGATCCGGATCTATACTGTTTGCAAAAATAGGGGTTGTCGTGATCAGCAAGATAAGGGTTAAGAACTATTAGAGCTTGATTAATGTTACTTGGTACAAACCAGTATCTAGGGATGCCACTTTTCAGATAAACCAAAGCCAGAAAACTCCAAACCCTCACCATGCTGAACCCAGATATATCCTTTAAACCATTTATTGGGATTATTAACGGCCATAACTCTAACAAATGTTAACAGATCTTGGTCATTAACCTTTTTTTTACCAAATGGAATCTTCCACCTTATATATAGCAGAAGTCCATTTAAAAATTTAGGGGTGTCAGGTTGTGTTTTCTTCAAAGTTTATTTGGAAAATGGCTAAACTTTTTACAAACAGTGAAGGCCCTGATCAGACGCCACGTTCTGCGGCGTCTGATCTGGGCCTGCACTGTTTGCCAACTACCCGTTTTGGGGTTTCTGGTACTAAATGGGTTTAAAATCCCATGCATGCTTCTTTTAGTGATCTTTATATCTCTGAATATACATGTATATATTCCATTTAGTAAAGGAATAAGAGCCCAAAAACATTTAATTGGAATTTTTAACAACCATAAATATATCAAATGTTAACGGATTTTGCCCACCACACATGCCTAATACCATCGTATACACAAAATTTGAAGACAAGAGGGCCATGATGGCCCTGGATCGCTCACCTGATCCATAGAGTAACAAGTGGTCCCCGGGGAGGGCCATTATTGACCCCAGGGTTATAATGTGCATAATGTTGAGGGAAGCCAAAAAAGGTGAAGCTTCATACCAAAATATCAACAAAGGCTATAATTTGAACAATCTTGGCAAAGGTCTACTAGATGAAGCTACACACCAAATATCAAAAACCTGGGCCTTGCGGTTTCAGAGAAGAAGGTTTTTTCTTCACCAGGGCTATAATTTGAACAATCTTGATAGAGGTCCACAAGATGAAATTTCTAATCAAATATCAAAGACCGAGACCTTGTGGTTTCACAGAAGAAGATTTTTAAAGATTTTCTCTATATACGTCTATGTAAAACCAAAGGGCTCCGAGGCTGGGGCATTTCTGGTCTCAGGGCTATAATTTGATCTTGGTAGAGGTCTATGTAAAACCAAAGGACTCCGGTGTGTGTGTGTGGGGGGGGGGGGATTTTTGGCCCCAGGGCTGTAATTTGAACAATTTTGGTAGAGATCGACAAGATGAAGCTTCATACCAAATATCAAAGACCTGGGCCTTGCGGTTTCAGATGAGAAGATTTTAAAAGATTTTCCCTATATAAGCCTATGTAAAACCAAAGGGTCCTGGGGCGGGGGCATTTTTGGCCCCAGCACAATAATTTGAACAATCTTGGTAGCGGTCCAATAGATGAAGCTTCATACCAAATAGCAAAGACCTGGGCCTTGCGGTTTCAGAGAAGAAGATTTTTAAAGATTTTCCCTGTATAAGCCTATGTAAAAGAGTGAGTGAGTGTTTGAGTTTTACGTCCCACCAACAGCTAAGGTCATACGGAGACGGGACCTCGCTTTAAAGTAGAAGTAAAACAAAGATCAGGAATCGATACAATTAACTTACTCCATCCATAAAAGACACCAAAGGAAAAGAAATACAAACATTAAGCGACCAGACCATAATGGAAAGCTAAACAAAGGAAGGCCATAAGGACAGTTACTTTCCCACAAAATGGCCATATGGCCATCCAAAATTAAAAGACACAAGTGGTACACATAGTAAGTAACAAACAAAAACATAAATAAATCGCCACAGAAGAGCCGCCTTGGAACGGTCAGTGGAAGATCTCCACCGGAGGGCTTAAATCGATTTTAATTGGCCACAATCCTCACCCTTACTTCCGTCGTGATTTAGACAAATAATTTGTTCAGTCCGCATGAAGGCCTCCTTACGCATCAGTGCAACATCTCCTTGAACACAAAAATCAAAGAACCACAGAGGTGAGACAACGGTGAGGACTCGACAGCAAGAAACCACTGAAATGCTGGAGCAAAAGAAAACCAACAGTTAGACTCCGATGAGCCTGACCAGAGACAGAGCATCAGACACCAACCAACATTATCTCTCTAATTTTCAATAAGCCTTTATGTTGGAGCCGTCATAGAATCTGAGGCCTGACCCACCGGCGTGCAATTAAAGAGGGAAGCAAAGTTGCCAACCGTGATTGGGTTAACTACAATGCATGCAGTCTGTCGTATAATATCCATGTTGCACCCAATCTTTTTATATATCAAAGAATGATTTTACGAAATTGGGTGCTGAAGTCATTGCGGTTATATATTTTTCTGAATTTATATGTATACTAAGTCACCATAAAATTCGGGTTCCGATAGACCTTGTTGCAGAAGAGATTTAAGTCCAATATTGAATTTTGAAATTAAATCAGAATGGCGTCTATAAAATTTTGAAAAGGCTTTGCGTAGTTTATGGTACCGATAATCCTGATTAAGGAGTTTAGCCGTTAATAATTTATTACGAGTGTTGAAGTCAGTTACATGACTACACAATCTAGCAAATCGAATTAATTGCGAAATATAAACGCCATAGGATGGCGCACGAGGAACATCACCATCCAAAAAAAGGAAAATTTACAATCTCAAAATCAAAGTCATTGCGTTTATCATAAATTTTGCACGAAACAAATCCATCTACAAGAGATAGATGTAAATCCAACAAGAGGGCCATGATGGCCCTGGATCGCTCACCTGATCCATAGTGTAACAAGTGGGCCCCAGAGAGGGTCATTATTGGCCCCAGGGCTTTAATGTGCATAATGTTGAGGGAGGTCTTAAAGGTGAAGCTTCATACCAAACATCAACAAAGGCTAAAATTTGAACAATCTTGGCAAAGGTCCACTAGATGAAGCTACACATCAAATATCAAAGACCTGGGCCTAGCGGTTTCAGAGAAGAAGATTTGTAAAGATTTTGCCTATATAAGCCTATGTAAAATCAAAGGGCCCCGGGACAGGGGCATTTTTTGCCCCAGCACTATAATTTGAACAATCTTGGTAGGGGTCCAATAGATGAAGCTTCATACCAAATATCAAAGTCCTGGGCCTTGTGGTTTCAGAGAAGAAGATTTTTAAAGATTTTCCCTATATAAGCCTATGTAAAACCAAAGGGCCCCGTGGCGGGGGCATTTTTTGTCCCAGCACTATAATTTGAACAATCTTGGTAGGGGTCCACTAGGTGAACTTCATACCAAATATCAAATTCCTGAGTCTTGTGGTTTCAGAGAAGAAGATTTTTAAAGATTTTCCCTATATAAGCCTATGTAAAACCAAAGGGCCTCGGGGCGGGGGCATTTTTGGCCCCAGCACTATAATTTGAACAATCTTGGTAGGGGTCCACTAGATGAAGCTTCATACCAAATATCAAAGACCTGGGCCGTGTGGTTGCAGAGAAGAAAATTTTTAAAGATTTTCCCTATATAAGCCTATGTAAAACCAAAGGGCCCTGTGGCGGGGGCATTTTTTGTCCCAGCACTAAAATTGGAACAATCTTGGTAGGGGTCCACTAGATGAAGCTTCATACCAAATATCAAAGTCCTGGGCCTTGTGGTTTCAGAGAAGAAAATTTTTAAAGATATTCACTATATAAGCCTATGTAAAACCAAAGGGCCCCGTGGCGGGGGCATTTTTGGCCCCAGCACTATAATTTGAACAATCTTGGTAGGGGTCCACTAGATGAAGCTTCATACCACATATCAAAGACCTAGGCCTTGTGGTTTCAGAGAAGAAGATTTTTAAAGATTTTCCCTATATAAGCCAATGTAAAACCAAAGGGCCCCGTGGCAGGGGCATTTTTTGTCCCAGCACTAAAATTTGAACAATCTTGGTAGCGGTCCACTAGATGAAGCTTCATACCAAATATCAAAGTCCTGGGCCTTGTGGTTTCAGAGAAGAAAATTTTTAAAGACTTTCCCTATATAAGCCTATGTAAAACCAAAGAGCCCCGGGGCGGGGGCATTTTTGGCCCCAGCACTATAATTTGAACAATCTTGGTAGGGGTCCACTAGATGAAGCTTCATACCAAATATCAAAGACCTGGGCCTTGTGGTTTCAGAGAAGAAGATTTTTAAAGATTTTCCCTATATAAGCCTATGTAAAACCAAAGGGCCCTGGAGCGGGGGCATTTTTGGCCGCAGCACTGTAATTTGAACAATCTTGGTAGGGGTCAACTAGATGAAGCTTCATACCAAATATCAAAGACTTGGACCTTGTGGTTTCAGAGAAGAAGATTTTTAAAGATTTTCCCTATATAAGCCTATGTAAAACCAAAGGGCCCCGTGGCGGGGGCATTTTTTGTCCCAGCACTAAAATTTGAACAATCTTGGTAGGGGTCCACTAGATGAAGCTTCATACCAAATATCAAAGTCCTGGGCCTTGTGGTTTCAGAGAAGAAGATTTTTAAAGATTTTCCCTATATAAGCCTATGTAAAACCAAAGGGCCCCGGGGCGGGGGCATATTTGGCCCCAGCACTATAATTTGAACAATCTTGGTAGGGGTCCACTAGATGAAGCTTCATACCAAATATCAAAGACCTGGGCCTTGTGGTTTCAGAGAAGAAGATTTTTCAAGATTTTCCCTATATAAGCCCATGTAAAACCAAAGGGCCCCAGGGCGGGGGCATTTTTGGCCCCAGCATTATAGTTTGAACGATCTTGGTAGGGGTCCACTAGATGAAGCTTCATACCAAATATTAAAGACCTGGGCCTTGTGGTTTCAGAGAAGAAGATTTTTTAAGTTTTTGGTGAAAAAAATCTATTTTTTGCTCCTGTGACCTAGATGTGCAACGGACCAGAACCATTTGAACAACTTTGAAAGGGGACCACCTAAGGATCATTCCTGTGAAGTTTGGTCAAAATCCGATCAGTGGTTTAGGAGGAGATGTCGTTTAAAGAAATTGTTTACGCACGGACGCACGGACGGACGCACGGACGCACGACGGACGACGGACAAAAAGTGATCCCAAAAGCTCACCTCGTCACTACGTGACGGTGAGCTAAAAACGGGGCCTCGGTATCAGAAGAATTAGCTTTATTTAACTGAAGTTCTAGGGGGTAAATCTGACTGATCAAACCATCAAAATAGGTATTATCAATATTTAATAAATCATCTAAATATCTAGGAGTAGAGCTAAAAGCTTCAATAATTTCAGATTAGTTATCAATGGAAAGCGACAAAATGAAGTCTCTTTCATAACAATACAAGAACAGATCAGCCACAAGAGGTGCGCAATTAGTACCCATCGGAATACCCACAATTTGTCTAAATAACTTAGTACCGAATCTAATATAAATATTGTCAAGTAGAAAGGTGAGGGCATCACACACTTTCTGACATGACCAAAGTGTATAATTCTTATGCTCTTTAGAAGTGAAAAATGCATTTCTGACATTACATGCAATATCAATTTATTTAAAACCTCATTCAAATTTTGTATAGACCAAAACAGATTTCTTCCTGATCTTTCAAAGACTTTATCACAATATTTAATTACATGCGTTTTAATAGCAGTAAGACAGGAAGTTAATAATTTAGAAAGTTCAGTGGTGGTGCAAGAGTTAGAATTGGCAATAAACCGTGCTTTGTAAGGTTTTTTATGAAGTTTTGGTAACCAGTATAGCGTAGGAAGCTTGTCTTGGCCTTCGTTAACACACACAGCAAACTTGGTGGTTGAAAGACAAACATGTTTATCTACTATAGCTCTCTCTTCAGCTAAAGGCTGAAGTTCATAGGCCTTAGTACCACCAAGCTCCTGCTTAAGCGTGTTAACATAGTGGAGCCGTCACACAATGACGACATTGTTAGCCGCCTTGTCTGCAGGGGCCAAAACAAACTTCTTATGAAATTCTTGAATACCTAGTTTAAGATGACGTAAAGACTCATCCGAAAGTCTGGAGAAGCCCGGGATCGAACCTGCGACCCCTGGTTTACAAGGCGAGTAGCGTAACCACTCGACCACGGAGGCTTCTAAGCCAATGTAAAACCAAAGGGCCCCAGGGCGGGGGCATTTTTGGCCCCAGCACTATCATTTGAACAATTTTGGTAGGGGTCCACTAGATGAAGCTTCATACCAAATAGCAAAGACCTTGGCCTTGTGGTTTCAGAGAAAAAGATTTTTAAAGATTTCCCCTTTATAAGCCAATGTAAAACCAAAGGGTCCTGGAGCGGAAGCATTTTTAGCCCCATCACTAAAATTTGAACAACCTTGGTAGGGGTCCACTAGATGAAGCTTCATACCAAATATCAAAGACCTGGGCCTTGCGGTTTCAGAGAAGAAGATTTTTAAAGATTTTCCCTATATAATCATATGTAAAACCAAAGGGCCCGGGGCGGGGGCATTTTTGGCCCCAGCACTATAATTTGAACAATCTTGGTAGGGGTCCACTAGATGAAGCTTCATACCAAATACCAAAGACCTGGGTGATGTGGTTTCAGAGAAGAAGATTTTTTAAGGTTTCGGTGAAAAAAAGGTATTTTGGGCTCCTGTGACCTAGATGTGCAACGGACCAGAACCATTTGAACAACTTTGAAAGGGGACCACCTAAGGATCATTCCTGTGAAGTTTGGTCAAAATCCGATCAGTGGTTTAGGAGGAGATGTCGTTTGAAGAAATTGTTTACGCACAGACGCACGCACGGACGCACGGCGGACAAAAAGTGATCCCAAAAGCTCACCTCGTCACTATGTGACGGTGAGCTAAAAATCGATGAAAAAACACTAAAGTTATTGAATAATAATACCATTTTTCCCGACCTTGGCTTTTATATCCCCCCATTTCGGAAAAATATAGTTATTACATGAAAATAAATCAATGTAGAGAGATGAAACTTCGTGCAGTTATCAAATATGTTATTCATATTAATTTTATATCAAACTGACCAAAATACATATCTTCATTGAGACAGGAGACAAAATATAAAATCTTTGGATGGGCATTTTGGCTGGGCCAGGCCTGGCGCAGCCTTGGCTTTTATACCCAACCTTAATTGGAGGCCCCATGTGCAGGGAGAACCATACCCTGTGCAGGTAAAATATCCCTACAGTAATTACTTGATTACTGCATAGGCTTTCATCCTGCAAAACTGAGGTGTACACCTGCACGTAATCCTCGTGAGAGTATTCACAATATTTGCATTATTAAATCGCGCAAAATTACGCTCTCATTTCCTAGCGAGATTTCGAGCTACGTTAATTCCTAGTTAATTAAGTTAAAGTTGTTGTAATTATATACGATTTTCTACAAGTTTTGCCGATCAAATAAGAAAAAATAATGAAGTGAAAATGCTGAATATAGTTTTATTCCTATTTGCTTGCTGTTATTTAAATGAAATATTGATTCTCTAAGGATAAGACAGTGGCTGAAATTGGTGAGCTGTTTGGCATGTATTCCGCAACAACAACAACTAGTGATTGAAAACGTGGTCGTGTAAACAATGCATTCCCTAAGTGTGATTCCCATGGAGATGATCGTGTATTCACTTATGATCTTTTGATGTGACTTTTTTGGAGTTTCTATCTGTCTATAATGGGAAAATTATGGGTCAGAACTGGTCAGAATGACTTCTATTGTGCTCCAGGTTACAGCCATGAACGCTCAAAGGGAGCAGTTTGTTCATTCTACAGGTTTCCAGAAAAGCCTGATTGGTATAGAGAGGCATGGTTTTCAAAAGTATCACGGGATATAAAGGTTGTGAGGAATGGAAAGATTGCAAAGTCTGGTGCTTTTGCTAGGTTTCCATGGCTTTGTTACAGTCTTTCCATTCCTCACAACAGAAGTCATTCTGACCCATAATTTTCCCGTTATAGGCCGATAGAAACAATTTCAATCACTCGTCTGAAGGACAAATATAAATTAACATTATGAACGATCATGGCCTGGAACAAATTGTTAACTTCCTCACTCCTGATAAGAACACATTGGATCTGATCGTTAAGACTTTGCCAGGACAATTCAAAGACATTCATTCCCCAGATAAACTAAGTGACCACGATATTGTCTCCGGATATTTAAAAATTCACTTCTTACCAATAAAGAAACCTCGGAGGAAGGTGTACTCATATCAGAAAGGTGACTATGAAACTTTGAGGAAGGATGCACCCAGATTTGCAAAGGAGAAATACTTTAATGGTCATTTAGATGCTCGGTCTGTACAGGAAAACTTTGATAACTTCATTCATACTTCGGCCCAAATTCATCTCCCCTCAAAAACTAGTAGGTCTGTATCTTCTATTCCCTGAATCACTCCAAAGATAAATTCGCAGAAGGAACAAGACTCATGCAAAGTCAAAAAAGACGGGAAGTGGTAAACTCCGGACAAAATTTGAAAACTTGAGACATGAAATCAAGACTGATATAATAAATCAGCATGATTTGTATAGGAGCTTTTTTCGTGACGTACTTCCGGTTCTAAAAATAGAACGGGGAAAGCCCTTGCCCTCAACGGCCGTATTGCTTCAAGGCAGTGGGGCAGATAAAGTGTTAATTACAGCGTAACACAGTGGAATTCTTTTAAACTTTTGGCCAATTCTAATGTAAGATAATGGAAGAAACACCGATATGCTGCCAGGTGTGAAATTTCCCCGCAAATCCAAAGTGTTATTGCTCTGTGAGTGTGCCATGGCCTACATGTTTCTCTCTCTCTCCCTCTCTCTCTCTTTTAGCGTCCCAGCAATTATAGAGCATAGGTAAATGTAACTTACAGTTTGTTGTTAAATAAATCCACCTCAACCGACATGTAACGTGTCAACAACATCGCGTCTACATCAAATCAACATCAAAGCGATGCACTGAATTTGACTTTGCAACGTCGATGAAACGTCAAAACGTTGCATTGGCAATAATACGGCGTTGCTTAATAAGATGTCATTTGCCCAGTGCTCGGACCCATCAAGACTCAGTGGGATTGGAACATTAAATTCAAAACAAACAAAGAACACCCTTTCAGTGCATGAGAATGAAACACTCCTTCGCAAGTGCAAGATTTTGCAGTAAAATCTGGTAGGTGTGTCGATTTGTTCAACCTGCCCAGCCCTTACATTAATCCATTTGGTACCAGAAACCCCAAAGGCCCCCGCCCATCGGGGCTTGAAGAAATATATGGACTGCATGATGCTTCCACGCAGAGCTGAAACCGACCCGCACACGAGTACTGGTAAACCGCTTAGAGGATCTAAGCCTGCCCAGGCAAAGCTGTGCGTGTCGGCTCGTCCATGCTTATAAACCCTATTGGTTTCATTGGGCGGCAGGGCTTGAGATGTCATTTCATCTCAATGTCGGGTAAAAGTCCCACAAAATTAGAAGCAACGTCTCCAAATGACCTTTACAGTGTTGACGGGGATGTTAAAACTCCAATCACACAAAAACAGAAACCCCAAAACGGGTACCCTGGCAAACAGTGCAGGCCCAGATCAGACGCCACAGAACGCGGCATCTGATCAGGGCCTACCCTATTTGCAAAAAGTTTAGCCATTTTCTAAATAAACTTTGAAGAAACACAACCTGACACCCCTAAATTTTGAAATGGACTCCTGCTGAAGCTTCCATTTGGTATAAAAAGGATTAATGGCTTATAAGCTTAGCTCTACAATATTTTCTTGGATACGGGGATCAGTCAAACCTCTCTCATCTCAACGGTCACGTGACATTGAAGTGAGTTGGAGTGGGTGTCGACGGCATGACGTCGAGCCAATGTTTACTTGACGCCCGTCTGTCAGTCTACCCATTAGTTTTTTTTTTTTTTTCCACTGTCAGTATGTTTATTTTTCTGTCTTACTGTCCATCCCTTCATCTGTTAGTCAGTCATTCTGTCAGTCAGTTTGTCTGTCGTCAATCTGTGTACTTTCAGTTTGTCAGTCAAAACTCTCTCTCTCTCTATCTCATCCCAACGGTCATGTGACATTGAAGTGTGTTGGAATGAGTGTCGACGGCATGACGTCTAATCAACGTTGACTCGACGCCTGTCTGTCAATCCATTCATTAGTTTATTTCGACTGTCAGTATGTTTATTTGTCTGTCTAACTGTCCCTTCGGATGGATGGATGGATGGATGGATAGAAAGATAGATAGATAGACAGTCAGACAGATAGGTAGATAGATAGACGAATGAATAGAAAGATAAATAGAAGTTCTGTCCATAATATAGAGTGGTTCTGTCCATACTATAGAGTGGTTCTGTCAATCTACTCATTAGTTTATTTCGACTGTCAGTATGTTTATTTGTCTGTCTAACTGTCCCTTCGTTTGTAGATAGATCTATCTATCTATCTTCTTATACTGAGTCGGTCATATTTGGCCATTACCTCAGTTGAAGATAGATAGATAGATAGATAGATAGATAGATAGATAGATAGATAGATAGTATTCCTTGCTTCCAAAGTATAACTCTTTCTAGAACATACTGATGGTTAAACGGACGGGCGGACGGACGGATGGATGGATGAATGGATGGATAGATAGATAGATAGATAGATAGATAGATAGATAGATAGATAGATAGATAGATAGATAGATAGATAGATAGATAGATAGAATAAAACAAAAAGTTACGTAAAAACTTATTTTGTAAGTAAGTTTTGTAAGTAAGTTTTCGTGAATAACGGTATCTCGAATAAGTCATTCACGAAGACGGATTTTCTTCAATGAAAAACGGATCCAGGATAAAAGAATTTCAGTAATAAGAGCAAAATATCATGCTTTCCTTCTCGAGGCATTATTTCAGAATCAGAATCAGAATTGTTACTGGTGACATGTCAAATGACATTCATACACCAGGACCTGTGATGTGGGAAGTTAGTCCCTAGCTCTAACCAAAGAGGTAAATTTAGCTACACAATCATCAGCACCTTCAGCTGTCGAAATAATCGAATCGGGAAGGGCATTCCAATCTCTAATGGTTCTGGGGAAGAACGACTCTTTATAAATGTCAGTTCTTGCGCTAAGGGTCTGAAACGCCAATGAATGGTGATTTCTACAGTGTCTAGCTGGGGGAACAAGGTCATCTGTTGGAATGCTGGCAGCACCCTTTAGACCTTTGTATAAAAGGATTAGCCTACTGTCTTTTCTCCTTTTCTTGAGAGACTCCCATTTCAATTTTCCAAGTATTCCAGTCATGCGCCCAGTTTCAAATAAAAATCAAAAATGAGTTCCTTTAAGAGCAATGAAAACATTCATAAGAAAGAACATGGGTCAGACTACGTAGTTTCGGCTATTAAAGCCTCATCAGTGACCCTGTAATGAACCGGCAAAGAAAGCCAGAGGAAACATACTGCAATTTTGCGAATTTCGAATAGGCAGTCGATTCAAAGACTGATATAAATCACAATAGGGTCCAAATAATTAAAAACCTGTCTAGAATATGAGTCTAAACCAATAATTTATTTCTGATTTCTCAGAATATTCACGCTGATCTCAAAGGACCAAAAGTAAAATATAAACTGCACTATGGTTGATGTACGGGGAGACGTTTTACGGCCGCCACACGGCACAACACCAGCTGCAGTGAAGGCAAATAAAAATCAAAAATGAGTTACTTTAAGAGCAATGAAAACATTCATAAGAAAGAACATGGGTCATACTACGTAGTTTCGGCTAATAAAGCCAAGCAGTAATTGCCTGTTACAAATCTAGCAGCTCTATTCTGAACTTTCTCAATTTCATCGTTAAGGGCCACTCCACTGGGGTCCCAGATACAACTACCATATTCCAAGATAGGGCGAACAAGACCTTTATATGCTGCCTCTTTTACATCCTGAGGGCACTGATGAAGATTTCGCCTCAGGAAACCAAGCGTTCTATTTGCCTTAGTACACATGTTGCTAATATGAGTATTCCATCTCAAGTTGTGTGAGATTGTCACTCCAAGGTATTTAATGGAGTCCACATTCTCGAGGACTGTTCCCTCTAAGGTGTAAGAAGCCTCAACTTTATTAGATCTCTTCCTAGTTATCTGCATAATATTGCATTTGACTGGCTGAAATCCCATGCCCCATTTACGTGCCCAACATCCTAATCTATCTATGCCAGCCTGAAGTTTCAATGAGTCATCTGTATCTCTAATTTCCCGGTAACAAACACAGTCATCTGCGAACAGTCTTATCTCTGAGTCAATGTCAGTGGAAATATAATTGATGTACAGGGAGAACAAAAGTGGACCAAGAACGGTCCCTTGCGGGACTCCAGACAAAACTGGAGCCCACTCCGAAGATTCACCATTAACAACAACCCGCTGTTTTCTGTAGCAAAGAAAGGAATCTATCCATTTGAGGGTCTTTCCCCCAATTCCATAACCAAATAACTTAGATTTAAGTAGTTCATGAGGAGGGGTGTCAAAAGCCTTCTCGAAGTCCAGAATAAATGTGTCCACCTTTGTCCAAGATTTTTGCCCAGTCATTAATAAACTTCTGTGCTTAGCTGAGTTTCACAACTGTGCCTTTTCCTAAATGCATGTTGTCTGTCTGACAAAAGTTTATGTTCATCCAAGTGGGCCATGATGTTTGAGCAGACTATATGTTCCAGCAATTTACACAGAACACAAGTCAGAGACACAGGGCGATAATTACGGGCAAGAGCCCTATCTCCTTTTTTGAAGAGTGGGCAGATGTTTGCTAAGAGCCATTCTTTGGGGATTTCACCCGTATCAAGAGACTGTTGAAACAAGTGTGCAAAAACTGGACCCAACTCATTTGCTAGTTCCTTCAGGACTCTAGGATGAAGCTCATCAGGTCCTTAGGCCTTACTGGGGTTTAAGCCTTGAAGTAATTTGATCACCCCTGCAGCTGTCACAACAATATTATTCATGAATGGGGCCGATCTTCCAGTCAATGGAACCTCCGTGAACTCAGTTTTATTAAACGCATTATTGAATTGACCAACTAGTTCCTCTGCCCTTTCAGTCTGATTCAGCAACCCCGTTCCCTCCTCTTTAATTAAGGGGCGGGATACCTTGACTGTCTTTCTTCTGGCTATTGATATATCTGTAGAAGTCTCTGGGATTTGCCTTTACATCACCTACCAAGTTATTTACATACAAATCATGCTGCTTTTTTATATCAGTCTTGATTTCACGTCTCAAGTTTTCAAACTTTGTCCGGAGTTTACCACTTCCAGTCTTTTTTGCCTTTGCATGAATCTTATTCCTTCTGCGAATTTTCCTTCTTATCTCTGGAGTGATCCAGGGAATAGAAGATACAGACCTACTAGTTTTTGAGGGGATATGCTTTTCGACCAAAGTATGAATGAAAGAAGTTATCAAATCAAAATTCTCCTGTACAGACCGAGCATCTGAATGACCATTAAAGTAATTCTCCTTTGCAAATCTGAGTGCATCCTTCCTCATAGTTTCATAGTCACCTTTCTGATATGAGTACACCTTCCTCCGAGGTTTCTTTATTGGTGGAATGTGAAGTTTTAAATATCCGGAGACAACATCGTGATCACTTAGTTTATCTGGGGAATGAATGTCTTCGAATTGTCCTGGCAAAGTAGTAAGGATCAAATCCAATGTGTTCTTATCACGAGTAGGGAAGTTAACAATTTGTTCAAGGCCATGATCATTCATAATGTCAATTAATATTTGTCCTTCCGACTGACTCAGCATTGTGCCTTGTTTGCTGAGCCTGTCGGGCCAAGCAATGTCTCTGAAGTTGAGGTCACCTAGAACATGTACAGCCGGGAGTTTTTTACCCTTATGCTGCGATTTAGTGCAAAACAGTTGGTCTTTAAACAACTGGAAGTTTTCGATTGTACCATTTGGTGGTCAATACCAACTTGCTATGAAGTGGGAAGTTTTATTTGCAAAAACCTTAACCCAGACTGGTTCGGTGTCATTTTCAAGTTCCATGAAAGGCATGTGAGGGATGTCTCTATGAATGAGCAACATCACCCCACCGCCATGAGAGTTCCTATCTTTTCTGTACACACAGTACTGACAATTTTCAGGGAAAAGCTCAGATGTAGTAATTGAACTGTCAATCTTTGTTTCCTGAATAGCAACAATATGAGGTTGAGCTGTATCGAGGAAAGCTAAAAGTTCAAGAATTTTCCCTCTAATTCCATTTATGTTTATACTGCAAAGTTTCAAACCTTTCACAAAATTTGACTTAGTTTCATCAGCAGTCAAAGATTTGCCTCTCTTATCCTCTGACGGGAACAAGACAGTTCCCCAACACGGTTTTTGGAGACAGTTCCCCGACACATTTGAAGACAGTTCCCCGACACTATTGTTCATAGTTAAATGACCTGTGACTGATTATTATAATTGGCAATTAGTTCCCAGTCACTTTTGAAGACAGTTCCCCGACACTATTGTTCATAGTCTTAATGACCTAATCGGCATTTTAGGGATAATTGGGGATAATAAAGGCTAAATGATCATTGTGAATGGATTAAGTATACCTGTGATTTGGAGAGGCAATGTCTTTCTGTGTCGGGGAATTGTCTTAAGATATATTAGTTATAATTCCGACGTTTCTTACTATGGCAACTAAATGAGGTGCCTGAAATTTCCTCGTTGATTTCAAGACAGTTCGCCGACATTTGTTCTGACGATGATCTGTCTGGAAGTCTAAGCCAGAGGAGAGGTAATGTGGAATTTCTTTGTCAGTCAGCATTCGCCAAGATGCAATTTAAATGTAGATGGTCTTTAATGCTCGGTCAAAGCCTAAAGGAATGCCAGATCAATGTCGGATCGACGGCGATACGACGTGGCAACGTCGTATGTATCGTTGTGAGCCAGACGGTGATTTTAATGGGTAGATATTTGTTTCTTTGACTGCTCAACCATATTGATTGATAGTCAAATAATTATCATTATTGTTCTCATAACAGTGTTAGATATCTATTTCATATTCTTATACTTTAATTATATTTATTTAAAACAAAAACTTTGAACTCATCTTCATTTTTCCATTTTTCAAATGTTCATTATATAGAAAAAATGACAATTAGAAATATACTATTGCGTTTCCTAGAAGACATTTTTGTTTTGTTTAAATGTGTGCATGTTCATTAACTGGACATGCTAGTTTGCTTAAGTTCGGATGTATTCATTAAACTTTTTGATAATGGTATCAAGTATAAGCTTTTTTTATACATGTAAAAGTCTGTCCGGGGAACTGTCCGCAAAAATGGTCGATGATTTAATATTTCTAAACGACTGTCGGTGAATTGTCTTCAAAATATTGATGAACACATAATAACTATCAATTATGATAATCATCATGATCAGTCACAGGTCATTTGACTTTGAACAATAGTGTCGGGGAACTGTCTTCAAATGTGTCGGGGAACTGTCTCCAAAAATCGTGTCGGGGAACTGTCTTGTCGGGGAACTGTCTTGATTCCCCTCTGACAGAGGTTCAAACCTGTTTGGCTTACTCAGTTCTACATGTTCATCAAAGAAGGAGTCTGAAAAGTTACAGACCTCACATTTTGGACATATCCAGTGGCAGCTTGAATTTACCAAAGTGCCATATTCTGCATCTGAAATGAAGGAACAGTCAGTGTGTATCCACATTTCACACTGATCACACTGAACGGCTTTGTGACCATTAAGGACAGCACCACTGCAAAGACCACAGTCAGCTTTGCAGTCTTTGCAATACCAAGTTCCAGCTCTAGATTCAATTTCTAACAATTGACTGTTATCCAAATCAGAACATGAGGAGTGAAAGCACTTGTTACAGTCCTCGCATTCTATCCATTTCTCGGAACCTTTGCAATATTTTTTGCAGAGTCCGCAATGTAAACGGGTCTATTTTCTCTCAAAATGTCGGAATATTGTAAGTATTTTAAATTCTGCCAATGCATTTGAATAGCGATGGCTGTTTCAATTGACGGCCAGCGCTTTGGGCATGCGCAAGAATGACGTCATAAACGAATCCCTAAAACCTCCTATGTGAATCTTTGTTTGATTTGAGGTTTAACCAGGCTGGGGAGAACCACCGAATGAGCTATTTTAGCTGCAATGGGCTAAAATAGCCCAAACAAGATAATAAAATACCCATTCTACAACAACCAGACCCCAAAAAACGTTGAAAACATGCGAGTCGCATATCGACGTTTCTCGAGGAAAAACGAAAACATGTGACAAATGTCCAAAATGTTCAAGAGTCTTGATTAGTCCCCCCTGTTTTTGCGACAAATGATCGATTTTTCAATACAATATACAAAAATCGGGGAAAATACTCCAAATGAATGAGAAGCTACGTAAATTTACCAATTTTCTTCAGCCTTTAAAAGTTCTGCAAGAAAGACAACCATTACCATCCCGAAATGCAACATTTTTGGACTGGTTACCGCTTTGGAGCCAATTTCAGCTTCAATTGGGTCAAGTATGGTGGTCCGTACTTGCCATACTCGTGTATCGTATTTCAGATACCAAGAAATAAAATGAGCATTATATATCTATCTATCGATACTGCGTGGGTCACAATTGACCAATACCGCAGGTGTACATTACATACACTCCAGGTTTGCAGGATGACAGCCTATACAGTAATCATGTAATTACGGTAGGGATCTTTAAGCTGCACAGGGGATAGTTCTCCCTGCATAGGGGACCATCAGTTAACGTCTCGATCCGAAGGACGGTGCAGTTTATGACATTCATCCCTGCAAATGATGCTAATGGAGCGTGTTCGGACACCGAAATTTTATCGCCGCTGCCGGGGATCGAACCCGGGACCTCTAGCATCAGAGGCAAGTGCACTATTAAACCACTGCGCTATCACACTCCTAAGATGACCCTTAATTTTCAATAAACCATATATAGTTGCTTTTCTTTTGAATATTTACAAGCATGAAAATAAGTGGAGGGGGGGGGGGGGGGTTGGGGTCGCGCGAAAAATTGATATACAAGGCAGGTTCAAATCGACTCTGAGTCAGTAGAACACAGAAGAAAACGAAAGGTAAGAGATTTTGGATAGGGCCCATACAAGCTGCAAGCTCGACTTCAAACGCATAACGTTGACCCCCCTGTGCGATAGTGTAGTTTTTATTGGCTATAGATCTATCTCTACATCATCCTGAACCATCTTCCGAGTGTCATTGGTGTTGGTGAGTGGTGGAGTTTAACAGCTAAGGTCATACGGAGACGGGTCCTCGGTTTATCCGAAAGTCTGAAGAAGCCCGGGATAGACCCTGTGACCCCTGGTTTACAAGGCGAGTACCGTCCCAGCCAAAAAAGAATGGCGGGCCAACGTCGGGCCGACCCGCTGTTGCGTGCTAGCTGGGGTGACCACTACACCGCAGAGGCTTCTATTATTGATTTAAACGTATATTTTTTTGGATACTTATATTTTCTGATATCTTCCTTCTGCCCCCTTCTAACACAAAATTGCGGGCGGTTCAAACATCTACAAACTATCTATGTTTTGGTGCAGAAATAAGAAAGGTTAATGCATACGTCATTATTTATCAGCAGAGGTTTTTGATGAATTTTCATAAAGGTAACTTTTTTCCTGACTCGCCCACAAATTTTCGGTCTCTAATTTGGACCCCCCCCCCCTCCCACCAAAAAAAGAAAAAAAAAAATCAGCCAACTCCTGCGGCTGGTACATGATGACTGTTCCCTAAACCCCACTTTTCTCTCTCGAAATATTGTTTATACAGGTATATAAACATGTAGTTATTAATGTAATGGGCTGTTATGTTTTGTCATTTTTTTTCTTCTATGCAAGTAAGATGGAAAGCAATCATGTGGAAAAAGTCGGCCACACTTGACCTACTTGTTGAAAACTGCCTATCGCAAGTAGATTATTTCAGTTTAGTTTTGGAGGACAAGAACATTACCCTGCGGGCACATGACGTGTAAGCAATGTCGCATCAACGTTGCATCGACGTTGCACAAACGTTTTTTGCCCGCTGGGTAATGTTCTGTAAATTTGAAGGAATCATTTCGAAATTTTACCTTTGAAGCACCAAGCCAAACTCAGCAGGCTATATTCTTTTTTATTTTTATTCTATTTATTTATTTATTATTATTCTATTTATTTATTTTTTTTTTCGTTTAAAAAAGGGCCAGGCATTTCATGTGAATTGTCGCAGACAATTTACATGAAATGTCCAGCCTTAATTTATTTGAAAATTAAAAAGAAAAGAAAAAAAAAGTATTTCATCTCCTGCAATTGTGATTGGGTTTTAGGAGTTAACAATATATGTACATATTTTTTTTATAAATCCCTCGATTTACAAGTTTGAAGTTGCTGTAGCTGAATATAATTCTTGAAAATTTACTTATCCATGGAAATTTGACAGAAAATTGTATTTCCAATGTCCTGCTAGAACGATTCTACTTAAAAAATGGTAAAATTGAAAAAGAATCGAATAATCTTTGATCATTTTAACACCCAATTTTCGCTATATAAAGTTGTGTTTAGCAACACATAAGTTCCAATGAGATAGACTTCCAATTACGCCTAAAACATAGATAGTGTTCCGTTCACAGACTCCAGGGAAGGGTAATTTCCGTAGGCTGTGCGATTCTTAAGAAAATATTTTTTGAAGTCAAAGTTATGGGTTTAAATTTTGGTTCTGCTTTATTTTTAAATAATTAAAAAACTATTAGGTGTTATCGGTGTTATCGCAAAAATAGCAACAGCCTGAGTGCGGGTCCATCTTCGACAGCCGAATATGGCAAATTATGTGATACGTGCTAACGCAAACGCCAACAAGCCTATACCACTTATTTTTCATGGCTATACAATTATAGTTATCAGGTTATTTTTGGTTATTTTTTCACAGGATTTGGATACAAAGATACTTGTAATTTTGGTGTAAAAGTTAGAATCTCTTTTAGTAGGCCCCAATAATTACACACAATATGTGGATCTCGTCATGATAAAATAGACCTTAGTTCATGTGCGGCAAGCGAACACTCAGATCAGCCTGGGTATCCGCACTGTGTGATCAGAGTTTTCACTGATGGAATGAAAACTCAATAGGGTCTTCGCTATCCGCACAGCGTAAAACGAAGACCCTGGTCGGGCTCCATGTATTCCGGTTGCATGCCTATCTGAACGTTCGCAAGGCGCATATGCCTGGAGGGGTCGTTTTGTCGCGACGCGGCCCATTTTTTGGATAGCTATCAATGAAAATTAGGTATGCCCAAGTAAGACCAACATGTCACAATATGAAGTGGGATTTACAGGGGTATTCATTTCATGGACTTGTTAACATGATGGTTCCGGCTGTTTACGTAGGCTAATATTTCATTTATTGCAAATCTTATTACAGAGCCAATATGTCGTCATGCTCGTGTGTAAAACCTTAATAGGGTGAAGCTTGCAGGGGTATTTGTGTCACAGACTTGTTAATGTGATGGCGCAAACAATAATTCTGAAAAAATTCCTTCCCAGCGGACACTCAAAGTCAAAATGTCGTATCAGCGTCGATGCGATGTCTTGACGTCGAATCGACGTTGATACGACGTCATTATGAAGTTGCGTGCCTGCTGGGTTAACGCATGGGGTACGCATTTGGTCGGCGCTGTACAATGCACATTGTGTATGAGCGTAAGACCAGTTAAGCATTCCACAGGAATGACTAATAAATATTAGATCTGCGTCCTAAAATGCTGGAATTCACTCTACTTTCTACTAACATAACGATCAGCATCCGAATCAGCAAGCCACTGTCATCGTCCCACGTCCACCCCCACCCGCCGCCTGCACACACGCACACCTTTCACGAATCCTTCAAATAGTCCATCAATCCAGAAATGCATAAAGTGTTTAGCCGTCTCAGTTAAAGATGTGCAATGTCTATCATATCAATTAATGATAATGCATGAATTTTATCGATATACGATATTTAATTTGTGTCACTGTTTGTACACCGTAGATTATGACCGAGATGATGCGGAAACCAACTGCTGAGGATATAAGGGGCGCAACTTGAATGGAAACTGTCAGAACCAACCGAGTAACATTTTTAACTAATTTTTCATAAAATAACCGGCTACAAGTATCTTTTTTATGTCAAAACTGACCATTTTGCTGCCAGATTGCAGGAACTGCTCTTTGGCTGCTGCTTTCTTGGAGGCTCGCTGAAGAAAGTAACTTCACCGATTTTCCTGTTTCACGACCAGGTATTCGCCGTGTACATGAAATCGTGCGACAACATGCGACTCGAGAGGACCGCGAAAACTGGATCGTATGAGGTATATTTGGTTATCTTGTTTGGGCTATTTTAGCCAATTGTAGCTAAAATAGCTCATTCGGTGGTTCTCCCCAGCCTGTTAACGTCCCCATCAACACTGTAAAGGTCATTTTGGAGACTTTTGGCATCGCTTTGCCTGGCCAGGCTTAGATCCTCTAAGGGGTTAACCAGTCCTCTTGTGCGGGTCAGTTTCAGCTCTGTGTGGAAGCATCATGCAGCCCATCTATTTGAGTATTTCTTCAAACCCCGATGGGCGGGGGCGTATACTATAGAAAGAGCAAACCAAAAGAACAGGTACGAGTTGACTAAGGAGCGAGTTCACTTAGGTACGAGGTGACTACCGTTGGGAAAAGTTATGAAAGCTCCGCAGAACATACATGAAAATAAATTGAAGTAATTTTGGGGATCTTCTTTTTTCCAATTTATCGGTTTGCTTTGTTTGAAGACTCATGTAATACGCCGCTTTTAAGAGGTCGAATTGGGGAAAGTATAAAAGCCGGAAGTAACGGTCGGGACTCGCGGTGGAGCACTTTGGTGCAGTGGTAGAGCATTGGATTTGTGATCAAGAGATTGCGGGTTCGAGCCTCACGCTGACCAAAGCGTCGTGCCCTTGAGCAAGGCACTTAATCCTCATTGCTTAAGAAAAAAGTACTGGTTACCATCCAGGAAATCCTGCTCGTAATGCTCAGATGTGAGCGAGTACCAGTATTAGGGGGAGCAAATCCGGGTCCTTTCGCCCGTGGGGGTTCAATTGTTCTTTCTGCAGAAATAGTGACGTGATATAAACTGGTTACATTATTACGTTAAGTGTGTTGACAGGGACGTTAAACCTCAATTCCAACAAACAAAATAGTTTTAAACAGTGATTTCTGAATAAAAGTTTTCAAAAATGTCACTTAAAATGTATCAAACAATATTACGCATTAAGTGCCATGTGCAAAAAGTTGGTTAAACATTTATACAGACCCTACTGTAGCTCAACCTGGGTTGGAATAGAAAGATAACGTTTTATACTTTCTATTCATTTTTTACCATAATTTTATGCATAACAATACACATATCTTACATTATAAATATATAACAATCACAGTTATTCGCACCTCGGTTAATGTGTGATTATAAGTGTTTAAGAATTATCGTGTGGGATAATCCGCCTTTGTCAAAGCAAATGACGAAGTAGAGAAGCAGATAGTGTGCACTTGTTTTCACACTTAACTAATTATATCGACTGCAAAAACGACCACATATTCTCTCTCTCTCTCTCTCTCTCTCTCTCTCCCTCTCTCTCTCTCTCTCTCTCTCTCTCTCTCTCTCTCTCTCCAAACATTGACCGTCCATACATCACCCATCCGTAGGTGTCATTTGACGTGTCACCATGAACAGTCCAGATTCAGATCCGTTCATCCGCCTGTCCATCTAAACAAACATCACTTCATTCATTCATTCATTCATTCATTCATTCATTCATTCATTCATTCATTCATTCATTCATTTCCGTTAGTCCGTCTACCAATACTCTCCATTAACTTATCTATCTCCGTATATTAAAAATGCCGTGCGTTCATCCGTACGTCCGTCCATCTACCAACGCACAACCCCATTTCACCCATTTATTCATTTATTTATTTATCCATCTGTCCATTTACTCATCCATTCCGTTTGTCACTCCATTACGAAAACACACCTATACAAATACATCGCCACCTTTATCGCCGAAAAAATGAAAATTTTTAGATGAAAAATTGTGATATTTTTCTTATTTCTGCTCAAAATATAGATTGTAGGCACTCGTTAGAACCGCCTCGGTTCTAACTTGTACCCACAATCTTTATTTTAGAGCAGATATAAGAAAAATAAGGTTTACCCATGTAAACCCCAGTTTCACAATATAAAAGTGGGGTTCAAGGGGTCAAATTTATATAGGCGTGTTTTCGTGATGCCTTAAAATATAATAGTGGCGAAACGACCCACGGGCGAAACGACTCACCAGGCAAGGGCGAAACGACCCACCCCCAAAATCAGGGCGAAACGACTCAGGGCGAAACGACCCGGCGAAACGACCCACGGGCGAAACGACCCGGAACCCCCGTGGGTCGTTTCGCCCTGAGTCGTTTCGCCCTGATTTTGGGGTGGGTCGATTCGCCCTTACGAGGTGAGTTGTTTCGCCCGTGGGTCGTTTCGTTCAAATTATATTTTTGTAAAGAGGCACAGGATGGATGGTGTTACGAGATGGAATAGGAAACCTTTCTGGTGCTTATGCAATATAAATCATTTTAGTAGGTATATAGTGACGTCATGCAACTTCGAGGGTGACGCAAGTTCGATGACGTCATTTGTATATCCCTATATCGATTACTACTGATGCTATTCTTTCGTGAATCAACAACCACAAATACAAGCCAACATTTTGACAGTATAATATTCTTGCGATGCCGATCAGAGAGGTAAATATTGCTTGAGATATTAAAAAGTTATAAAAATCCGCTATTTTTGCTCATACTTTTACACCCAACTTTAACCCAATGATTTCTTCATTCATACACATTCTGGCAGAAATATCAAGCGTCCTTTGTTTACTGTTGACACATACCAGCAGACCTGATTTTCCATTATTTTCGGTATGAGGATCAATGTGGGTAAATTCTTTAACTAAACATACCTCCTGTCCTTATTACTTCAGAGGCTTCATTTGTCTTCTGGGAAATGGAGAGCAGTAGTGAATTTGATGCTCTTAAGAAATATTAAAACCTTAAAAATCAAAACTTTAGGTAGTTGTTCTTGTTCAAGGGACATCTAATTCTCGATTGAAGTAGATATCAATGAACAAATTATAAAATGCAGCTAAATTTTGGACTCGTATGGAATAGAACAGAATGAACTAAACAGATATCTAGAAGAAGAAAAAACCCTTGAGCACAATTGGAGAATGAGTGAAAAAAATCACCATTTTTTCCGAATGATTTCCAGTAAAATTTATGTTATTTACAATAAAAGTATCTTGTTATCAATTACATGCCTTCATTTTATTTTTACCCCGCACAGCACCTTAATGACCCCCATGACAACTGCATCCTCGAACTTAAATGCCATTTTGAAAATGACTAGGAAACGGGTCATTCAATAAATAATAAGCTCTGTCGATGATTGCTCGTTATTTTTCATGTTTGTTTCCGTCAGTTTATTCATCAAATGTTGTTTGATTATTTTGTTACCAACTTTCTTGATATACTGCTATTTATAGAATTATAAACCGGTCAAGTCGCTTACGTCCTCGAACTTCGGTCGTCCAAGTATATGGTAAGGCGGTGTGACTGAAATATTTTAGGTGAAATACGGTAGGCAAAATATGCTGCTCCACGCACAATTTATGCACATATCATACGACCTATGCATGAATGGTTGTGGAAAAATTATTTACCATACAGTTGGCCGCTATAAGGCTGATTTCTATATAGTTTGCCTAAAAAGTCGCCAACCGCCAAATTGTGCCATATATAATTTTCATGCCAGTTACGATGTTGTGGGTGTTCATACCAACGGGAGTTAAACCATTGATATGTAGGGAAGTTTCATCAATTTTTCCCTAGGGGAAATATTATTTTAACGTAAATCAATTATCTACTGGAATTTGCTATATTGCTATGATCGTGGATGGTATCTTTACTATGTCACGGTCTTAGAGAGCTAGCACGGGTGTGCATGATTTTCCGGTAGTATTCATAGATATAAATACCCTGAAAAACGAACATTATATCAGCAGCACGTTAAATGCCAACAAGTGCACACAACATCGTAACGGGCCAAAGAAAGAATCTTGAAAGGTATTTTAAATCTATGCTTAGTATTATTTTTTGTATGAACATGCTTGTAGGTTTTGGAGGGGTTTTCTTCTAGTATACCCCAACTTTCTGAAGCCTATTCTGGATTCACTTTGGAAACCTCTGTGGTGTATTGATTAGGCTACTAGCTTTGCCAGCTAGGGGTCGCAGGATCGATCCTAGACTTCTCCAGAAGTAGAATGAGTCTTTTAAGTGAGGTCCTGTCTCATTCTGTCCATAGATGTTGGTGAGACGTAAAATTTGGACACCCGCTCATTCTAGATTCAGTTAGGCGTTTATAGACCCCTTTTGTAGAATATATAACATTTATAAACGTCGGGTCATTTGATCAATCCATAACTTTTGACTAGCGGCGGCTGGAAAACCGTGGTCCCGTCTCTATATGATATTAGGTGTTGAGGGGACGTAAAATTAAGACGGGTTTAACCATATCTTTATCACCAGGGCAAACTCTTACAAGAGCCTGTCGGGTTATCCGTGATGATGAACCGTGATAAATTTGATATTGCAAGCATGTTCATGTTGAGTAGAAAGAATTTTGTTCAAGAAGAATTACTAGTTCATTCTGCAATGATGCCGTTTCTGTTTAAGAAATCTGTTTGTACATGTATGTAAATGTAAAGAACGTGATGATAATAAGTCAGAGTATTTGGTCGCCATACGTTATAACGGCCTGAGCGGCGTGGATGACGTCAGCTGCATTATCAGCGCCACGAAGACGGTTATGACGTGGTGCCTACCAAATACGGAAAGAATTTGCGGCAAACAGTGTTGATCCTTATGAAACACTAACACATGTTGTGTAGAATAGATAAAAAATCTTTCTGTTTTTAGTTTCTAGCTGTTGTTAATGGAATGAATTTGTGAATAGCTATATTTGTGAGCCGTGTCGCGGAGAAGAATAGGAAATGAAGTTGGTTATGTTTCGTGTAATTGGCGGGTGACCAGATAGCGCAAAGTCGCGGTCTGTTCAATTGCCTCTTACTTGTGCTTATGTAGTGAGCACGAATTTGATGAGTATTATGCTCAGTTGTAGTGAGCATTAATTAATTTTTGTAGTGCTCTGTAAGGAAGCACAAACTTTGAGCATTTTTGTGTCAAGCGCTGGGTGCTGATAATTTGATGCACAGTTAAGTCGAGTTCTGCTGTGCGGTTATTTGTCGCATGAACTGATCAGCCTGTGTGTCTGGTCGGCGCATGCGCAATAACAGTATATGCATGAACATATTCTGACATCTCCGGGAGGGGATCGTGATATAGCGACACGTTTCGTGAACTGTATCTTAGTAGATTATCGTAATTTGCAGGCACAACGATGTGTGGTGACCTACTGCTCCCTGCATAGTAGGAGCAGGTATTGGTACGACGCAAAGGTTGCGTTGTTTAGCAAAGGCGGACAAAACCAATTAAACAGACCGTTGAGGCCATAATAACAGCTTGTGAGAAACCTCAGGTTGTGACGTCAATTGAAACGAAGTAGAAGTTATCGGGACTTCAATTGTTGTATAGGATTCAATTGACGATCATATGATTGAAAATGGTGGTCGACACTGTGGTCGACATTAAGGTCGACAATGAGGTCGACAGAGTAGACGACGGTGTGGTCAACAACGTCGACGTGAGGGTTCACCCTAAGTGGACTTAAATTCTGGCCAGTTATTATTATTATTATTATTATTATTATTATTATTATTATTTTGTTGTTCGTTTATGTTATTTGCTTCTGTAGACATTCACGTCATCCCGGCCCGAGCACAGAACTTACTTTTGCCTTCGGGACAGACGTCGTGAATGGGCTATAGAAGCAAATAAATGTAATGTTGAGTGTTTATGTTGTTGTATATAGATACAAAATTATTTATGTCATCCATTTGATATCTTTCTTGTGCCTTACCCCACAGCTGCCCGTTCACCTGTCAGAGATCACCCTCGGTTGTCTTGTCAGCATGCGGGTTTGCGGGACGCCGTAAACCCACATTTAATAGATGGGTAAACGGACGGATGGGTAAAACGGGAAACGGAATTGAACATATTTAACGTCACTACAGCTGGTGTCTGGGGATGTGTGGCGGCCGTAAAAAGTCTCCCTGCCCTACATTAAAATGTAGTTTATATTTTCTTGCCCTTTGGGATCATCGTTTCCATTGTGGAATTTTGAAAATATTTGAGGGTCACTGATGAGGCCTAATTGGCCGAAACTAGCTAGTCTGACCTAGAAAACATATACACTCCATATTTTCTAGTTCTGTGGTGTATTCATTGCTTCCAAAGGATAACCCTTTCTAGAACATATTTAACGTGACTACAGCTGGTGTCTGGGAATGTGTGGCGGCCGTAAAAAGTCTCCCTGCCCTATATTATAGTGTAGTTTATATTTTCTTGTCCTTTGGGATCATTGATTCCAATGTGGAATTTTGAAAATATCTGAGCGTCACTGATGAGGCCTAATTGGCCGAAACTAGCTAGTCTGGCCCAGAAAGCATGTACACTCCATACTTTGTAGTTCTGTGGTGTATTCATTGCTTCCAAAGTATAACCCTTTCTAGAACATACTGATGGTTAAACGGACGGACGGACGGACGGATAGATAGATAGATAGATAGATAGATAGATAGATAGATAGATAGATAGATAGATAGATAGATAGATAGATAGATAGATAGATAGATAGATACATACATACATACATACATACATACATACATACATACATACATACATACATACATACATAGATAGATAGATAGATAGATAGATAGATAGATAGATAGATAGATAGATAGATAGATAGATAGATAGATAGATAGATAGATAGATAGATAGATAGATAGATAGATAGACTGGTCGCGTACGAACGGACGATGTTAACAAGTCTATGCAATGAAGACACCCTAAACCCCATTTTTAAAGCGGAAAATAGGTTTTCAGGTATTTATTGCTTTTCTTATTTCTGTACTCAAACATAGACAATAAATCGATTCTAGCCCACAATCTATGTGTTGAGAAGAAATGCGAAAAATATCCCAATAACACATCTCCCTGCCCTATTTTATAGTGTGTGTGTGTGTTAATTCGGGTTTAACGTCGCTTTCAACAATTTTTCAGTCATATCACGACGGTGTCTGGTTGCGACAGGGAGCTCAATGTTCACGTTTATAGTGCTGCCTCACTGAAGTATCATGTCCCAGACACATTACATGATACCACACCCAGTCACATTATCCTGACACTGGATCGACCAGTCCTAGCTCTACCCCGTAATCTGAGTGCCAAGCGAGGAGCAGCTAGTACCATTTTTAACGACTTTGGTATGTCGCGGCCCGGGATTGAACCCGAGACCTCCCGTTCCCCGGAGCGGACACTCTACCAACTGAGCTATCGGGGCCGGTATATTTTATAGTGTAGTATATATTTTCTTGTCCTTTGTGATCATTGATTCCAATGTGGAATTTTGAAAATATCTGAGGGTCACTGATGAGGCCTAATTGGCCGAAACTAGCTAGTCTGGCCCAGAAAGCATGTACACTCCATATTTTCTAGTTCTGTGGTGTATTCCTTGCTTCCAAAGTATAACTCTTTCTAGAACATACTGATGGTTAAACGGACGGGCGGACGGACGGACGGACGGATGGATGGATGAATGGATAGATAGATAGATAGATAGATAGATAGATAGATAGATAGATAGATAGATAGATAGATAGATAGATAGATAGATAGATAGATAGATAGATAGATACATACATACATACATACATACATACATACATACATACATACATACATACATACATACATACATACATACATACATACATACATACATAGATAGATAGATAGATAGATAGATAGATAGATAGATAGATAGATAGATAGATAGATAGATAGATAGATAGATAGATAGATAGACTGGTCGCGTACGAACGGACGATGTTAACAAGTCTATGCAATGAAGACACCCTAAACCCCATTTTTAAAGCGGAAAATAGGTTTTCAGGTATTTATTGCTTTTCTTATTTCTGTACTCAAACATAGACAATAAATCGATTCTAGCCCACAATCTATGTGTTGAGAAGAAATGCGAAAAATATCCCAATAACACATCTCCCTGCCCTATTTTATAGTGTGTGTGTGTGTTAATTCGGGTTTAACGTCGCTTTCAACAATTTTTCAGTCATATCACGACGGTGTCTGGTTGCGACAGGGAGCTCAATGTTCACGTTTATAGTGCTGCCTCACTGAAGTATCATGTCCCAGACACATTACATGATACCACACCCAGTCACATTATCCTGACACTGGATCGACCAGTCCTAGCTCTACCCCGTAATCTGAGTGCCAAGCGAGGAGCAGCTAGTACCATTTTTAACGACTTTGGTATGTCGCGGCCCGGGATTGAACCCGAGACCTCCCGTTCCCCGGAGCGGACACTCTACCAACTGAGCTATCGGGGCCGGTATATTTTATAGTGTAGTATATATTTTCTTGTCCTTTGTGATCATTGATTCCAATGTGGAATTTTGAAAATATCTGAGGGTCACTGATGAGGCCTAATTGGCCGAAACTAGCTAGTCTGGCCCAGAAAGCATGTACACTCCATATTTTCTAGTTCTGTGGTGTATTCCTTGCTTCCAAAGTATAACTCTTTCTAGAACATACTGATGGTTAAACGGACGGGCGGACGGACGGACGGACGGACGGATGGATGGATGAATGGATAGATAGATAGATAGATAGATAGATAGATAGATAGATAGATAGATAGATAGATAGATAGATAGGGTAGATAGATAGATAGATAGATAGATAGATAGATAGATAGATAGATAGATAGATAGATAGATAGATAGATAGATAGATAGATAGATAGATAGATAGATGGACTGGTGCTTGGGTAGTCGCGTACGAACGGACGGGACGGAAATAATTAAATCATCATGTTAACAAGTCTATGCAATGAAGAAACCCTAAACCCCATTTTTAATGCGGAAAATGGGTTTTCAGGATTTATTACTTTTCTTATTTCTGTTCTTAAACATAGACAATAAAGTGATTCTAGCCCACACTCTATGTGTTGAGCAGAAATGAGAAAAATATCCCAATAACACATCTCCCGCAGCATTTTGTCACGTCGGATCTGGGCAACGTCCCGTTTAGAAGAATAGATGGGTAAGGGCACACTGCGGGATGACAAGATGAAAGCAGACAGACATTCACATAATTACTGCCAGGAATTTTAACTAACCATTTCTAAAAAGCTTCCATGAAGGGGTCGTATGCACTAAGGGTTCCTAGTTAACCGCGGCCCCGTATAGGCTTCGTATTTTCCAGGCATTTGAAGGATTATCACTTGTCATGGTAATTTTTTTTTTTTTTTTTTTTTTTTTTTTTTGGTTTTGGTTTTACAGCCCTTTCAAAGATAATTTCACTTATATCGAGCCGATCATTAAACAGAGGTGTGTGAAAACCGAAGTACTCTGGAAAATCCACCTCACCTTCCGTTGCAGAACTTGACGTCTCACATGTGACCCAAGCCAGTTGTCATGGTTATATCTATCTATCTATCTTCTTATACTGAGTCGGTCATATCTGGCCATTACCTCAGTTGATTGAGTGGCTAAATTTAGAATTTAGCTGGAAAAAAAAAAAGAGAGAGGCACTGGATGCGTCCTTAAAACTATTTACAATCTGCATAACAGAGGTATCCTAAAACGCATACCTCTGAGACCCAATCTTACACTGTGCGGGCTTTGAACTCTTCTGCGGACTTGGCATTCACCGCAGAGGAGGGAAGACTATTCCATAGGGGAATAGTTCTAGGAAAGAACGAGTTCTTCAGGGCATCACTATAGGACTGGTATCTACGATATTGTGAGTCGTTTACTTTAATGCCCTTGTTTGGGTCGACACTGTTACAGGGGTCAAGTACCTATCTTTATCAATAGACAATGAATCAGAGTGTATCTTGTAGAAGAAGGTTAAAGAGGACTGCTCACGACGGGCCTCCAGGGACGGCCACTCTAGCTCATTAAGCATGTCACCGACGCTACTTCTATTTCGCCATCGCCTACAGGTCCATCGAGCAGCTGTCCTCTGCACCTTCTCCACCTGCTGAGTCTGAGTTTTAACAAAGGGATGCCAAATGGGTGATGCATATTCAAGTTGAGGGCGAACCAATGTTTTATATGCAACATCCTTTGTCTGCCTAGGTGCAAAAGCCAAGTTCGGTCTAAGGAATCCTAAAGTCCTAGTTGCTTTAGATGTAATCTCTGAGATATGTTGACCCCAATCAAGATCGTCAGTGATGGTGATACCAAGATATTTGGCGGATTGAACATGCTCCAAAATTTGCTGGTGAAGAGTATAGTCAAACTTAATTTGCTTGTCCGGAGGGTGTCGTGACACCCTCATTGAGTGACATTTGGCCACATTGAACTTCATTTGCCAATCGGCCTCCCACTGTGCAAGTTGATCCAGGTCATCTTGTAAAATAAGACAGTCAGAAGAAGAATATATGTTCCTATACAGGACACAATCATCAGCAAACAAACGGACCGATGACCTGATATTATCGGGGAGATCATTAATGAAAACCAAGAAAAGGACCGGTCCAAGGACCGAACCTTGGGGGACTCCAGATAAGACAGGGACTGGATCAGACGCTTGGCCATCAAGTACAACTTGTTGTGAGCGCCCAGACAGCCATGAGCTAATCCACCTATGTGTGGATCCTCTGATCCCATAGTACTCCAGTTTATGTAATAGCCTTCTGTGAGGTACCTTGTCAAAGGCCTTAGCGAAGTCCATGATGATCAAGTCAGTCTGTTTGTGGCCATGGTTTATGGCCCCATCCAGATTGCTCACAATGTCATGGTAAAATTGAACAAGCTGCGTTTCGCAAGACCTTTGACTTCGGAAACCATGTTGACAGTCAGCAAGAATGCTCTCAAAGGCTAAGTGCTTGTTGATGTTGCTTACTAATATATGCTCCAGGGTTTTGCAACAGATGCATGTTAGCGACACTGGTCTATAATTTGCTGCATCATATTTTTCCCCTTTTTTTATAGACCGGGGTAACATTTGCTTGTCGCCAGTCATCTGGTACAGTGCCCTGGGCAAGTGATTTATTGAAGATAAAAGCCAACACAGGAGATATTTCAGCACTACATTCCTTAAGTACCCTGGCATTCAGGTCATCGGGCCCAGATGCCTTATGTATCTTGAGCTTACCTAACAGTTTAGCGACCCCATTGGGTCAACTGTTATGTCCCCCGTAGAGGGGAACGGACTTGCACCTTTAGATGGTAGCTCACCATCAGTTTCACGCGTAAATGCTGATTGAAACTGTTTATTGCAAATATTAGCCTTATCAAGCGCATCTGTTTTTAGAATTCCATTTTCCCTTAGCGAAGTGATCCCAAACGCATCCTTTTTCAGGGACTTAACGAATGACCAAAACTTTTTAACTTTACCATTCTTTTGGGGGCTATCGGGATCTATATTGTCATCTTCAAAGGTAAAGATGCTGGAAACATGCTTCCAATATGCATCTCTTATAACCTTTTGCACATGTGCTCTGAACCGTTTGTAATGGTTCTTAACGTCAGGGCTGCTAGACTTGCGAGCACGAAAATACATTCTATTGCGTCTTCTGATGAGATGCTTGATCGTGTTATCGATCCATGGTGCCCTATATTTTGTTTTGGTCATTTTCGTTGGTATAAACCTTTCCATTGCCGTGGTTAATTCGGACTTAAAACTGACCCACAAGTCATTAACTGATATGTGTGAGAGGTCAGAGGAAAGGAACGAATCCTTGAATCGCGCCATATGGTCTCGCAGACCATCCAAATCCGCACGTTATAGATGACTCATAAAGAGGTTGTTAGAACTGCCTAACAAGTACCCACAACATATATTTCGAGCAGAAATAAGAAAAATATCACAATTTTTCATCTATATTTTTTTTCGGCAGTAAACTTTAAAATGTGTTTGTATAGGCATGTTTTCGTAATGAGACACGTCACGGACAAGAAACACTGACGCCCATCCAAACAGAAAGAAGAAGCCGCTCAGTCTAGCAAGAAGATTCTTAGAAACTAGATGCATTCTGCTACTCAAGCAGCGAACGCAAATGTGTTGATCAGACCCTGCGAGTAGACCAGTATCCCTGCCACTCATGAATCAGCGAAGGAAGTCCAGTATCTATGTTTTTGCACAGAAATAAAAAACAATACGACTTGTCTGTTCCTTTTTGTTTCAATAACTGTCGCCGGCCTCGGTAGCTCAGTCGGATGCGCGTCTGACTGGTGATCAGGAGGACGCGGGTTCGATACCTGCCTGGGTCGGCAACATTCTTTCGTGGGGATTGACCATGAAATCTTTCTACAGTCATTCTCTCCCTTCCGCTGATACAAGAAGGGCACTTGTCAGTTTCTGGTGAAAGAATGTGCACTGTACTGGTTAACCGCTTGTAATACGTATAAGCTTGCCAAAGAAAAGTGTGGATATGTAAACTGACCGGCTCAAAAATGACCTTAATAGTGTTGACTGGGCCGTCAAACTCCAATACAAACAAACAAATCAACAGCTATCACGTCAGGACGGTCGTTGACCTAACCACGATCCTTCTAGCTAGACCCAGACACGAAAAACTGTTAGCCAGTAACCAGCAGATACTTAAGGGGAATAGAAGCCGGCCTCAGTGGCTCAGTCGGATGCGCGTCTGACTGGTGATCAGGAAGACGCGGGTTCGACTCCCGCCGGGGTCGGCAACATTCTTTCGTGGAGATTGATCATGAAATATTTTCTACGGTCATTCTCTCCCTTCCGCTGATTCAAGAAGGGCAGTTGTCAGTTTCTGGCGAAAGAATGTGCACTGTACTGGTTAACCGCTTACGTATAAGCCAGCCCAGGAAAGTGTTGATAGGTAAACTGACCGGCTCAAAAATGACCTAAATAGTGTTGACTGGGCCGTAAAACTCCAAAACAAACAGATGCAACTTCATGGGAGGCAACTACTGCAAAAGTATGTTTGTCTCCTATATCATTATGGGTCAACTCTTAAAGGAAAGAATTTGCTCCTGAGAAGCAAATTCTTTCCTTTAAGAGTAGACCCATTTTACAGTGGGACAGGGCTTATAGAACACGAAGTCCCAAAAGTTGTATCCCTTTGAAAAATGGCGGAGAAATCTGGCAGATGTCCCCATTCACCTTAACGTTGTGCCGGAAGATTACAATGTACATCCTTCGACAGTCATTGGCAGCACCCTTTTCTAATACGTGGAAGAAAGAAACGTACATGTACACATGTTTCATTTATAGTGACAACCTGTCATGTTCACATAGGTTTGAAGAAGCCTCCGTGGTGTAGTGGTTACGCTACTCGCCTTGTAAACCCGGGATCGCAGGATCGATCCCGGGCTTCTCCAGACTTTCGGATGAGTCTTTAACCCGAGGTCCCGTCTCCGTATGACCTTAGCTGTTGGTGGGACGTAAAACTCAAACACTCACTCACATAGGTTTGCTATCCTACGCTGCGGAAGGAAGAGAAGGGAAGGTTTATTTACATGAAGAGTTGTGCTATTTTGAACGCAGCAATTGTTTCTTGACAGCATGTCATGGCAGCTGAATATCTGAATGTTTCTCCAGTAAGAACCACTCCTTAGTGGCATAGCGAGGTGGGAGTACATTTCCTTATTTGGACTTGGGCCACACACCATGTGTATAACGCACTCATTATTTCCTGCTTATGTTTTGAAAATAGAATGTGGGCTTTCTTTTGGACTGACAAATTGTAACGTTTCAAGTGAGTACGCATGATCTATTTGTATTTTGTTTTAAGGCCTTTTCAAGATTTGATTCGCTTATTTCGAGCCGATCGTTAATCAGAGGTACGCAAAAAATGGGTGCACCCGAAAAACTCCGTTGCGGTACTTGGCGTCTCATATGTGTTCCGACCGAGGCTCGAACCCAAATCAACGAGAAGCCAAATGTGTAGGTGTTAGCCTGCTTAACCATTAGACCACGGATGTATATACGCATACGTATGTACAACGTCGTAACGGCCCCCGCCCATCGGGGCTTGAAGAAATAGATGGGCTGCATGATGCGTCCACGCAGAGCTGAAACCGACCCGCAGACGAGTACTGGTAAACCGCTTAGTGGATCATAGCCTGCCCAGGGCTTGAGATGTCATTTCATCTCATTGTCGGGTAAAAGTCCCACAAAATTGGAAGCAACGTCTCCAAAATGACCTTTACAGTGTTGACGGAGACGTTAAACCTCAAATCAAACAAAACAACGTCGCAAACCAAGCTTTTTCTATTCCGTTACCTGGTCCGTGAAATGAAGACCCCCTAAACCCCATTTTTTATCCAGGAAAGTGGGGTTACGGGATTAGTCATTATTTTCAATATTCCTGCATCGACATAGGTTGTGGGTACTCGTTAGAACCGCCTCAATGAGGGGGTTCCAACGAACGCCCTCAACCTATGTTTGGTGTAAACATAAGAAACATGTCGCAAATTTTCACCAGAACAATGTCCGTTGTTCAGATATAAAAAATACACCATGAGTATGCCACACGGATATGTTACGTAATGTGAAGTGAGAATTTCCAGAGTCATTACGAAAACACCCCTATACAAATACACAATGTACATTGTAAGCTTCACTGCCGAAAAAACGAACATTTTTAGATGAAAAATCCTGATATTTTTCTTATTGCTGCTCAAAATATAGATTGTGAGTACTCGTTAGAACCGCCTCATAGAGGCGGTTCTAACGAGTACCCAAAATGTATATATTAGAACAGAAATAAGAAAAATATTATTTACCCCTGTAAACCCCAGTTTTGCTATATGAGCCCCGCCAAGCGAATTTGTGTCTTCGAGCATTCCGCTATGACAAATTTTAACTGCGCATGCCTAGCCATTCAGAGGGGCCAGGGATATGGCTTTCTGTCTGAAGGTTCCTTTCGATTCACTGCTTGTATGAGCGAGCAGCGAAGGTTCTGGCGAGACTGCGCGTATGCGCAGGCTCGCCTGAACCTTCGCTGCTCGCATAGGCGATAAGTACCAAAATCGCTTGACGGGGCCTATATATAAAAGTCGTGTACAAGGAGGTCAAAATTATACAGGCATGTTCTCGTGATGGTTCACTACACGAACTTGTCTGAAAAGCCTTTTTGAAGCAAACGGTTTAAGGCAGTATGTTCGACCAATAGAGGCTCTGATCATTAGAATTTTCATGGTAAGAACGCAAGATCAAACTGAGGGAGCTTATACATGTAGATGGTCAAGTTCCGTTGTCTGTCGTCCGCTCGTCCGTTCGTCAACCACTCCGAAATATCTCTGATACCACTGTGATGCGCTGATTTGATTGAACCTGGGTCCTCCAGCTAATACTTCGGGTTGGTTTGGTGAGGCGAAGGTGCCGTATATCTCGCGTCACTGGGGCGTCCAACTGATATTAGCTTTCAGTTTGGCAAGGCCTTCTGTCCTTGTAGCAGGTGAGTGAGTGAGTTTTTAGTTTTACGTCCCACCAACAGCTAAGGTCATACGGAGACGGGACCTCGGTTTAAAGACTCATCCGAAAGTCTGGAGAAGCCCGGGATCGATCCTGCGATCCCTGGTTTACAAGGCGAGTAGCGTAATCACTGCACCACGGAGGCTTCTCCTTGTAGCAGGTAAGGGTAGACGTCGATTATTGTTACTTCTTCAATTTCTACACTCCATTCAATTACCTCTTTCTCCCCTGTCCCACACTTTTATCTATTCTATTTTCTCATGACGAAAACACGCCTATACAAATAAATTGTAAATTTTTACCGCCAAAAAAAAAAAAAAAAAACAAAAAAAAAAAAAAAAAAAAAAAAACACAACACACACACACAAAATTTTAATATGAAAAACTGATAATTTTCTTATTTACGCTCAAAATATATAGATTGTGGGTATTCGTTACGACCGCCTCACGGCGGCGGTTCTAAAGAGTACCCACAATCTATATTTTAGGACAGAAATAAGAAAAATAAAGTATACTCCTTTAAACCCCAGTTTTTTTTCTATATAAATGTGTGATTCAAGGGGGTCAAAATTATATAGGCGTGTTTTCGTGATGTCTTTTTTCTCCTTTTCTCTGGGAGACGGCACAGATGACCTACATGGGTTGACATAACAACACAATCAGTTGCCTAATAATTACTCTCGACCAATCAAAAACTGCAACGCAACCCACTGCAGTTCTAGAACAGAGATCAGAAATTGCAGAATATGACGGTCAAGTAGTTTTCTCTGGGTACTCCGGTCTCCGCCCACCTCTGACTGACGTTAGGAGACGTAAGACAAGAGACGTAAGATCAAAACCAAATAAAAATTAAATGGTTTTAAACAACTGGCTCAAAGCAGACCATTATTTTAGTCTACGGAGGGATATCAACCAACCACAAAACGTTTTTATAGGAAGGCTTAGACATTCTTTAGCAGATAACCGATGCTTAGTCCGCATTCCCTACATATACACAACTGTTCCAAACTGTTTTTATTAGTGAAATTTTACCAGAAGGGAGCATATCTGGGCAATTAAAAGTGTGACGGAAAAAGAAAAAAAAATACTGGTTAACTATTGTTTTCAGTTATATTTTTTCACATGCAGTGAAATTTCAAAAAGCCAAGTATAAATGACTCCAACTCCAACAATAATGTTCCTTGAAGTTGGGGGGTTAGACTAACTACATGTAATTCAACTGTGTGGTTGAACAGGCCGGTTTAAGTCTTACAAGGTCAATACAACACCGGCAACAGGTGTTCTGGCGACGGAGACATTTGTTTTTTATGCAATGGAATTAACGTCAATCGGGGTATTATCTACGGAACCCGTGAATGGACATATTTTTTTTAATATGTTGTGCGAACAAGATAATAAGTTGTGCGAACAAGATATTATGTTGTCCTTACAAGATAATATCTTGTGCGAACAAGATAATATCTTGTCCGCACAAGATAATATGTTGTCCGAACAAGATAATATCTTGTCCGCTCAAGATATTGTCTTGTTCGCACAACATAATAAAAATAAAAAATCATGTCCCTTCCCGGGTTCCGTAATTATCGGACAAAAACATATTTTCTGCTTTCCAATTTACGAGTTACATTGTAAACTGGACAGAAAGGCGGATTAAATGCCTTGTTATGCTGACATAGGTTCAAGGCAGATATTTGATGCAATGTGTGGCTTGCCATTTCAAAGTGCACATTTTGACGGTGGGCCAAAGCTTCTAAAGCTGGAAAATCATCAGTCAAAGATGATGCCCGTGTTGGTAGGCCCAAGACCTCCACCACGAAGGCAACCATCGCTGCTGTAAAGGCAACGGTCGAAAAAGATGCGCGACTGTCAGTGAAAGAGATAGCTTAGATATTAGAAGGCAGCGTGCATACCATTCGGACAAAGACCTTGGGCTTGAGAAAGATTTGCGCTAGGTGGGTGCCCCATGTGCTCACTGATGAACAAAAGAGGCAACGCCTTAAATGCGACCAACAGCTCTTGAAATCAAAACAAAACAAAACAAACAAAAAGAACTGTGACAGCCAAGTTATTTCTAACTTGCTAACAGGCGACGAAACCTGGGTACACATGTTTGAGCCACAGAGAAGAGCTGATAACAAACAATGGAAGCGCAAAGATCAAAAGCGCCCCTGTATTGCCAAGAGAACCATTAGCTTCAAGAAGATATTCTATGCAATCTTCTTCAATTCTAGTCGGCCAGAGGTTCAACTGGCTTCTCATTCTGGTCATATAGTCACGGGGTGGGGGGTTCTATAAGAACGCTGTACTAAAGAATGTCAAGGCGTTCTACAATAAGAAGCGTCCAAGCAAAGGTGGGCAGGAGTGCAATAGATCAATGACAACCCAGCAGGCACACGTCGCTATGGCAACGTCACATCAACGTCGGTGCAACGTCATGACGTTGCACCGACGTTGATGTGACGTTGCATAAACGTCCTGACGTTGTAACGACGTTGATGTGACGTCATAATTACGTCATGTGCCTGCTGGGAATGCGTCCTCTCACAAATCTGAGGTTGTGAGATTGTATTTGGCTGCTAAAAATGTCGATGTTGTAATTCATCCTCCATTTTCTCATGACTTGAGACCATGCCATTTTTTATTGTTTCCAAGACTCAAGAAAATGCTTTTTGGAAAGAAATATATTTTTAGAAGTGCACTTGGCAGCGCGATTTATCACTGCCTCCAACAGTTACCCAAAGAAGACTACCAAGCTTGTTTTAGAAATTGGATCCGAAGGTTACAAAAATGCGTTTCGGTAGAGAGAGAGAGAGAGAGAGAGAGAGAGAGAGAGAGAGAGAGAGAGAGAGAGAGAGAGAGAGAGAAAGAGAGAGAGAGAGAGAGGGTGGATGGGGATACTTTCAGGGTTTGCAATAGGGGTAAATATTAAATTGAGCGTATAGGAAATAAAACCCAAGAAAACCCGTGTGAAGAAAAAATTTTGAAGGACCCTCGTACACTTCTCGGTCTGATCACTGATCAGAGAACATTCACTGTGCGCTTTAACCTTATCCTGCTGAAAAAAAAAATGATTTGCAAAACCCATTTCTGTCTCTCAACCGAGCAAAATACTTGAGATAATGTTTCATACAAGTTTGCAAAATAACTAGCTTTCGCAGCTATGCAGGTCCGCGACTACTGAATCTACACTGTAAAAATAGTGTTTACAGATTAAACACTTTCTGAGACTCATTTCTTGTCCCATTTTTTTATGCGTTTAACGCTTTGACACGTCTCGTTTCTAAACACGTCTAGGAATGTATTTAGATATTAAACATGTATAGGGCAGTGACATGTTTAATACCTGCACATGTTTAGCTCAGAAACATGTTGAAAATCTAAACATGTCTAGAGGTAAAATCATCATTATTCATGTTGTATTTGTCTATAACGTTTTGTTTCTTTGATCCTGGAATAGTAGAAGATATGGTACGTCCTCCAAACATATTTTTCTTTCAGGGATGAGTGGAATATTGGTGTTTACTTCTTAATGTAATTAGTTTTCGCGACTCATATTTTCTTTCTAGATCCAAGTTGTGTTCTGCAGACTTACTAATGCCATTTGATAGAAGATTGTGATTGGTAACTGAAACCTGCATATATTCTTTCTTGAATATATTTATATAAACTGCCTAAAACTGCAAAAAAGGTGAGGATATGTTGGGGAAAATGCCACAACATGGTCTAAACACGTTTAGCGTAAACATGTTCAAAACATAAACATGTAAAATTTAATTATGCTTTAAGTTGTAGGGTTCTTCTTTTCTACCAAAGACATCTTAACCTCCAACATGAACTCACAGATAGTTCACACTGTATGATTGTACTCTAGTTTCGCATAATGAAGGGGAGCCTCTGCGTGAAGAATGAGCCTCTGCGTGGTTCCACATGTAGTTCTCCCATAAAATACTACTTTTATTATAGTTTGTGGGAGGTGGTCAAAATTATAAAGGCGGCGTTATCTTCACGCAGAGGCTCCCCTTCATTATGCGAAACTAGAGTACAATCAAACAGCGTGCACTATTTTTGAGTTCATGTTGGAGGTTAAGATGTCTTTGGTAGAAAAGAAGAACACTTCACCTTAAAGCATAATTAAATTTTACATGTTTAGGTTTTGAACATGTTTACGCTAAACGTGTTTAGACCATGTTGTGGCATTTTCCCCAACAATTCCTCACCTTTTTGCAGTTTTAGGCAGTTTATATAAATATATTCAAAAAAGAATGTATGCGGGTCTCATTTACCAATCACAATCTTCTATCAAATGGCATTAGTAAGTCTGCTGAACACAACTTGGATCTAGAAAGAAAATATGGGTCGCGAAAACTAATTACATTAAGAACTAAACACCAATATTCCACTCATCCTTGAAAGAAAAATATGTTTGAAGGACGTGCCATATCTTCTTCTATTCCAGGATCAAAGAAACAAAACGTTATAAACAAATACAACATAAATAATGATGATTTTACCTCTATTTTATGTCTTTGCAGCTCTGCAACTTTCAGCGTTCGATCAGCGTTCGTCTACGCGGGAAAAAGATCGTATCGATTTCAACCGAGACGTGTTTAGACTTTTGACGTGTTTATACCCACAAATACGGCAAAACAAATTACATGTTTAGAAAGAACACACTTTTCTGATCATGTTTAGATCTAAACATGTATAAAACACGTTTAATTTCTATACGCTATTTTTACAGTGTATAGAAAACATAGAATTGTCCAATGCATTGTAACTGAATGTTTCTTCAAAACCAACAAGACGACAAAAAGTCGGCTTGGTTGTAGAGCACTTATCATAATTAAGTCTTATCGCCTAACATTGACGGACCTTGCAATTGACAAACACTGTAGACATGTGAGTAACCCATATATGCCTAGCGGGACATTTGCAAACAGTCCAGACCCAGATCAGACGCCGCAGAACGCGGCGTCTGATCTGTGTCTTCACTGTTTGCATAAAAATCATACATTTTTGCAAAATTTACCGCAAACAAAGCAAACCTGGCAGACCTATAATTTATAATGGACCAATCCAAACGTATTAGGTGGGATATTCCATTGTCATATATGGGTTAATGCAGACTCAAGTCGATCGCCGCCAAGGAAAAAAAAAAAAAAAAAAAAAAAAAACACACAACCAAACCAGCTTCTTGTGTAAGTTGGTAGGTCTGACTATAAAGTAGGAAATACCCCCACTCACTAAGCAACCAACACTTGCAACCCCACCCCCACCCCCAAACCACAAACACCATTATGAAAACACGCCTATACAATTTAATGTTGCGAGAGATGTGGGTAGCTTTTTGTCAGGAATCTTATAGTCCAATGAGAATTAGCAGTCATGTCCATTCTAACCTCTGTACTAACACAGCAGGGTCGAGGGGTTGAGATTACATGGGTAAGATAAGAGTTTCTATACCCTGTGGAAATGTCCGATTTTTTTATCTGTTAAGGAAGAAAGCATATTTTAGGTAATGACATTTTTAATCCTTTTTTTCTCATGTGTATATAAACTGAGGCTCTATTAACCCTTTTTGTACCAAATGGAATCTTCCTCCCAATATATGGCAGGAGTCCATTTCGAAATTAAGGGGTGGCAGGTTATGTTTTTCTCCTTATTTATAGCAGTTATGTCTTCAAAATTTATTTGGAAAATGGCGGAATTTTGTGTAAACAGTGTTGGCCCGGCGTCTGATCTGGGCTTGCACGGTTTGCCAATTACCCGTTTTGGGGTTTTCTGGGTTAATTACTAAATATTTTCTTATATGGTATTACTGACCTGCCAGAGGATCGAAACGAAGACATCTTTTTAGCGGTGCAAGATTACATACTAAAAACTAAAAACGTTCGAATTGTCTTTACAATTAATTACTTTTGACCACAAGCGTTTATATGGCATAAACTACGTTAAGAAAAATTTAGATGCGCTACTTTTAAATGCGGGCACACACACACACACACACACACACACACACACACACACACACACACACACATGTCGGACATATATTGAAACCATTAAATCCAGCTTTTTACAGGTTTATTGCTGAATATTGTCCATAATATAATGACTTTTAACTATTACAACACTGGCTATATGTTCCACTCTCCGTGGAGCCCCTACCAACTATCTACTATATTTATGTTTACTCGGTTATAAAAGTGTGATTAATTTCACAATTATTGAATGACAATTCCAATATGATTGTACACACAATAGTATTGCAAAGACTTTGGGGATACAGATTCGAATAAGTCACTGGACTTTTTTTCTGAATCCCATTTGTATAGTGGTTGTACTGTAATCGCATTCTATACTGTTTTGTATATTTACTATGTATTATGCAAATTAAATAAAGTTTAAACCAAAGGGTTAATGTGATTGAATGTCATTCGTTCAATCATTAAACGATGCGTTTCAGAGAAGTTTAAATGGAACTGACATATAACGCTTAGCACTCTGCGCAAAAATCAGCGGAGAACATTTTTAAATATTTGCCTTATTTCTCCCAGAAAACAGCTCTTGGAATTTCAAGCAAATTGTCTCACCGGAGACACTTTGGATGAAATGTCAAATATGTTCGATAAAAGGGTTATCCTTTGGAAGCAAGGAATACACCACAGAAGTGAAAAATATGGAGTGTACATGTTTTCTGGACCAGACTAGCTACTTTCGGCCAATTAGGCCTGTTTTCATGGAAAAGAACAATATGATCAACTGGTCGTCTACAGTGGTAAAGGTTAGAGAGAATGGAGTACATTCATGAACTATATGACAGAAGCAATGCATTTGACACTTGTCTATATCAGTTGGTCAATTATAGTTTATATCTTTATAAAATGAGTTCCAAAAAAAACAAACAAAAAAAAAACAAAAAAAAAAAAAAAAACAAACTTCAATTTTTGCAAAACAACTCGGAGAATGCGTTCTTCAGCCATATAGAAGTACATGTATGTAAAAAATGTAAAAAGTCCGTTTGCAAACAAGAAGTATCCTCAGCGATCGATGTGAATTTTCCTTTTTGAGAGTATCAAACTTATCCCTGTATAGATTGATTGGATCGAATTTCTTAGGGAAATCGAAAATAACCTTCAAACTGATAGCAATGGCTCTGATCAGAATGCGCGGATTCGTAAATACGACACTATCATTATCAGCCTGTACAAGTAGTTCAAGTTCCTTTTACCCCATTATTTCATCTCTCTCTCTCTCTCTCTCTCTCTCTCTCTCTCTCTCTCTCTCTCTCTCTCTCTCTCTCTCTCTCTCTCTTACTTACTTAACAGTACAGCCAGGGACAAAATGCAATGTATGTCACAAACAAACAAATCAGCCTATCTACTCATGTAGTCTGAACTATCTTCATATGTCAATCTGATTCACTCTTAAATGAATTCATGCAACCTGTGGTTCTGAACGGACCGCGCAAACATCCAATATGGAGGCAATCACGGCGATGGAAAGGTTTATTCCAACAAAAATGATCAGAACCAAGTATAGTGCGCCATGGGTCGATAACACGATCAAACACCTCATCAGAAGACGTAATAGTATGTATTTTCGTGCTCGAAAGTCTAGCAGCCCTGACATTAAGAACCATTACAAACGGTTCAGAGCACACATACAAAAGGAAATTACAGATATTGGAAGCATGTTTCCAGCATGCATGCATTTACCTTTGAAGATGACAACATAGATCCCGATAGCTCCCAGAAGAGTGGTAAGGTTAAAACGTTTTGGTCATTTTTAAAGTCCCTAAAAAGGATGCATTTGGGATCACTTCGCTCAGGGAAAACGGAATTCTAAAAACAGACTCGCAAGATAAGGCTAACATATGCAACAAACAGTTTCATTCTGCATTTTCGCGAGAAACTGTGGGTGAACTACCATCCAAAGGTAAAAATCGGTTCCCTACTATTGGGAACATAACAGTTGACCCCAAGGGGGGGGGGGCGCTTAACTGTTGGGTAAGCTCAAAATACATAAGGCATCTGGGCAAGATGGCCTGAATGCCAGGGTGCTTAAGAAATGTAGTGCTGAAATTTCTCCTGTGCTGGCCTTTATTTTCAATGAATCACTTGCCCAGGGCACTGTACCAGATGAATGGCGACATGCAAATGTTACCCCGGTCTATAAAAAAGGGGAAAAATGTGTTGCGGCAAATAATAGGCCAGTGTCGCTAACATGCATCTGTTGCAAAACCCTGGAGCATATATAAGTTAGCAGCATTAACAAACATTTAGCCTTTGAGAGCATTCTTGCTGACTGTCAACATGGTTTCCGAAGTCAAAGGTCTTGTAAAACTCAACTAGTCCAATTCTTCCATGACATTGTGACAATCTGGATGGGGCCATAAACCGTGGCCACAAACAGACTGACTTGATCATCATGGATTTCGCCAAGGCCTTTGACAAGGTACCTCACAGAAGGTTATTGTACAAATGGGACTACTGTGGGATAAGAGGATCCAAACATAGTGGGATTAGCTCATGGCTCTCAGGGCGCTCTCAACAAGTTGTACTTGATGGCCAAGCGTCTGATTCAGTCCCTGTTCTATCCGGTGTCCAACAAGGTTCGGTCCTTGGACCGGTCCTCTTTTTGGTATTAATCAATGATCTCCCTGATAATATCAGGTAATCTGTCCGTTTGTTTGCTGATGATTGTGTCCTGTATAGGGACATATATTCTCCTTCTGACTATTGTATATATCAATATGACCTGGATCGACTTGCACAATGGGAAGCAGATTGGCAGATGAAGTTCAATGTAGCCAAATGCAATTCAATAAGGGTGTCACGCCAACTTCCGGACAAGCAAATTAAATATGAATATGCACTCCACCAGCAAACTTTGGAGCAGGTTCATTCCGCTAAATATCTTGGTATCACCATCACTGACGATCTCGATTGGGGTCAACATATCTCGGAGATAACATCTAAAGCAACTAGGACCTTGGGATTCCTTAGACGTAATTTGGCTTTTGCACCTCGGCAGACAAAGGATGTTGCATATAAAACATTGGTTCGCCCCCAACTTGAATATGCATCACCAATTTGGCACCCCTATGTTAAAACTCAGATTCAGCAGGTTGAAAAGGACAGCTGCTCGATGGACCTGCAGACGATGGCGAAATAGAAGTAGCGTCGGTGACATGCTTGATGAGCTAGAGTGGCTATCCCTGGAGACCCGTTTTGAGCAGTCCTCTTTAACCTTTTTCTACAAGATACATTCTGGTACAGTATCAATTAACAAGGATAGGTACTTGACCCCTGCAACAGTGTCAACCCGGACAAGGGCATCAAGAGCAAATAACTCACAGTATCGTAGGTACCAGTCCTGTAGTGATGCCATGAAAAACTCTTTCTTCCCTAGAACTATTCCTCAGTGGAATAGTCTTCCATCTTCTGCAGTGAATGCCAAGACCTCAGAGGAGTTCAAAGCCCGCCCAGTATAAGATTTAGACTCAGAGGTATGCGTTTTAGGATACCTCTGTGATCGGATTGTAAATAGTTTTAAGGGATCGTTCAGTGATGATTTTTTTATGCTAAATTCTAAATTTAGCCACCAACCTAACGGAGGTAATGGCCAAATATGACCGACTCAGTATGAGAAGATGGATAGATAAATCCCTAGTCCGAAGTGACCATCAATACATGTACCTATTTCCTTGGGCCACAATCTGACATCACGAAACCACACCAATATAATTTTAACCCCTTCAAACCCCACTTTTATATAGCAAAACTAGGGTTCACAGGGGTGTACATTATTTTCTAATTTCTGATTTAAAACATAGATTTTGGGCACTCGTTAGAACCGCCTCGATGAGGCGGTTCTAATGAGTATCCGCAATCTGCATAAAAACATAGATTGTGGAACTCGTTAGAATCGCCTCGATGAGGCGGTTCTTATGAGTATCCACAATCTATGTTTTGAGCAGAAATAAGAAAAATATCACTTTTAATAATAAAATTTTCATTTTTTTTCGGCGGAAAAATGTACAATGTATTAGTATAGGCGTGTTTTCGTAATGTGACAAGAGAGAAGGCGTCTTCGATCACATACGCTCAGCGAACAATCGAATCAACCTGCGTACACACTAAGTTTAAAATGCAGCCTTCACGCAACAAAATAACACACTCGTGCGACATAGTGCATTTTCCACATCACCAAAAATGGCTACTTTTCTGATTTGTTTGTTTGTTTGATTTGAGGTTAACGTCCCCGTCAACACTGTAAAGGTCATTTTGGAGACGTTGCTTCCAATTTTGTGGGACTTTTACCGACATTGAGATGAAATGACATCTCAATCCCTGCCGCCCAATGAAAAATTCGTGCAATTGTTTCTAATTTATACTACAAACATTGGTAGTTGGTGCCCGTTAGAACCGACTCATTGAGGCGGAACCGACTCATTGCGGCGGTTCTAAAAAGTACCCACAAACTGCGTCTTGAAGCATAAATTAAGACATCAGTTATTAATGTATACCCCCGTAAACCCAACTCTTCTCTATGTAAAGTGGGGTTTTAGCGGGTGTTCATTTCATGGACTTCATCACGTGCAAAAGTCCGTGAAATGAACACCCCACTAAATATGTTCTATAAAAGGGTTATCCTTTGGAAGCAAGGAATACACCACAGAAGTGATAAATATGGAGTGTACATGTTTTCTGGACCAGACTAGCTAGTTTCGGCCAATTAGGCCTCATCAGTGACCCTCAGATATTTTCAAAATTCCACAATGGAATCAATGATCCCAAACCCCACTTTATATAGAGAAACTGGGGTTTATGAGGTATACATTATTTTTATTATTCCTGCTCCAAGACATAGGTTGTGGGTACTCGTTATCGGAGGCGGTTCTAACGGGCTGCCACAACCTATATTTGCAGTATAAATAAGGAAAATATCGCAGATTTTCATCACAAGATTAGCTATTTTGGAGATATGAAACTTGCACTGTGTCGCACGGGCGTTATCGTAATGTATCCACATGATGAGTTCACATAAAGAAGCTGTGGGTCACCCTGCACCCATATAGCGGACAATGAGAACTCTGAGTCTCTGCTTGGCGCACATGGTCGAACTTACATTTTCCCTTGCTGTGGCCCAATAAATGGCGCACTGCTTTTACGTGTTTAACTCTTTATGTACCAAATGGAAACTAGCAGGAGTCCATTTAAAAAACTAGCGCTGACAGGTTGTGTTATCCTTTAAATGTATTTGGAAAATAACTGAACTTTTTGCAAATAGTGTAGGCCCTGATCAGACGCCGCGTTCTGTGGCGTCTGATATAGGCCTGCACTGTTTGCCATGATTTACCCGTTTTGGCGTTTCTGATACTAAATGGGATAATGTTTTTGTCAGCTAATTGTTTGCTATTGACATTAATGACAGATGGTTTCAATGAGTCGCTGTCACCCTCAGATGAAGACCTTGAACGCCGCGACCTTCATAGAAAGTGCACTGTTTTGAAATTCGTTCAACGTTCTTGTCATCATACCCCTAGAAGCCTCCGTGGTGTAGTGGTTACGCTACTCGCCTTGTAAACCAGGGATCGCAGGATCGATCCCGGGCTTCTCCAGACTTGCGGATGAGTCTATAAACAGAGGCCCCGTCTCCGTATGACCTTATCTGTTGGTGGGACGTAAAACTCAAACACTCACTCATCAAATCCCCATCGGAAATTTGCTTTATTAAAAATGACTGTTGACCAAGCAAATACTTCTGTCGGCTGGTTTAGTCGACAACCTTTTCTTGTTTATGGATCGACAGCTCTGTTGACAGCACAAACAACGCAAAATGACCTTAATCTGTTTCTTGTTAAAATGTTCGCTATTTGTCTCGCGTGCTTCTGGTATCGTCACGGATTATCCGTCCTCAGAACCTTCTTCAAGCAATTTCTTCAATACATGTAGATGTCTTGATTTTTTTGTTTGTAACGTCCCGTCAACACTGTAAAGGTCATTTTGGAGACGTTGCTTCCAATTTTGTGGGACTTTTACCCGACATGTCGCCAAATGAAACCAATAGGATTTATAAGCATGGACAGTCCGACTCGCACCGCTTTGCCTCGGCAAGCTTAGATCCTCTAAGCGGTTTACAAGTACTCGTGTGCGGGTCGGTTTCAGCTCTGCCTGGAAGCGTCATGCAGCCCATCTACTTGTATTTCTTCAAGCCCCGATGGGTGGGGACCAAATAGATGTCTTGAACAAAAAAAAAAAAAAAAAAAAAGAATCATAAAGAATATTTCGTTTGTATTTTCATTTTCTATTTATTTTTACTTATTCTTTTTTCTTTAATTTTACTTTTATTTATTTATGTATTTATTTATTTTTATTATTATTATTATTTGTTGGTTTTGTTTTACAAACTGAGGCTGTTCCAACGAGCACCCTCAACCTATGTTTTGAACATTTATAACAAAAATAGCAAGACCTTTCATCAGAAAACCTTTCACGGTTATTTCCCATCACTTATTTCAAGAAGATCGTTAATCAAAGGTGATTGAAAACCGGAGTACCCGGAAAAAAATCTACCTGTCTTTCCGTTGAAGTACTTGGCGTCTCACATGTGATCCGAGCCAGGCTTGGACCCATAGTGGTGAGAGAGTCAGCGCTCTTACATGTACTTCCTAGGCTACAGAGGCCGTTAACATAAAGCACATGTGCATCCTGTAATCCCTTTCCCGTTTTTCATCTAGGCGGGTCTGATCGCGTGAACAAGTCCGTGAAATGATGACCCCCCTAAACCTCACTTTATATAGAGAAAACAGGGGTTTACGGGGGTATACATTATTTTACTTATTTCTGCTCCAAGACATAGGTTGTGGGCACTCGTTAGAACCGCCTCACTAAGGCGGTTCTAACGAGCACCCTCAACCTATGTTTTGAACATTTATAACAAAAATAGCAAGAATTTCCATCAGAAAAGTAGCCATTTTGGAGATGTGCAAAATGCACTATATCGCACGAGTATAGGGATCAACCATCGTTTTTCATGCATTAACATTTGCCGGATCCCGAGGAAGCTGTTTGAACATGAGGCCGCTAGGCCGAATGTTCAAATATCTTCCGAGGGATCCGGCAAATGTTAATGCAATGAAATAACCATGGATGATCGTTGTTCTTGCATAACTTACGAATCCGACAGCAAATTTTGACGAAAACGCCCAAAAGTTCCAATAAAGTCCATATAAACTCTTCAAAGGCGACAGGCAAACCAAAATGGCGGCCAGTTCAGAATGTTGTTTACACTGACGTTGTCATGCAGTGACGTCATCATAGAACCCTAAAACGCTACGTTCAGGGCGATAACGTTACGTCGCTCAACGTAACGTAAACAAAGCAAGGCCCGTCTTGTGATATCAAAAGCTCAAAATCCATGTTCAAACAGCACGCGAATTTCATGATTTGAACATGGTTTTTGCTGTTTGAGCACGGCTTTCGGTCCATTTGACAACGGCTTCAAACAGCTATGCGCATAGGTTTTTATGCAAGAATATAGGGATCAACCATGGTTTTTTCATGCATTAACATTCGCCGGGTCCCGAGGAAGCTGTTTGAACATGAAGCCGCTAGGCCGAATGTTCAAATATCTTCCGAGGGATCCTGCAAATGTTAATGCAATGAAATAACCATGGATGATCGTTGTTCTTGCATAACTTACGATTCCGACAGCAAATTTTGACGAAAACGTCCAAAAGCTCCATGTAAATTCCATATAAACTCTTCAAATGCTACAGGCAAACCAAAATGGCGGCCAGTTCAGAATGTTGTTTACAATGACGTTGTCATGCAGTAACCCTCTGACGTCATCATAGAACCCTAAAACGCTACGTTAAGGGCGATGGCATTACGTCGCTCAACGTAACGTAAACAAAGCAAGGCCCGTCTTGTGATATCAAAAACTCAAAATCCATGTTCAAACAGCACGCGAATTTCATAATTTGAACATGGTTTTGCTGTACGGCTTTCGGTTCATTTGATAATGGCTTCAAACAGTCATGCGCATAGGTAGCCTATTTATGCAAGAATGTATTATCGTTATGTATGTAACCGGTACCGACAATCTACTTTCATGAACAAAAATTAAAGAGGATGATGCTTACTGTCGTAAAACCACTTTTATCTACATTAAGTGACAGCATACAATAGTACAAGCATTCATACTTTGCAAACAGGCATTCGTTTTTTGTGTGTGTGTGTGTGTGTGTGTGTGTGTGTGTGTGTGTGTGTGTGTGTGTGTGTGTGTGTGCCTGTGTGTGTGTTTGTTTTTTATCCCCACCCTTTTCGAAGAAAAAGTGGGGATATTGTAATGGTCTTCGTCGTCCGTACGTACGTCCGTACTTACGTCCGTCTTACCGGATAACTCCTAGACGGTTATAGATAGAAACTTAAAACTTTGGGAACTGATAGATATTTGGTCCTGGGAGTGCATGACACTTTCGGAATTTGGATCACACCCCTACGGGTGGGCCCAGGGGTGGGGCCCGCGGGGGTCAAAAATCAAAATTTCCAGAACATGGTCGTGTAATCTATCAAAGCGAACGGCATGATGAGTAGAAAACATTACAACCAAAATTTGACCCCTGGGGTCAATTTTGAGGTCACCAGAGGTCAAAAACTGATTTTGACCCCTTTACCGGATAACTCCTCCTAGACAGTTATGGTTAGAAACTTGAAACTTTGGGAACTGATAGATCTTTGGTCTGGGGAGTGCATGACACTTTCCGAATTTGGATCACACCCCTACGGGTGGGCCCAGGGGGTGGGGCCCGCGGGGGTCAAAAATCAAAATTTCCAGAACATGATCGTGCAATATATCAAAGCGAACGGCATGATTAGTAGAAAACATTACAACCAAAATTTGACCGCTGGGGTCAATTTTGAGGTCACCAGAGGTCAAAAACTGATTTTGACCCCTTTACCCCCATACATTACTGTTACCGGATAACTCGTCCTAGACCGTTATAAATAGATAGAAACTTGAAACTTTGGGAACTGATAAAACTTTGGTCTGGGGAGTGCATATCACTTTCGGAATTTTGATCCTACCCCTGGGAGCGGGGCCAGGGGTGGGGCACCTTGTGGATAAAAAATCAAAGTTTTCAGAACATGGTCGTGCAGCATATTAAATCGAACGACATTATGAGTAGAATACATCACAATCAAAATTTTACCCCTCGGGCCAAACACCCTTTGGGGATGGCCCAGGGGGTGGGGCCCGCAGGGAAGCATGGGGATATGCGATGGCTTGCCATCGACTGCGCGATTCTAGTTTTGTTTTAGTTTTACGGCCCTTCCAAGATTTTGACATATAACGTGCCGATCGTTAGTCAGAGGTGGACGAAAACCAGAGTAACCGAAGAAAACAAATATGACCTTCCGTTGCATGTTCGGTACAGTAGAATAAATGCAAAATTTCTTATAGGGTGTCCCAATTGTAACTGTAAATATTGAAATTGCGATGTTTTATTTATACTCCAAGCATAGGATATGTGTGCTCGTATGAACCGCCTTGTTCGTTAGAACTGCCTCCACGAATAAAGAAAAATAATGTTTACCGCTGTAAATTCCAGTTTTCTCTATATAAAGCGGAGTTTACATAAGTGCTCATTTCATGGACTTGTTAACCTGATTTAAACAAAGCTAATTCTGACGATTCCAAAGCCCTGTGAAGATTTAAAACAATTGAAGGTCACTGACAATGTCTAATTGACCGAAACGTTCTAGTCTGTACACTCTACAATTTTCACTTCTGTTATGTAGTCCATGCGTCCCAGCCCCCGCCCATTTGGGCTTGAAGAAATATATGGGCTGCATGATACTCCCAAGCAGAGCTGAATCCGACCGCACACGGGTATTGGTAAACCACTTATAGGATCTAAGCCTGCCCAGGCAACGCGGTGCAAGTCGGACCGTCCATGCTTATAAACCCTTATAAACCCGACAGGGCTTGAGGTATTATTTCATCTCAATTTCGGGTAAAAGTCCCACAAAATTGGAAGCAACGTCTCCAAAATGACCCATATATATAGTGTTGACGGGGACTTTAAACAACAAATCAAACAAATCAAACAAAAATCCAAGCGTCCATAGGCTTACCTTTTAAAATCATGTTTTACATTATTCTCCATATTTCTGGTGATTGTTTTTTTATTGTTGGTACTTTTTAGAACCGCCTCAGTTTCATTCTTGTTAGAACCACCTCAATGAGGCGGCTCTAACAAGCACATACAATCTGTTTTTGTGTCAGAAATAACATCATAAACATGTTGGAGATATGAATCACTTGGATGCGTTACCATTCGGGTTCAAAATGATAATTCTGTTTTCATAAAATGCAGTGTTTAACACATCACAACGTGTACAAGTCCGTGAAACGAACACCCCTCTAAACCCCACTTTAAAAAGAGAAAACTGGGTTTACAGGGGTAAACCTTTCTTTTCTTATTTCTACTCTAAAATATAGATTGTGGGTACTCGTTAGAACCGCCTCGACGAGGCGGTTCTAACGAGAACCCACAATCTATATTTTGAGCAGTAGTAAGAAAAATATCACAATGTTTTATCTAAAAATTTCGTGTTTTTTTTTTTTTCGGCGGTAAAGTTTACAAAGTATTTGTTTTCGTAATGATTCGGCTGGCCACCCATCCGTTTGCTGTAGATTTCTTTATTTTTCTATTTTCCTTTTCGGATACTGGGAAGAAAAATCGGAATACCTCGGAAGACACCGTCATGGATACCGGGGTTACGTAATGATAAGCTGCAAACAGATAAGCGCCATCATATTGTACTAGATATGAAATAACGCATGACAAAACGTACAGTTAGACCTGTTCTATCAACGAAGACTCAGATCAGCTTGTGCAACAATTAGCCAGTATGACGAGGGTCTTCACTTGCTTATTTGTAAATAGTCTGGAGATATGAGCAGTGAGGACTCTAATTACGAGGGCGAGTAAAAAAAAAAAAAAAAAAAAAATAGCCTAACTTATTTCTTGTTAGATAGATTTCTTCTTTTTCGATGTAATCGTCCTCTAGAATGATTCACTTGGACCAACGCTGTCCCAGAAGCCAGGGTACTTGTCTCGGACCTACTCATCAACTGCCACCGCGACGTCTTCGTTGGACCACGGATATCCTTTTTCAAGTTTGGGAATAGGAAATAGTCACTAGGAGCTAAGTCGGTGCAGTATTAGCTCGTACCCATTCCGCTCAACAAGATCCCTTGCAATTTTGCAAGTGCGGACTCTTACATTGTCCTGTTGGAGCAGAATTCCTTGGTAGAGTTTACCTGGGCGTTTTTCACGGATGGTCGAGCCAATTTCCAAAATACGCACCTGTTATCACCTTTCCAGCAGAGGGTTGCGTTTTGAACTTCTTTGGCTTCGGAGACCCAGGCCCTTTGAATTTATAATAATGGATCCTGGTCTCACCTACAGTCACCGAACGTGAAAGAAAATCATCTTCCTTTGACCTAAACCGCTTTAACAATGCGCTGCATACTGATGCTCCGGTTGTCATTTGTTCGTCGCTAAGAGATTTTGGGCCCCAACGGGCTGTTAGCTTGCGCACACCAAAGCGACCATGTAAAATTGTTGAAACGCTATACCATGTGAAATGTGTAATGCATTTGTTATTTCTTCCACCTTAATTCGCCTATAAGAGTATACCAGATCCCGTACTTTGTTAAACATTTCTTCATCGGTGGCATCTGATGGGCGCCCAGACCTGGTTTCGTCTTCTAAAGAAGTTCTACCTACCGCGATTGAATTCCCTAACCAAGATTTTAACTTGTGCATACGATGGTGCAGAAGATTTATAAACATTGGTCTATTTCCTGATCTGTTTTCCCTTTCAAATACAAGTACCGGATTACAGCACGGTACTCAACTTTTGAAAAAAAAAAGCTTGCTTTTGCATCGCTAGCCATATTTGACGCTCGGTTCCTAGGAGTGAATGTCACGATAAGGATGCATTTTTCCCTCATGCCTAAATACATGTACTAAAACAAGGCATGAAAATCTTGGTTGTCTCGGTCAATTTGAAGTGGGATAGGCTGGTTACTTATTGACTTGCCCTCATAGACTATGCGGACGCTCAAGCTGATCGGAGTCGTGGCTGGTACAGTCGCACATGGCGTATTGTAGATCTTGTTAAGCGCAGGCGCTGTAATATTCTTATGAAAACTGACAATCTGTGCCTGCCTACGTTAACAGTTTCCATGTTTTCATGTAAATAAGTGAAGGCGTGTACAAGGAACTCGTCAAATATTGAAGACAATGTTTCCTTATGATTATGACATTCTCTGTAATATCCGAGTCATCAAATACATAAATAATGGTAAAGCTGGGGTTTTACTAATCCCCATTCTTGGATTAAAACCGAAAATAAATAAAGAAATGAATAAATAAAGTATTCATAGAAACATGTAGATAACCATTTTCTTCTTGGCACTTAATATTTGGAAAATCCAAACCTTCATTTAGTCCGGTCCGTGTAATCAAGCGGCACCACGAAGACACAGATCAGCCTGCGCATCCGCGCAGTCTGATCAGAGTCTTCGTTGTGCGCTCTAAGTATAGCTAACGGCCCAATGCTCCTTCATGCAGCAGCAGAAGTCCCTGGTCAGACTATATGGATGCACAGGCTGATCTGATTCTACGCTTGGACCACACGTAAATTGTAAGAAATGCTGTGTCCCGGGTCATATATAACCCAAGGCACCCCGGCCGACTTGAAAAGTGGCATTGCTGCTTGCATACTTTGGTTTTCGGTTTGAATTGATGTTTAACGTCCCCATCAACACTGTAAAGGTCATTTTGGAGACGTTTTTTCCAATTTTGTGGGACTTTTACCCGACATTGATATGAAATGACATCTCAAGCCCTGTCGCCAAAAGAAACCAATAGGGTTTATAAGCATGGACGGGCCAACAGGCTAAGCTCCTCTAACTTGTTTACCAGTTCTCGTGTGCAGGTCGGATTTACCTCTGCGTGGAGGCATCATGCAGCCCATATATTTCTTCAAGCCCCGATGGGCGGGGGCCGATAAAATGATGGTTTACATTGTAATAATAACAATCAAAATACTTTCACAAGCACATGCCCGACATGTGGTTTAACCCATTTAGTACCGGAAAGCCCCAAACGGGTACCAGGGCAAACAGTGCAGGCCCGGAACGCGGCGTCTGATCACGGCCTACACTGTTTGCAAAAAGTTCAGCAATTTTTCTAACAAATTTTTAAGAAAACAAAACCTGACACCCCTAAATTTTGAAATGGACTCGTGCTATATATAAGGAGAAAGATTCCATTTGGTACAAAAAGGTTTAACTTCACTGTAGCCAAAGTACATATATTTTTTGTACGCACATGAAGGAAATTAGCAAGGTCTGGCATTTTTGGGGGATGTGTGTTGGGGTGGGGGTGGGGGATGAACAGTCCGAAACTTATGGTGTAAGGAGTTTTACCGTGATCATATACTTCAAACGAATAAAATTAGTTTATCAATTTTATTTATTAGTTATTAGTTATCAGCCATTTTAAAAACGGTCTTCTGAAACTCCTGCGGCCGAGTGCATAAAGCAAAAATATCAGAGAAATTTACGCTGTGTGCATAACCGAGGCGTGTCGCAAACATGGTCGTAAACTCATTAATAAAGTCACGTCTACTAGGTAGAAACGGCCACGGTCCATCGGTGCTTGAAGAAGTAGATGGGCTGCATGATGCTTCCACGCCGAACTGAAACTACTGGTAAACCGCTTAGAGGATCTAAACCTGCCCAGGCAAAACGGCGTGAGTCGGACCGTCCGTGTTTATAAACTCCATTTGTTTCATTGGGCGACAAAATTGGAAGCAGCGTCTCCAAAATGACCTATACTGTGTTGACGGGGACGTTAAACCTCAAATCAAACAAACAAATTAATTGGGTGACAAGGTTTGAGGTGTCATTTCATCTCAATGTCGGGTAAATGTCCCACACGATTGGAAGCAAAATCTCCAAAAGGACCTTTACAGTGTTGACGGGGACATTTAACCTCAAATCAAACTAACAAAAAGAAATCATTTTGCAATATTCTGGGTAAAAGTGGGTCGTTACGAAAACATTGTGAGATATTTACCATCAAAAATGTTTTTTTTTTTTTTTCATTTTTCAGGAAATCCTGATATTTTGCACATTTCTGCTCAAACATACATTGTGGGTACTCGTTTGAAACGTCTCGGTGAGGCGGTTCGAACGAGTACTCACAATCTCTGTTGTTGAACAGAAATAAGAAAAATAATGTGTATTCCTGTATGCCCAAGTTTTACTAATGTATATAAAAGTGGGGTTTAATCGGGTCAAAATTATATAGGCGTGTTTGGCTTATGTAGAATCGCACACTGCTTTGACGATTTACAGTTTTGATAAAGTTTCAGGAGAGAACGGATATTGATAATGATATTGAGCTTTATGAACCATTTAGATTACCTCGCTACAGATTGCTTGAATTAATTAATGAGCTCCGCCCTGACTTGGAACATCCTTCGCGGAGGTTTCAGCTGAAACACAGATCCTTGTTGAGTTGAGATATTTGGCGAGCGGCTGTTTCCAGAATGCAGTTGGTGACTTAGTAAATATTCATATAGGGATCAACCATGGTTTTTCATGCATTAACATTTGCCAGGTCCCGAGGAGTGAGTGAGTGTTTGAGTTTTACGTCCCACCAACAGCTAAAACATACGGAGACGGGGCCTCTGTTTAAAGACTCATTCGAAAGTCTGGAGAAGCCCGCGATCGATCCTGCGACCCCTGGTTTACAAGGTGAGTAGCATGACCACTGCACCACGGAGGCTTCTGCCGCCAGACGGAATGTTCAAATATCTTCCGAAGGAATCCAATGAAATAACCATGGGTGACCGTTGTTCTTGCATAACTTACGCTTCCAACGCCAAATGGTGACGAAAACTCCCCCAAAACACCATATAACTCTTCAAATGTGACCGTAAAGCCATCATGGCGGCTAGTTCAGCATTGAGTGACCCTCTGACGTCACCATAAAAATAATACTGTGGCGGTGCTCAGAGTAACGTAAACAAAGCAAGGACCAGCTTGTGATATCAAATTAAATTAAAAAAAAAATCCATGTTCAAACAGCCCTCGAATTGCATGATTTGAACATGGGTTTTGTTGTTTGAGCACGACATCCGGCTCATCCAGCATAGCTTCAAACATGTTAATAGGATTTTATGTAAGAATGCAGGAATATCGGGCGGATTGTTTTGGCTCTCAAAGGACTTATGTATCGGTAAGAGCAATTTCCATGTACAGATGCCAAAAAAGGTTTTCAAGCCAAAGTAAGGTGGTCGAATGTAATCGCTTGTGTTGTTGGAACGCAAATCCACTTAAACATGCTGGAATAGTCTGTTGTACAGTATTTCTTCCATTTGTGTTTGATTTCATCTAATGTCTTTTGTTGTTTTCCAACCGAATTTACAGCACATTCTATTGCCTCCCATTTTTTGCTTTTGCCGTCGACACATTACTGACATTTTTTTAATACCTCGGCATTTTTAGAAGCCTCGGCTTTGCAGTGATTACGCTACTCGCCTTGTAAACCAGGGGTCGCATGATCGATCCTGGCTTCTCCAGACTTTAGGATGAGTCTTTAAACCGAGGTCCCGTCTCCATATGACCTTAGTTGTTGGTGGAACGTAAAACTGAAACACTCACTCTCACTGTATGTCCCTTAATATTTCTCAGCTGCAGGAAAATTCTCTGAGATCTGTAGGACGAGTCCGAGTCAGCCATAGTAAAAGAACCTCACCTCACCTCGGCATTTTCCTTATAAAAGGCCAACAGTTCCTAAATTTCATTTTCTTCGAATTTTGTCTTCTGGCAGACATTTTTCCAGAACAAGCACAGCAGACGTCACTGAACACTGACTGGAGCCCGACTGATTTTATATGATCAAACTGGACTTTTTGTATTTTTTCTAGAGCATTCAACAGGCTTTTTTCTCTCGCAAACACAGTTTCTGTTTACGCAAAATGTCTGTCGCTAACGTATTTTCCAGCACCTGCAAGGGTACAGTGCACCTGACATAAATTAAAACATATACCCATATGACTGGCGCTTTCGAGATACATTTTGGATTTTTATATAAACTTGAACTTGCTACACCAGCATGACCCTGAGAACATTTATAACCGATGTTGCTTACGTATTTGAAGTGGTTCCAATATAAATAACCATTTACAGCTATGTTACAACGCATAATGTAGTAATGTAATAATTACTACATTATGAAATTTTTACTACATTATGCGTTGGCATAGTCGACGCGAAATGAAATAAAATGTCGTTTTTACTACATTATGCGTCGATACTAAGAGGTTTGAGCAAAATGAAAGAATCATTACATTTTGCGGCGATGGGTGGCATACTTAATTTTACTTCATTATGCGTCAACAGTTTGTTTGTTTGATTTGAGGTTTAACGTTCCCGTCAAGACTATTTAGGTCATTTTGGAGACATTGCTTCAAATTTTATGGGACTTTTACCCGATATTGAGATGAAATGACATCTCAATCGCTGCCGTCCAATTAAAAACAAAATGGTTTATATGCATGGATGGGTCGACTGGCAGCAGTTTTCCTGGACAGGCTTAGACCTTCTAAGCAGATTACGAGGACTCATGTACAGGCGGTATCAGCTCTGCGTGGAAGCATCGTGCAGCCCATCTAGTTATACCCCCGGCATACGAAGTATGCAAGGGGGTATATAGTTTTTGTCCATTCTGTCTGTCTGTCTGTCTGTCTGTCTGTCTGCCTGTCTGTCTGTCTTTTGTTTGATTTGTTTGATTTGAGGTTTAACGTCCCCGTCAACACTATTTAGGTCATTTTGGAGACGTTGCTTCCAATTTCATGGGACTTTTACCCGACATTGAGATTTAATTCTACTGGCTTAATCAAATACAATGAAATTCCACTATTAAGACCACCTAAAATTAATACAAATTTTGTTTTTAAAGCATATTTGGAAGGTTAAAGCTACATTTTCTTTGTGATTTTGACCTTCAGTGTGCTTTTGTGGAAGACCGTCTTTTGGACTGTTCAACTGTGGTCTTAAAGACCACTTTTGAACCGTCTCAAATGTGGTCTAAATTGTAGGAATTTAACTGTATTGCTTCCTAAGTCTTTTCGAAGACAGCTATGTTCTACCATCATTACTTCATTATGCGTCGATATGGTGCATATCAACGCGAAATGAAATAATTTTTTTACTTCATTTCGCGTCGACTATGCCAACGCATAATGTAGTAAAAAAAATCAAAATGTAGTAATTACTACATTACTACATTATGCGTTGTAACACAGCTAGGTCTTGAAGTACAGTGTATAAACTTATGGTTAAAACGGGCCTCCGTGGCCTAGTGGATAAGAGCGCTGACTCTTAGTCATTAGGTCTCTCACCGCCGTAGGTTCGAGCCTCGCTCGTGGCCTAGTGGATAAGAGCGCTGACTCTTAGTCATTAGGTCTCTCACCGCCGTAGGTTCGAGCCTCGCTCGGGCCACGTGTGAGACGCCAAGTTCTGCAACGGAAGGTCAGGTGGTTTTTCACCGGGTATTCCGGTTTTCGCCCACCTCTGATTAACGATCGGCTCCATATGAATGAAATAATCTTAAAAGGGCCGAAAACCTAAACAAAAAAAAAACTTATGGTTAATGCATATTTCTGTATTTGAAAAGGTTTTGTTTTGTTTGATTTGAGGTTTAGCGTGTCCGTCATCACTGTAAAGGTCATTTTGAAGACGTTGCTTCAAAATTTGTGTGACTTTTACTCGACGTTGAGATGAAGCCCCGATGGGCGGGGGCCGATTTGATTCAGAATTTAACTGTTAAAGCTTATGCTGTCATTACAATCCTAAACATATTCACGAACCCACTAACAGTATTTTGGTCATATGAAAATCTTAATGCCTATCAACATTACTCCATTTTTTTTAATGTAACATACCTGTGTAATTAAATAACATAATTTTACAACATATTGGCGATATTTAGATCATTAAGATCACATGCCTATGCAACTAGGTAACACACTTCTCATTTTTGTAAAATTAATTTTCTGTGTGAAAATATTTTACTAATGAATATTCATACATGCTTCCAGTGGATCATATCTTCCTTTGTTGTACAAGACAATTTGCATAAGATTAATTATTCTTATATCCCCATATCAGAGCGACGTGGATAAAATGCAACAATATTATCTGAAAAATAGAAGTGGAGGCAATGATCAGGAATTGATACAATTAACCCACAGCTCCCATCAGAGACACCAAAGGGAAAGAAACACAAACATGAAACAACAGACCCTAATGGAAACATCAATAGCGGAAAGCCAAAATGACAGTTACTTTCCCACAAAATGGCCAATAGGCTATCCAAAATAAAATAATATAAGCAACACAAACACCCAAAGACAAACCATAACAAAAATAAACCGCGACAGAAGAACCGCCTTGGAACGTTCAGCGGAAACGAATTCCACTGGGGGGGGGGGGGGGGGGGTTGACATTGATATACAGCAAACAAGTTATCCTGAAAGTAGCCATCACGTGAACAAGTCCGCGAAATGAAGACCCCACTTTAAATAGGGGAAACTTGGGTTTACTGGGGTAAACATTATTTTCTTTATTTCTGCTCCAAAACATAGGTTGTTGGTACTCGTTGAGGCGGTTCTAACGAATACCCACAACCTATGTTTGCAATATAAATAAGAAAAATATCACAGATTTTCATCAGAAAAGTAGCCATTTGGAGATGTGAAAAATGCACTATGTTGCATGGGTGTGTTATCGTAATGCATTTTAAAAGTAAAATTGGCAACGGTCACATTACATCACATGTCTGATAATGATTTATTCCAGTTACTATGCTTTGGATGTCTTTCACTGATCATTCGGTGGTTCATTTTAGAGGTGGGGGCTAGGGCGGGGCGGGGGGGGGGGGGGGGGCTGTTGAGGGATGAGGGTTTCACTTTTGATATCTTGAGAGAGTTTCATTGTCGTCTCGCGCGAATAATCGGATGATAGTTTTTTATTGTTGTTTATGTGGTTAATTTTAACCAAATTAACAACTGAGAAGTTAGTGATTGGCTGCCTAGAATTGATCTAGAATTCGACTCGTAAAGGAAACAGAGCGGTCGCCATATTTAAATACAGAGGTACTGTTTGAACAGATACTCTGTGCTACTAACTCAATTTCATTCAGGAAACATAACAGTTAAAAGGTCTTCAAAGAAACAAATAGCTTGATGACCTCCCGCAAGGCCATGTATTAGCTGCTTACAGCTAGTTCTAAACAAAACTGCGTAGTTTATGTATCGCTTTTAAAATGGTGGGGTGTCACATTTATTTACGCTGGAAGCGAGTTCTGTACTCAATGATTAATGAGTAAAAATGTGTCACGTGATCCACCTCCGCAATACGCACATACGTAATAAAGTGAAGCTTCAATGGCTCGACCATCAATGTTTCTTTTACTATGGCTGACTCGGATTCATTCTACAGATCTTAGAATTTTCCTGCAGCTGAGAAATATTTAGGGACATACATGTACAGTGCAATTTCGCTATTAAGACGACCTTAAGACTTATTTTGAAGGCTTAACATATTTCTGCCCTCTGTGTCAGCTGGACATGGACCACCTTCGGGACTGTTCAAAGGGGGTCTTAAAGATCACTTTTGAACAGTCCCAAAGGTGGTTTTAATATAGGAATTTTACTTATTTTACCACAGAAAAGTATTTTCTGTGTACGATTGTAATGAGTACGCACGACATAGCCATATTTTATGGAAGCATATATACGACTCCTAACATGGCGATATGAATAACACTTAGTCGCTAAAACTACTCTTACCTCGAATAAGTCTTGATGGTCCCAAAGGTTGGTTGGGTGGGTTTTGTTTTGGTTTGGTTTTACAGCCCTCTCAAGAGCATTTCACTTATTTAGAGTCTATAGTTTATCAGAGATGGGTGAACAACGGAGTACCCGGAGAAAAAAACACACACACACACACACACAAAAAACGCCTGACTTTCCTTTCAAGATCTTAACCCGATAATTCGCTGTGAAATACGCACTTGCGTTCACGGCGTAATGAGCGCTTTGTAGCATCGCCTAGTGTCCATATGAACACTAAGCGTTGAAGTCAACGCTTAGTGTCCAATTTGACAAATGATTGGGTTAAAAGCTTGGCCAATGAAGGACAAGTTGCCAGATTTATTTTAGAGTTTGAGAAAGCATTTGACACCACAACGCAGGAGCTCTTATGGAGCAAACTGTTTGGCCGCGGCAAGGCGGGAAGACAATGAAATAAACGTTATGCTCCTGTGTTGCAGTGTTGATTTGTTGACAATAGCGACTGCAGAAGCAAAGTTTAGTGTTCGCTTGTACACACTTACGGTTGCAGTTGCAACGCTTATTGTTCATGTGGGGACAATAGCGGTAGCAATTGCAACTCTTGATATTAACACGTTGACACTGATACCAGAGTATGGTGTTCATATATCAAATAGTCTTCGAGATATAAGCAAAATCAATCTACGGCCCCCGCCCATCGGGGCTTGAAGAAATATATGGGTTGCACGATGCTTCCACGCAGAGCTGAATCCGGCCCGCACACTAGTACTGGTAAACCGCTTAGAGGATCTAAGCCTGTCCAGGAACCGCGGTGCGAGGCGGACCGTCCATGCTAATAAACCCTATTGGTTTCATTGGGCGACAGGGCTTGAGATGTCATTTCATCTCAATGTTGGGTAAAAGCCCCACAAAATTGGAAGCAACGTCTCCAAAATTACCTTTACAGTGTTGACGGGGACGTTAAACCTCAAATCAAACAAACAAACGCAGAGCTAAATCCGACCCGCACACGAGTACTGGTAAGCCGCTTAGAGGATCTACGCCTGCCCAGGCAAAGCGGTGCGAGTCGGACCGTCCATGCTTATAAACCCTTTTGGTTTCATTGGGCGGCAGGGCTTGAGATGTCATTTCATCTCAACGTCGGGTAAAAGTCCCATGAAATTGGAACGAACGTCTCCAAAATGACCTTTACAGTGTTGACGGGGACGTTAAATCTCAAATTAAACGAAATCAAACAAAATCAATGGACCATGAAATATAGGTCACAGCGTCCTACATCAAGTTTGCGATCCAATGTTGGGTCATACTGACTCATAATCCTGACGTATGATGTGTATCAAATAGTAGGCAAAATCAGTGGACCATGACATATAAATCACAGGGACCAATTATTTTTAGGTCAACTGTCGTCTCATACTGACTCATAATCCTAAAGTATATCAAAAAAGTTTTGAAGATATTCGGCAAAAATCTCTGGACCATGAAATATAGATCATAGGGTCGCAGGTTTATTTTCAGGTCAAATGTCGAGTCAAACTGACTCATTCACCATATTTGCATTATTTGCTGGCTCCCAGCTTGCACATTGTCAATATTGGAAATACAGGCAACCAGACCCCCCTGACCTTTTAAGGTCAGGGGGGTCTGGTTACCTGTGTTTCCAACACGGATAACCTTCAGACTAGGAACCAGCAGATAATGCAAATAAGGTGAATAATCCTCAAGTATGATGCTCATACATCAAATAATCCTCACAAATATAAGGCAAATATCTCTGGCCCATGAAATGTAAGTCACAGTGACCTGGAATTATATGAGGACAAATGCCGTGTCATACTGACTCATAATTCTGAACTATGATATTCACATATCAGAAAGTCAAAAAGATTTTGATGTCTAGCCCCATCCCGGGATATCAAACCTGGGGTCGGTAGACATGGCTGGCATGGAAGCTGGCCCCAAGTCTGTCTACCTTCTGAAGACTGGCAGTCGACTTACAGAACATAAAAAATACACATTGAAGTTGAATAAATTCTAAGTTAAAATGACATGGTGAACAATAAACGTTGGAATCGCACATGTTATCGCTTAGTGTCCATATCAACACTAAGCGTAGCGACTGCAACGCTTAGTGTAGTCGCAACGCTTAGTGTTCACGTTGAAGCTTAAGCGTTGCTACTCAAGCTACGTGTTCATATGGACAATAACCGTTGTGTGGACACTAAGCGTTGTTATAGCGCTGAGCCTTCAATATTGTGTTTGCTCCGGATACTGAAGTGATGATGAGTAACAGAAATAACGGTGTCACTGAAATGACCTTATTCTTGTGACCTGTTCCGCCCACTAAATATATCGGGTCAGGAATTTCACCATGGTAGTAAATTACTACAAAGACTTCTACATACCAAAGTCTTGATTTTACTTTTACTAATATTGACGAAGACATAACAATATTTACTTATAAAGATATGTTTAACCCTTTAAATACCTGTGGTAGATTAGCCCAGCGGATAGGTGCATATAGGGAAGGAATCGTGCATTTTGTGGTAAAAGCATGAAACTTGGCACACATGTAGAATATACCAAGACAAAAAAATCTGGACGTAGGGACATCTCGTGATTGGTCCGTGGGGGCCATGGCGGCCATTTTCCAAAATGGCGGATTGAGCACCTGCTGGGGGTCATAAAAATCGACTATTAGCTAAGAAATGTGGTGAAAAAATCATGCACTTTGATATACAAACATCAAATTTGGCCAAAACACTTGTACCGAAGTACTCTATCAGAAAAAGCTGTCGACCATCCAAAATTTCAAGATGGCCGCCATTTTCCAAGATGGCCGCCGGCCGCCATATTGAAAAAATAACTTTTTAACTAGTTGTCACATTATGTTACAGAAAATGTCTTCTAGAGGGTTTTCTGGTGTGCTGAATCCAATTCTGATGTTATTTTTGCAATAAAATGCCCCCAAAATATGTCAAAACCAAAGATGGCAACCGTTTTCAAGATGGCGTCCGAACGTCACACTGAAAAAAATCTATGTTTCATATTGAAAATGTGATGCTTAGCTGATTGACACATAAAACCATACAATATGTCTTTTAATGGTTTTCTTGGGTGCCAAATCCACTCACGGTGTAATAGTAAGTTATGCAATTAAATGTCCATGATAAGCACAGTCCAAGATGGTCTTCATTTTCTAGACTGCCACCGGGCGTCACCCTAAAACAGTGTAAATTATATCGTTACATTAAATTATGTTAAACAATATAGTACCTTTCAAAGGGTTTTCCTTGGAATTGAATTCTATCCTCATGCCTTAAATTATATCGATTAAGATGCATATTATTATGTCTTTTCAGGACATCATGTCATCTAATGGTGTGAAGATTGTCGACCCAGCATCATGGCATCTAATACAGTGAAGATTGTCGACCCAGCAAGAGGGCCATCTCCTGCACCTGTAATAGTTGAAACAGACTGGTCTAAATGTGTAATTTGTCAAGCGGATACTAGTGAAAAACTTTGTTGTCCAGCTATCTCCTCGCGCAAAGATGTTGGAGCCGGATATGCAAACATTGCTGAAAATTTGACTGCCTTTAGTAATGAGGGATGCTTGCCAAGATCATTAGACATCAAAAGGCTTGATGATGGGGGTGGCATTGAGGAAACATTACGACGCCATTCTGCGAAATTCCATGCTTCTTGTAGACTTCAATTTAATAAGACCCAACTACAGAGAGCTATCAAACGAAAAAACCCTGGTTCCAGTTCTGATATGGAGGCTACAGGCAGTAAGACATCCCGCGTTGAGCGTCGTAACTCGCGAGAACAAGACCGAGACAAGATCCTGTTGTGTTTGTTCTGCGATAAACCAGCAACTGCATCTGAAGATCTGCACGAAGCTCTGACAAAAAAGATTAATGAAAGAGTGAAACGATGTGCCGTTAAACTGTTAGATGAGCGATTGTTAGCCAAAGTTGCCACCGGGGATCTTACAGCCAATGACGCAGTGTATCATTCAAAGTGTCTCGTCGCTCTTTATAATGCAGCAGCCAGGCAAACTGATGAAAGTGCAAACAGCGAAGATCAGTGCATAAAGGCACATTATGCCAGAGCCTTTGCTGAACTAGTTGCCTTTGTAGACGACACTCTTTCTGAAAGGGAAGAGCAGAGCACCTCTCCAGTGTTCCGACTATCCGACCTAGTTCATCTTTACACAGATAGACTGAAACAGCTCGGGATAACGGAACCATCTGTACATTCGACAAGGTTAAAGGACCGTTTACTTGCGGAATTTCCCGAGTTGAAAGCCTTCAAGGAAGGACGAGAAGTCTTGATGATGTGTAATGAAGACATTGGCCCAGCCCTACGGAAGGCCTGTGAAATTGACATGGAAGATGACGCGTTCACCCTTGTCAAAGCAGCCAAAATCGTACGGCGGGAAATGATGGAAGCAACCACCGAGTTCAAAGGCACATTTAAGGAAAACTGCCAATCAGAAGCTATTCCCCCTTCTTTACTCACTTTGGTGGATTTGCTGCTATATGGACCCAACATAAAGGACCAGTCATGCATAAGGCAGACGCAATCATTGCTTAGCATTTCTCAACTTATATTTTTCAACAGTTTAGCACGTAGTCGCAAGGAGGTACCATCTTTACACCACAGCAAGTCCCGAGAACCTCCTCTGCCAATATATTTGGGAGTGCTACTTCACAACAAGACTCGGAAGCGGGAACTAGTTGACACACTGTATGATCTAGGCCTATCAGTGTCATATGACCGTGTCCTCGAGGTTTCAACTGAAGCAGGCAAAAACATTTGTAAGATGTATGAGGAGTTGAATACCGTGTGTCCGCCAAAGCTGAGGAAGGGTGTATTCACTACAGCAGCAGTGGACAATATCAATCATCAAACAAGTGCGACATCAGCAAAAAGCTCTTTTAATGGGACTGGCATTTCCATATTCCAGCACTACGATGCAATGGATAATCCTGACCTTTATGATCCAATTCATGTGTTAACCAAGTCAGAGAGCAATACTGCCGTAGTCACTACTAGATCGTCGAAGAAGAGCATACCGCAGCTTCCACTGTCCTACACACAGGTGCCGCCTGTTACACAAGAGAAACTTTCCTCTCCTGTCCCGAAGATGGATGGGTCACTGAAACCTGCATGTCCTTTGATATCTCCGGCCATTGAGACTGAGTTTAGATGGCTTCAACACATGTCATTCGCAGTTGAGACTGAGGTTGGTACTAGAATCGTGTCATGGTCAGCATACCATGCAAACTGTGATGATTCCAGGAGACCACCAGAAACATCGACTACGTCATCATGTCTTCTGCCTTTATTTGAAGAAGATGCAGCTACGGTAGCGATGATCAGACACACTTTCGATATTGTAAAAAGTGTCACGGAACTCACCAACCAAGGACAAGTTCAAGTCATTGCAATGGATCAGCCATTATTTGCTGTCGGGAAGCAGATCCAGTGGAAATGGCCATTGCTGTACGGAGAGTCGAAGTTTGTTATCATGTTCGGTGGGCTCCACATCGAGGCGGCAGCTTTAAAGACAGCTGGAGACTTCCTGGAAAGCAGCGGCTGGACATCTGCATTGGTTCAAACTAAGGTAGCGACTGCCGGAACAGCCGACTCCTTTCTCAAAGCAGCTCACATCACTCGCACCAGGCATGCGCACCAAGTAACAGCTTGCGCATTGTACTTTTGCCTTGATGAGGCGTATAAAGATTATGTGACGTCATCAGAGTCCGACACCGAGGTCAAAACCTTAGAGGTTTGGTGCAACGAAAATCAGACTGAACAGCCAATGTTCAAGTACTGGTACTGTGTACTTCAGCTCCAACTTTCAATACTTGTGTATCTGCGTTCAATACGTACGGGCGATTTCCAACTGTACATCGAGTCAGTCGCCAAGCTTGCAGAATGGTTCTTTGCTCTTGACCACTACAATTACTCGAGATGGATACCTGTCCACATTAGAGATATGGCAACCCTCAGTCAAAGGCACCCAGAGATATATCAAGAGTTCTTAAATGGGCACTTCACTGTCAAAAAGACAAGCCACTCTTTTTCAAATATAGCTATTGACCAGGCACACGAACAAAACAACGCTGTGGTTAAAGATGACGGTGGGGCTGTTGGACTTACAGAGTCCCCATCTGCTTTACTGAGGTGGATGGTGTGCGGACCTGAGATGGCACGTCTAATCAGCGAATTCGAAGCATCAGCGAATCTAGCACAGAGCTCGCCTGACATACGACATCACGAAGAACGCCCTGGGGTGCAACAGACATTCCTTCGAGAGGTACAATCACTGAAGGCTGTAATTGTTGAATATGGCAACCCTTTTCTTGAGACTAGCGGTGACCTGCTCGTTCTTGATACACGTGACATTGCTGACAAAACTGTCATTGACTCCTTGTATCAAATTGAGAAGCTCGGACAAGATCAGTACACCACCTTTGTGAAAGAGAGGCTTGTTGACATGTCTAAATCATTGACTGATCCTATCAAGCTGAACAAAGTTCCTCTTTTCCGTACACAGCAAGCACGACCAAGAACCAAGGCACAGGAACTCTTGCGAACATTGAAGACTGACTTGAATCTCTTTTCGCGATTGTATGTGGCGTGCCAGGTAAGGGAAGGCAACCTCGAGGAATTCTTCGCTCACGAGAATCAACCGTTTCCCCCATCATTGTCTGACAGAGGAAAGCTTAGGCTTGGCACTAAATCAGATATCGTGAAATGTCTGGAAGATGCAGTTACGGGTCCAGAGTTGGACTCCCCTGTTTCTGACGTGGTGGTTCTTGATGCACCAGCTATAGTTAATATGCTTAAGCCTGGGGGAGCGAGAACATTCAAACAATATGCTCAAGACGTCTTCATGCCATATGTTGAGACGCAGTTAAGCAATGCCAAGAGAGTCGATATAGTGTGGGATGAATACAGACCAGGGAGCCTGAAAGAACAAACAAGGGAAAAAAGGGGCAAAGGCATCCGTCGACGCGTGGAACCAAACAACCAGGTCCCTAAGAATTGGATGGAGTTCCTGCGGGTGTCAGAGAACAAGACAGAACTGTTTGCGTTTCTCAGCAAAGAAGTCGTCAATATATCCACAGACAAGCAGGTGGTCAGCACTCTAGGGCCTGACGTTCTCTTCAATCAGTCCACTGTCAGAAATACCGATGGTTTAGCCCCCTGTTCACACGAAGAAGCAGACAGTCGCATGATGCTTCATGTAGCAGATGCAGCCAAGGATTACCAGCGAATTTTAGTTCGGACAGTTGACAGTGACGTCGTTGTACTGGCTGTATACGTGTTTGTTTTTCTAGTCGATTCACTCACCGAGTTGTGGATTGCATTTGGAACTGGGAAGAATTTCCGATTGATCCCTGCACATCAGATATATGAAGGCATTGGTAAGGAAAAATGTCTTGCACTTCCAATGTTCCATGCCTTTACCGGATGCGACACGGTATCCTGTTTTGCTGGTAGGGGAAAGAAAACTGCATGGGATACTTGGAGAGCGTTTCCAGAGGTCACACAGGCATTTTCAACGTTGATGTCTCAGCCCCAGTCAAATGATATTGATGCTGTCCTGGACACGCTGGAGAGATTTGTTGTACTAATGTATGACAAAACAAGTGCTAGAAGCCATGTCAATGAATTGAGAGTTGACCTGTTTGCCCACAAGGGGAGAGACGTGAACAATATTCCACCAACAAAGGGGGCCCTTCTGCAACATGTCAGACGGGCTACTTACCAAGCCGGGTTTTGCTGGAGTCAAGCTCTTGTACCATCCGTACAACTTCCACAACCAGATGGATGGGGTTGGCAAGCCACTGACGAAGGAAAGATGGAAGTTGTCTGGAGTAATTTGCCCGAGGCATCAAAAGTGTGCAGAGAACTTCTTTGCTGTGGCTGTAGTACAGGTTGTATTAAAAACTGTAAGTGTCGCAACGCCGCACTTCCCTGCACAGCCCTGTGCAAATGTGGAGGTTCTTGTTTGAATGATCCCCGGGTGTGAACATTTGTCTCCAAACGGACTGTGACAACTTAACATTAAATGGTATGAGCTGTGTTAGTCAAGGACTTTGTATCCAATTTGTTGTCCTTTCTGAATATTTCATCCAAAGGACTGTGTCAACTTACCACTTATGGTATGAACTGTGCTAATCAAGGACTTTGTATCGAAGTGGTTGCATTTTCCAAATGATGTGCAGCAGCCATCTTGAAAATGGTTGACATCTTTGATTTTGACTTACTTTGGGGCATTATATTGCAAAAATAACATCAGAGTTGGATTCAGCACACCAGAAAACCCTCTAGAAGACATTTTCTGTAACATAATGTGACAATTAGTTAAAAAGTTATTTTTTCAATATGGCGGCCGGCGGCCATCTTGGAAAATGGCGGCCATCTTGAAATTTTGGATGGTCGACATTATTTTCTGATAGAGTACTTCGGTACAAGTGTTTTGTCCAAATTTGATGTTTGTATATCAAAATGCATGATTTTTTCACCACATTTCTTAGCTTATAGTTGTTTTTTATGACCCCCAGGAGGTGCTCAATCCGCCATTTTGGAACCAATCACGAGATGTCCCTACGTCCAGATTTTTTTGTCTTGGTATATTCTACATGTGTGCCAAGTTTCATGCTTTTACCACAAAATGCACGATTCTTTCACCAATCCGCTGGGATATATTTGTCAGCGTTTAAATCATATTTTATTTATACATCTACTGAATTAAAAACGGATTAACACTTCATTTCGCTGATTTAACTTTGGGCTACATTTTTGCATACAAGTTTAGGAAAACGCCCTTTGTTGTAAATTTGAACTCTTTTTATATTTGCATATCTTGTTAAGCGAAAGTCAAAACCAACAAATCTGTTTATTTTGGAATTTGACTCAGAATAAATTGAATGATTATTTTTAGAAAACGAATACAAATTAATTGAAATGTACATTTTGGACGCTCTTGTGAAAACTGGGACATTGAACAGTTTCGTATCCTGGTTTTAAGGTCAAACATCACGTTAACAAATCCGTGAAATGAAGACCCCCCTAAACCCCACTTTATATAGAGAAAACTGGGATTTAAGGGGGTACACATTATTTTTCTTATTTCTGCTCCAAGACATAGGTTGTGGGTACTCGTTAGAACCGCCTCAATGAGGCGGTTCTAACGAGCACCCACGACCTATGTTTGCAGTATTTATAAGAAAAATACCAGGGATTTTCATCCGAAAAGTGGCCATTTTGGAGATGAGATATATGCACTATATCGCACGGGTGTGTTGTCGTAATGAAGGTGTGATTGTATTACATGTTACGCTGTCTCAAGGACCCAGTTATAGTGAAAACTGGGGTTTATGAGGGTATAAATTATTTTGCTTATTTCTGCTCCAAGAGATAGGTTGTGGGTACTCGTTAGAACCGCCTCAACGAGCACACACAACCTATGTCTGGAGTAAAAATAAAAAAATTATGACAAATTTTCTTCAGAAAAGTAGCCATTTTGGAGATTTGAAAAAAAATGAACTATGTCGTACGGGTGTGTTATCATAATTGTTCGAACCGCCTCATTGAGTCAGCTATAAAGAATATCCACAATCTGTTTTTTTTTTGAGCCCGAGAAAAAAAATCGCATTACGAAAACACGCCTATCTAAATATATTGGAAAAAATACCACCAAAAATTGAAAATTTCAGAAAACAAAAATCTGAAATTTTTCATATTTCTGCTCAAAATATAGATTTTGGGAGCTCGTTAGAACCGCCTCGGCGAGGCGGTTCTAACACCTACCACAATGTATGTTTTTTTAGCAGGAACAAGAAAAATAATGTTTACCCATGTAAACCTCAATTTGACTATATACAAGTGGGTTTTAAAGGGGTCAAAAGTATATAGGCGTGTTTTCGTGATGATGCGTTTGTTTGTTTGTTTGATTGATTTGATGTTTATCGTCCCCGTTAACACTGTATAGGTAATTCAAGTTGGAGACGTTGCTTCCAATTTTGTGGGAGAGTGAGAAACAAATTTGTCTCTTAGCGGTTTACTCGTGTGCGGTTGGTTTCAGCTTTGCGTGGAAGCATCATGCAGCCCATCTATTACTTCAAGCCCCGATGGGCGGGAGCCTGGATCAAAATTTAGGGGTGACAGGTTGTGTTATGATTCAAAATGTATTTGGAAAGTGGCTGAACGTTTCGCAAACAGTATAGGCCCTGATCAGACGCCGCGATCTGCGGCGTCTGATCTGGGCCTGCACTGTTTTCCAACTACCCGATTTAGGGGTTCTGTTACAAACTGGGTTAACCCTACAGTTTTCCTTTGAATAATGGAAGAGCTTAGTTCACATCAAAACGTCGCCGTCGTCCAGTCATGACGGAGAGAGAACCATATGGTCTATTTTGACGTCATTGAGTGACCAAGTGACATCGCCTGATTAGGTTTGAACGACATTGCGTGCCAATGGTTGCATCACGAAAACACGCCTATTTAATTTTGACCCTCTTGAACCCCACTTTTATACAGTAAAACTGGGGTTGGCAGGGGTAAACCTTATTTTCATAATTTCTGCTCTAAAATATAGATTGTGGGTGCTCGTTAGAACCGCCTCGATGAGGCGGTTCTAACGAATACCCGCAATCTATATTTTGAGCAAAAATAAGAAAATTATCAAAATTGTTCATCTTAAAATTTTCATTTTTTGGGCGATAAAGGTTGCAATGTATTTGTATAGGCGTGTTTTTGTAATGACTACAGTGGGTTTATGTAAATGCACCGAGCATCGCGATAACAAGTCTGTGAAACGAAGACCCCTCTGAACCCCATTTTATATATAGAATAAAGGGGTTTACGGGGGTATACATTTCCGGCTTTATTTTTGTTCAAACACATAAATTGTGGGTACTCGTTAAAACCGCCTCATTGAGGCGGTTTCTAACGAGCACTCACAATCTATGTTGAAAGCAGAAGTTAGAATTTGTTTTTTGTTACAATTTTTACTTACATTTGTTACATTATGTACTTCTGACACCATGTTGGACACCAATATATCTCATGGGCATGTTTCCCAATGAAAAGTAAATATACGTCCCTGTTGACTTTACGTAAAGTCCGGTTCGCCGGCCTTGTAAATGACCAAACGAATGATTCATTAGTTTGGTTCGGACCTCAGGCTTGTTAACACTATAAAAGTAATGGCGAACAGGTGACCTATACTCACCGTCCCAGCCGCTTCTCTGCGATTCGGCCGCTATAACATATACATAACATTAAAGTGAAACGTCGATGGCCCGAACACCGAAGGATGGTTTACCACTGCTGTCTCGAACCCATTCTTGAGTCCCTAGGATTGTTTTCCATAACTGCAGATATTTATTTATGAGGAGAAGTTTGTTTTGTATCTTGAAAAGGTATACAGAGTGGTCTCATTACAATCGCCTCAATGCGGCGATTCTAATAAGTCCACACACCATACCTTTGTTTTGAAGAAAACGGTAAAGATATCCATATTCTTGCACACCAGATAAGGAAATCCATAGTTTTAGCTTGGGATAGAAATTCTGTTCTAACCCTGGTGTTCTTACCAAAATCGAGTATTCTCGCGTGTTTGAAAAATGCACTGGCAGACGTCGGTAACCGAAGTGACAGCAGCATTAAAAATTCGCGCTAAGAAATGGAAGGTATGCAAGAAAAAGAATCTTATATGGGCGTGAGGGTTGATAGAAAAATCTGTAACTCTGCATCACTTTCCGGCATCACTCGGCAAGCCTCGTGATGCCGGACATTGACCCTCGGGACAGATTTTTTCATCCATCCCTCACACCCATATAAAATTTTTATATTATATACCCGACCTGGCTCTATAATCAACCCTCAGTGGTTCGAACTAACACTATCTCGAACAAATTGTTTTGATCCCAAATTTGTTTGAGCCATTGAAGTTTGTGTGTATGCTGTGTAAATTACTTGAGAAGCCCCCGTGGCGTAGTGGTTATGCTACTCGCCTTATAAACCAGAGGTCGTAGGTTCGATCCCGGGCTTCTCCAGACTTTTGTCGGATGAGTCTTTAAGTCGAGGTCCCGTCTCCGTATGACCTTAGCTGTTGGCGGGACGTAAAACTCAAGCACACTCATTCACTCACAAATTACAATGAAATTCCGCTATTAAGACCACCAAAGATTGGACTACATGTAATTCTGCTTTAAAAAGCTTATTTAGAAAGTTTCAGTTATTCTTTCATTGTGTTTTCTGCATACAGTGTCCTCTGGTCGAAGACCACTCTTGAACAGTCACAAAGGTGGTCTTAATATAGGAATTTTACTGTACTTGAATATCATGCATTACGTTAACAGGAAGGTGTTTACAAATGGCTGAACAGTTTTTCAAACAGTGCAGACACTGATCATCCCCCGCCGTTTTGACCTGCACTGCTTGTCAATATCCCGGTTTCTGGTTCCCCACCACAAAATGGGACGGCAGATAAGAAGAGAAAATACAAATTTCAATTGTGAGTTTATTTTTTTCTTCAACGTCAACAGTTTCATAGAAAAATGCAAACGTATTCAAGAACACTTAAATAAACAATATAATGAAATAAATAACTCTTTTACTTCAGATGCAATTCTAAGACATTACCTTAATATTTGCAGTTAAAGCCATTATACACAGAAAAGTGAGGTTCTACAAGATTATATGTTATTTTTCTTCGTTTTGGTCAAAATGAATAAATCATAGATTGTGGGTACTCGTTAAAACAGCCTAAAATGAGGCGGTTATAACGTGCGCCTCAATCTATGTTTGCAGCAGAAGACAGATAATTATCGCAAATTTTCTTAAAACAAAAATCTGCCATTGCGAAGCCATAAAAGAAAACCCTATGTTTGTTGTGTTTTTTAGTTTAATGGCCCAGTCGACACTGTTTACAGTAGGTCATTTTTAGCCGGCCAGTTTACCTAACCACACTTTTCCTGTGCATACTAATACATGTAGTAAGCGGTTAACCAGTACAGTACACATTCTTACGCCAGAAACTGACAACTGCCCAGTCAACACTATTTAGGTCATTTTTATTGCCTGGGCAGATGGCATGATTTCATGATCAATCTCCACGAAAGAATGTTGCTGACCCCTGCTGGTATCGAACCCGCATCCCCCTGATCACCAGTCAGACGCGCATCTGACTGAGCCAAACGGTGTTGATTACAGTGGGTATTCATTATTTTCCTTATTTTTGTCTCAAAAACATAGATTGTGGGTACTCGTCAGTAGAACCGCATCAGTTCTAACGAGAACTCACAATCTATATTTGCACTAGAAATGATAAAAAATATCATACATTTTCATCTGAAAAATGCTAGTTCTGGACATTTTTGCGCGCATGCGTGTTGTCATAATGTGTCGACGGGTATCCACAATCTATGGTTACGAGCAGAAACATTACGAAAACACGCCTATACAAATACATTGTAAATTTTAGGCCGAAAAAAAAAATTAGGATGAAAATATGTGATATTTTTCTGATTTCTAATCAAAATATTGATTGTGAGTACCCGTTAGAACCACCTCATCGAGGCGGTTCTAACGAGTACCCACAATCTATATTTTACAGCAGAAATAAGAAAAAAAGCCATGTTTTACGATATGAAAGTGGGGTTCAAGGGGGTCAAAATTATAATGTGTGTCTTCGTTATGATACGTAAAATGCCCTTGTAAACCCCACTTTTGTTTGTGTCATTAATAAGGAGTTTGCCAAGATGTTCTTTAAAAGACTTGGTAACCTGCCTCTGGTTCCCGAGCTTATAAAACATTTTTGAGCAGGCCAAAAAGCAGAAACAAATAAGTTTCCCTGCTCATCCAAGACGGAGGAGGGCTCTTAATATATTTGAGCATTACGAAATACATGCTGAGCTGAGTTGAGGAGGAAACATGTTTATAACATCGGTCAAGCAATGCTTATCATAGATTTAATGTCATATTTGGACATCCATGCGGTTGCAACATATGTGACCACAGACAATCACTCGAATAGATAAAAATAAATAAATAAATAAACTGTATGTGACTGACCCTACGCACATTTACTAGTTGGAAACGCAAACATTGCACATTTTCATAAAAAAAAAATTATAAATAAATAAAACAGACAATATCAATACAATATGAGTACAACGACTCGAAATTTTGAGATAAGACAATTCCACAATCGTCTAATGGACATAACGAAAACAAGCCTACACAAATACATTGTAAATTTAACCCCGAAAAAACGAGAATTTTAAGACGAAAAATTGCGACATTTTACTTATTTCTGCCCAAAATATAAATTGCGGGTACACGTAAACAAGTACCCACAATCTATATTTTAGAGCAGAAATAAGAAAAACGTTAGCTTTACCCCTGCAAACCCAAGTTTTTTCTATATAAAAGTGGGGTTCAAGGGGGATATAATTAGATAGTGTTTTCGTGATGGAGCGTCAATCGATGTTTTGAGTATCATCACGTGAACAAGTCCGTGAAATGAATACCCCCTAAACCCCACTGTATATAGAGAAAACTGGGGTTTATGGGGGTATACTTTATTTTCTTTATTTCTGCTCCAAGTCATAGGTTGTGGGTACTCGTTAGAACCGCCTCAATGAGGCGGTTTGAGGCGGTTCTAACGAGTACCCAAAACCAATGTTTGCAGTATAAATCAGAAAAATATCACGGATTTTCATCAGAAAAGTAGCCATTTTGGAGATCTGAAAAAATGCACTACTTAGCACGGGTGTGTTATCGTAATGTGATTAAGAAACTTTCATCAGAAAAATGACCATCATAGAAGTGAACGCGATTCTGACTGACCAGAATTGGTGAAGGTATGTTAACCATTTACCATTTACAAACCCATCACGAAAACACGCCTCTATAATTCTGACCCCTTGAACTCCACTTTTATATAGTAAAACTGGGGTTTACAGGGGTACCTTATTTTCTGCTCTAAAATATAGATTGTGGGTATTTGTTGGAACCGCCTCGATGAGGCGGTTCTAACGTGTACCCAAAATATATATATTTGGAGCAGAAATAAGAAAAAAATCACCATTTTTCATCTTAAAATGTTTTTTTTTTTTTCGGCGGTAAAATTTACTATGTATTTGTATAGGCGTGTTTTCGTAATGCCTAGTTTTTGTGTCTATAGTAGGAAAATGTTTAACAACTACGAGCGTACCCTTTATCGAAAATAATTAACTTTACGCAAATAATGCGTATCATGCGTAATGAGCCCCACACACATGCTATCAATTTCAACTGGCACATTACTAGTACCCGTACAGTACTAGTACACCAGGATTCGAAAATGTTGATAAATGCTGTATTTTGCAAATAAATGCAAAACATTATCGATAAATGCGCTATATCTTAACACTTGCTACTACCTATTCGCGGCCCCGCCCTTAGGGGCCTGGAGAAACAGATTGGGCTGTACTGTGCTTCCACGCAGAGCTGAAACCGACCGAACTTGAGTATTGGCAAACAGCTTAGGTCTAAGCCTGTCCAGGAAAAGTGATGCGAGTCGAGCCGCCCCCTAACCAGAGCGGTTTCTATTGGTGGCAGCGCTTGAGATGTCATTTCATCTAAATGTCGGGTAAAAGTCCCACAAAATCGGAAGCAACGTCTCCAAAATGACCTGAATAGTGTTTTTTTTTTTTTTTTTTTTTTTGTTTGGGTTTTACGGCCCTTTCAAGATTATTTCACTCATATCGAGCCGATCGTTAATCAGAGGTGGGCGAAAACCGGAGTACCCGGAGAAAAACCACCTGACCTCTGTTGCAGAACTTGGCGTCTCACACATGGCCCGAGCGAGGCTCGAACCTACGGCGGTGAGAGACCTAATGACTAAGAGTCAGCGCTCTTATCCACTAGGCCGTGGAGGCCCGTCCCTGAATAGTGTTGAAGGGGACGTTAAACCTAAAACCAAACATACAAAACTATCACTCCCGAGTCTTGTCCGACCTTACACTGACAGAACTAGTTTACAAGGAGTTTACTACATAAACAACGAGTGGTTGCGTCGTTATTGCTACCAACTCTGGACAGATTGCCTGACAAACACTAAAGCCTAATGTAACCCTTCCAAGTATCAGTCCCGGGTCTTGTCCAACATTATACTAACTACAGTGAGTACTCTAAAAATGTAAGCAACGAGTCGCTGCGTCGTCAGGTATCCACTGGACTTATTGCCAGACAAACACTGCGAAAAAAAGTCCGCCCCATTCAGTGGCAATCTTGGCGATTCAGTTCGTGTATCTCATCTTCTAAATCGTTCACTTTTTTTTTCGTTTTCAAATATTTGATATGTACGAGTACTTACTATGCAACACAGTCAGTCGAGGAGCATACTTTAAGTTGTATTTTGCAGCCTACCACATGAGAAAATGGTACACCCTCATAAATTCGACCAGCTAAGGCACAGACGAGCCTGTGCGTACGCGCAGGCACGTCTGTGCCATAGCTGGTCGAAGTGGCCTTGTGGTGGATTCATGCAAGAAGTCATGCGCAGTCGAATAAGTTGACTGGGCATGCTCATTATCAGAACATGAACTAGAGAATGTGCGGCCCCTTTTCTCGTGCGTCATCTCTTTGCATCTATTCCGCGCTACGCATGCGTTAACAAATGTTAACTTGTTCAACCTTACTCTGTAGCTATGTTCAGGTCAATTTAAGTCACAAGTTGCTGGCTCTTGGTACTCACACAGGACATAAATAAGTTCGAAAGAACATTTATGTTCTTTTTATATTTTGTTTTTAGACACGTTGACGTATCCGAGGTCGTAAGTTTGTTATGGTGTGTGTGCGTCCGTCTGTGAGTACAGATAAGGACTGGCTCCTGTTCGGGGAATATTAGCGTAATGTCTGGTACCGTATCAAACTGGAAGAAGTACTCCTCTGGTGCCCTGAAGTTTAAGTCAAACCGGGTAACATCCAGTTTGTCGTCGATGTGATGTAAATAGAAACCCTTGAATTTGATTGGTTGTATGATTTTCTGATTGGTATTCGTAGTGTAAACAAGGAAGAACCTTGCGTCTGGAGATTCTAGTGATGGCTCGCTGGAGAAGTACTGAAAAAAAAAAATAAGCACATGAAGATATATTTAAAGGTTTGGTTCTGTTTTCGCTCTATCTTCTGAAACACAAAATGCTATTTGATTTTATTGATTTGAGGTTTAACGTCCCCGACAACACTGTAAAGGTCATTTTTGAGACGTTGCTTCCAATTTTGTGGGACTTTTACCCGAAATTGAGATGAAATGACATCTCAAGCCCTGTCGCCCAATGAAACCAATAGGGTTTATTAGCATGGACGGTCCGCCTCACACTGCGGTTTACCAGTTCTAGTGTGCCGGTCGGAGTCAGCTCTGCATGGAAGCATCATGCAGCCCATATATTTCTTCGAGCCCCTATGGGCGGGGGCCGACGAAATGCTATACAAACTAACCATCAAGAAAACACGCCAATATAATTTTGACCCCCTTGAACCCCACTTTTATATAGTAAAACTGGGATTTCCGGGGTGTACCATATTTTTCTTATTTCTGCTCTAAAATATAGATTGTGGGTACTCGTTAGAACCGCCTCGATGAGGCGGTTCTAACGAGTGCCCACAATCTTTATTTTGAGCAGAAATTAGAAAAATATCACAATTTTTCACCTAAACATTTTCATTTTTTCGGCGATAAAGGTGGCAATGTATTTGTATAGGCGTGTTTTCGTAATGAAGTTTTGGATCTGTTTTGGCTCTATCTTTTGAAACACGAAATGCTATGCAAAATAAATATCACGATAACACGCCTATATAATTTCGACCACCTTGAACCCCACAGGTTACTTTTATGTAGGGAATCTACATAACTTCTAGAAAATGGCTTAACAGTTTGTAAAAGATGTAAGCTAAACGGTCGCTCGTCTGCTCTGGGTGTTGGCTGGATAATAGTCTTGAACTGAGGCCCAACCGGTTTCGTTTAGCCCTTAAATTCCAGTTTTTAAGTAGGCCCTGATCAGGCAACGCGTTCTGTTGCTGCCTGATCTGGGTCTTCACTGTTTGCCAAGCCCAACCAATGATTCTAAACCAGATTTTATAGCTAACCCTTTTACGTATCGATAAGAAAAGCGAGGCTATTCTATAAATTCATGTAACCGTTAGAAGTCAATGATAGTCACGTGGACTTCAGCATTGAAAAGCTTATACTGTGCTTTATAGATCTGGGTCGACTGATACATAATCGACCCCACAAGCATCTGAAAATGTCAGTTCCAGAATATGAAAGATGTCATTTCAGCGTGCGAGTGAGTATCGTTATGAAAAAATAATATCGAAGGACTTACATTTAATTCAAGTTGTTTGTGGTTGTTCGTTGTAATGTAGTGGTCGGGGCTACCGTCTAGTGAGAACACAACAGTTTCTGTGTCGCCATTTGCACCAACTTCTCTTTGTAACACGTGCTTTCGAAAATTATCTGAAACAACAAACACTGCAATGTAAAATGCTGCAAACACTATGCTAAAATGGACTAACAGGACCAGAACACCCAGTTTAAACCCCGCTTGATATATCATGAAACGTGGGGATTATAGAGTTTACGGTTTGACTAACTGTCGCTCTAAAATAAAGATCGTTGGTACTCGTTACAATCGCCTCAATGAGGCGATTTTAACAAGCTCCAGCAATCTGTCTTTGAAGATAAAATAAGAAGGAAAAAATATCACAAATTGTCAAAGGACAAATATAATTTTCGGAGCCATGAGAGAACGCACTGAGTCACAATGGTGCGTTGTCCTAATAAAATGTGCATAGAGACTTCAAACATATATATGCTACTTTTTGTATTATAGGCGAACTTCAGTGGCTCCTCAAACACTTTCGGGGTCATGAAAGTTTGTTCGAGACTGTGGTAGTTCTATCAACTGCGTGTGTATCATACCGACTGGTCAAGATGCAAAACAATCATAGCCCCAGATTGGACGGGGTATGCACATATTATTTTTCTTGTGTCTGAAAAATATGTTGTGGGTACTCATTAGAAGCGCCTCGCCGAGGCGCTTCTAATGAGTACCCACAACATACATATGTTTTTCTGCAGAGGTGAGAAAATATCGGTACTTTTCGGATGAAAAATGTGCCCTACCCGGATCTATGACAATGGTATCTTATTCTAATAAGAATACATGACATAGATTATCAAAATAACATAAGAAAATTCCCCTAAAAAAAACTAAATGAGCAAAAAAAAAAAAAAAAAAAAAAAAAAAAATAAGTAAAATAAAATAAATAAAACATTGGAATGTCTTCTTTATGTCTCAAGAACGAGATCGAAAATAGCCACTGGTGCCCGCGATGTACAAACAAATTATCCATGTATGTGCATACATTTCTTTGTTTGTTTGATTTGAGTTTTAACGTCCCCGTCAACACTGTATAGGTCATTTTGGAGACGTTGCGTCCAATTTTGTGAGACTTTTACCCGACATTGAGATGAAATGACATCTCAAGCCCTGTCGCCCAAGATTAAAAGTAGGGTTTATAAGCATGGACGGTCCGACTCGCACCGCTTTGCATGGACAGGCTAAGATCCTCTGAGCGATTTACCAGTACTCGTGTGCGGTCGGTTTCAGCTCTGCGTGGAAGCATCATACAGCCCATCTATTTCTTCAAGCCCCGATAGGCGGGGGCCGGTATGTGCATACATACTGGATCTTAACTTAACATAGGAACGTTCACTTACGGGATGAAGAGGGCATGTCTTCTTCATGCAGCCCAACAGTGTAGTATGTGTTGTTAACGTATATACAATGACCTTCACCGGTTCCTATAGTAACGAGCTCTCCGGCGCTCTCTAACTGCTGATGATGGTCAGAAGACAACTCAATACTCCCATATCCTGTAATAGAAGACAAGCACACAGGTTATTTGGCAATAAATAAATAAATAAATAAATAAATAAATAAATAAATAAATTAATAAATAAATAAATAAATTAAATTAATAAATAAATAAATACGAAAAGGCACCTATACAAATACACTGTAAACTTTGTCGCCGAAAAAAGGAAAATTTTAAGATGAAACGTTTGTGAATTTTTTTCTTATTTCTGGTCAAAATATTGATTGTGGGTACCCACAATCTATAGTTTAGAGCAGAAATAAATAAAACAAGGTTTACCCCTGTAAACCCAAGTTTTACTATATAAAAGTGGGGTTCAATGGGGTCAGAACTATATATGCGTGTTTTCGTGATGAAATCCCACTTTAGATAAAGAAAACTGGGGTTTTAGTGGGGTAGATTAGTTTTCTGTTTCTGCTCCTTGACATAGGTTGTTGACACTCGTTAGAAACCATAGGGGCTTGAATCATGAAAAAAAAAAATGAAAAAAAAAATTTTTTTTTGGTACTATATTAGAGACCAGACCTTGTCTCTATTATAGTACCAAAAAAAAAAAATTTTTTTTTTTTTCAAATTTTTCATGATTCAAGCCCCTATGGTTTTAACGAGCACCCACAGCCTATGTTTAGGGTCTAAATAAAGAAAAATATCACATAATTTCGTTATGGAAACTTAAGAATATTAAACGATGCTCTAAGGATGAGAGGTAAAGATGCATAGCTGAGCACAATTTTAAGACCTGTCACAATTTATTTATTCAGCTTACAACAGTTGTAAACATACATGTAAGAAACAATTGACACACCATAAAATTGAAACAAACACATATTAGCCCAATGCACATCTGATAGCCTGTTTATCACAGGACAAAGTCTTAGAGACAGGTGTGATTGTATAATTTCCAAAGACTGCTGTTTCTAACTCAATCAGTTATTTTGGCAAAATGAATCAGCGGAATGCAGGACAAAAAGATAAGATTATGCGGCATATACTTAGTCATTTCAAAAACTTTATACATATTACATCGTACAGCGGAGATAGAATCTAAAAGTGCTATACAATTCTAACACACCCATGGTAAGGAAAAAAAAACTGTGTTTCCGCTAACCCGAACGACCCGGATTTTTTTTTTTTTTTTTTTTTTTTTGCCGATCCTACAATTTATTACGATAACACATCCGTGCGACATAATGCATTTTTACACATCTCCAAAATGGCTACTTTCCTGATACAAATTTGTCATATTTTTCATATTTTTACTTCAAACATTGGTTGTGGGTGCTCGTAAGAACCGCCTCATTGAGGCGGTTCTAACGAGTAACCACAACCTATATATTGGAGCAAAAATAAGGAAAATAATGTTTACCCCCCTAAACCCCAGTTTTCTCTGTAACAAGTGGGGTTTGGATGGGTCTTTATTTCACGGACTTGTTCACGTGATGTTTTATTGCCATCCAGAAAACATACAATAAAAAGATTTTCTAACCTACCGAACTTAATATTTTTTTAGCACTTTTGATAAAAAAGCATAAAACTGTGAAAATAGTTTATACTTGAAACCCTGTTCTTTTGCTTCCTTGATGCTTTTAACCTCATTCTTTAAATGTTTTCAAGTAATATGCAGTAAAACTCCTATATAAAGACCACCTTTGGGACTGTTCAAAAGTGGTCTTTAAGACCACTTTTATACAGTCCCACAGGTGGTCTCTGACCAGAGGATATTGTATACAGAAAGAAAAAAGAATGATAACAGCAACCTACTAAATAAGTTTTATTTGCAAAAATAGTTCTAATTTTCGGTGGATTTTTTTAATAGCGGAATTTCACTGTAGTTAAAATGTATCCATTTTAATGTTTTTTTTTTTTGTTTTTTTTTTTTGTTGTTGTTCTTGTTCCTTTTGTTTGTTTTGTTTGTTTGATTTGAGGTTTAACGTCCCCGTCAACACTGTAAAGGTAATTTTGGAGACGTTGCTTCCAATTTTGTGGGACTTTTACCCGACATTGAGATGAAATGACATCTCAAGCCCTGTCGTCCAATGAAACCAATAGGGTTTATAAGCATGGACGGGCCGACTCGCACCTCTTTGCCTAGGCAGGCTTAAATCCTCTAAGCGGTTTACCAGTACTACTGTGCGGGTCGGTTTCAGCTCTGCGTAGAAGCATCATGTAGCCCGTATATTTCTTCAAGCCCCGATGGGTGGGGTCCGATTACACTCTCAGACGCGACGTCATATGATAAATTATGATTCTTACCTGAACTAGCTTTTCTTTCTGTTGAGCTGTATCGTTCGGGAAACTGAAAGTAGGTCTTGGCCCGACTGGCCTGAAATAGACATTAACCCATTTACATCCACGGAACACCTAAAGGGGTACCTTGGCAAACGGAACAGGCCCAGATCAGACGCCGCAGAACGCGGCGTCTGATCAGGGCCTGCACTATTTGCTAACAGAATTTTTCATAAAAAATAGAATAAGAACGAAAAATAGGCATGACACCCCTTATATGACAAGTGGACTTGTCCACCGTTTGTTTGTTTGATTTGAGGTTTAACGTCACCGTCAACACTGTAAAGGTAATTTTGGAGACGTTGCTTCCAATTTTGTGGGGCTTTTACCTGACATAGAGATTAAATGACATCTCAAGCCCTGTCGCCCAGTGAAACCAATAGGGTTTATTAGCATGGACGGTCCGCCTCGCACCGCGGTTCCTGGACAATCTTAGATCCTCTAAGTGATTTACCAGTACTAGTGTGCGGGCCGGATTCAGCTCTGCGTGGAAGCATCATGTAGCCCATATATTTCTCCAAGCCCCTATGGGCGGGGGCGCACTTGTCTACCGTATAGCAATGGAGAGTCCACGAATATCTGTATCAAACTGTGCTCAAGTTCGGGGTACTTCATAATTTTGCGCAAGTATTTTAAGTTCTAATTAGCGCAGATATTAGTTCTGATCAAGGTTAAGTCTAAAACAGTTTAAGCTCAAATTTAAATGCCAGAGGTACACCTGCCTGTCGACCCCCAGCCGGCAGTATTTTTACCTCACTCGAAAATATCAAATTTATAAATGTCACACGTCCACGGTGTTCTTTTGTCTAATTTGTAGCGCTATATTTATTGCTTCATCGACCACAAAAGGTGTCTGTAACTTTACCCTCCACCACTTGTTTTTCAGTAATATTGCACCGCCATAATGGTAAAGTTGAAAAAAGTGTAAGTGAAATATAACACCCTCCACAGCACAAGGTTTTGATGTAATCATATTTCAGCTGAGGTTGTAAACAAAAGGAAGTATTTGGCACACGAAATCGCTTTCTCTCAGGAGGTCCCAGTCAAGACCACTGCGATGTGTGAAAAATGTATTTTTCGCACTTTGTTGCAGTCAGTTTGTGAACAATTATTTTGGGAGTGATAATCATTGTATTGTATTGCACTGAAATGGCATTTGCATTAAGAAAACATCCCTTTACAAATACATTTTAACCTTTATCGCCGAAAAAATGAAAATTTTAAGATGAAAAATTGTGACATTTTTCTTATTTCTTTTCGAAATATAGATTGTGGGCACACGTTAGAAGGACGCCTCATCGATGTAAAACTGGGGTTTGCAGGGGTAAACCTTATTTTTCTTATTTCTGCTCTAAAATATAGTTTTGCTTTCGAATAACGTCACTTCACAGAAAGAAGAGATTAAATCAAGCTGCAATGGTATAATAACCCTTGTTCTAGTGAATAAATTAGATTTCCACACCCATTTCTAACTGTCAACCAATCAAATTATTTGATAGAATGTATATTCTTTCAAATTCACAAGCTGAATGGAAAACAGTGTAGATCCTATCAGATGCCATCTGATCTGGGACTAGTCAGATTGAAATTTGGGGTATTTAATCATACTTTGACGTTGGCAAGAACAACGATGATCCATGGTAATTTCATTGCAATATCTTTTGTCGGATTCCTTGGAAGGTATTTGGACACTCGACCTGGCAGCCTCGAGACCCGACAAATGTTAATTCATGAAACGCCATGACCCCTATATTGGCACAGGCACCTAACGCTGACTCAGTTTTGATTCCGGGCTAAAAAATCAAATTTGGTGCCTGCAGGGTCATGACTTAAACTTGTCAGTTTCTTGTAAAAACTGTGATACATGTGTACGAGTTTTCAAATTCTTTCTCAAGCTATAAAATTGTGAGTTTGCAGGCCTGCCCGCACACCAAGGACCCACAATCAAAGAGGAAGATGTTTTTAACCCCATTTCCTTATAAAAGGTTTTGTTTGCAAAGCGTATCTAGAATCATTACGCAAATAAAGTTGGTGGTTCTAACGAGAACATACTATCCATTATGAAAACACGCCTATACAAATACATTGTTAACGTTACCGCCGAAAAAAAAAACAACAATTTTTTAAGATGAAAAATTGTGATATTTTTTTATTTCTGCTCAAAATATAGATTGTTGGGACTCGTTAGAACCGCCTCGGCGGTTCTAACGAGTACCAACAATCTATATTTTAGAACAGAAATAAGAAAAATAAGGTTAACCCCCGTAAACCCCAGTTTTACTATATAAAATTGGGGTTCAAGGGGGGGTCAAAATTATATAGGTGTGTTTTTGTTATGCTCCGCTTGAAGCATAAGGAATTTACATGTATATTACTTGTCATCACAAAATATCATTAAATGCGCCTTGTCATCTATGGAACAAGTCTTTGAAATATACCCCCTTCCACCTAAACCCCACTTTATTTTGACAAAAATGTTGTTTGCGTGAGCATACATTATTTTTCTTATTTCTGCTACAAGGCATAGATTGTGGGTTCTAGTTCTAACGGGCACCCACAATCTGTGTTTGCAGCATAAATAAGCAAACTATCTCTGATTTTCATAAAAACAAAAATAGCCATTGTGGGATGTGAAACAATGCCTTATGTCGCACGGGTGTGTTTTCGTCAAGTCACTGGGGTGCATGAATCTCCCGCTCATTAACCTATTTTGTACCGGAAACCCCCAAACGGGTACATTGCAAACAGTGCAGGCCCAGATCAGACGCCGCAGAATGCGGCGTCTGATCAGGGCCTACACTATTTGCAAAAACGGTTCAGCCATTTACCAAATCAGTTTTGACGAAAACACAACCAGACACCCCTCAATTTTGAAACGGACCTCTGCTATACATAAAAATGAAGATTCCATTGAGTACAAAAAAGGTTAATTGATACTTTTAAGACATTTACCTCAACTTGACACTGTTCACAGACATCTTCCTCTGCGGTTTGCTGTCCTCCTTTCTTTTTCCTCTTTCCTTCTCCTTTCTGTCTTTTTGACTTTTCCGCCTTAAACCTCGCTACGAGTCCCATTCCGCTAAGAATCATGATTAAGTTTATCTTTCGTCAAAATTGACTCGATCTATGCAAAAACTCTAAAATATTAAGAGTTTAGTCGAATTATGTTTCAAATACTCAAGTATTTGCGGTCACGGTAGTTTATGGTATAGTACCTATTATTACTAGTTTTATACTAATCATTGGCCATATTCGACTGGGAAGTTTCGTGAAATTTCCGTGAAATTCCACGCAGGAGTGTGGTGTCTTCTTGTAATAGCCGATCACATGGTCCAATCAAATATTGGTTATTTTTCAAATACATAAGCGATCGTGGAGCACGATTCTATTCGAAGGAAAAGTCAAACCTTTCGTGCACCACGGTCGCTTATGAGCTATACACAAATAAAATATTTGATTGGACCATGTGACCAGCTATTACATCTAGGCACCACACTCCTACGTGGAATTTCACGGAAATTTCACGAAACCTACCAGTCGAATACCGCCATTGACAGTTGTTTATGATTGACATTTCTATTGATTTCTGTTTGCCATTATACGGACGTATCGTGCGTATGGTGTTGAAATTATGGGCGGTCACTGAAAACAGTTAGTACGCCCAGCAGTGTCACGTGGTTAGTTTATGCATTTTTGATTTGTTTGTTTGATTCGAGGTTTAACGTCCCCGCCAACACTGTATAGGTCATTTTGGAGACGTTACTTTCAATATTGAAGGACTTTACCGGAGATTTAGATGAAATGACACCTCAAGCCCTGTCGCCCAATGAAACAAATATGGTTTATAAGCATGGACGGTCCGACTCGCACCGCTTTGCATGGGCAGGTTCAGATCCTCTAGGTGGTTTACCAGTACTCGTGTTCGGTCGGTTTCAGCTCTGCATGGAAGCATCATGCAGCCCATCTATTTTTTTCAAGCCCCGACGGGCGGGGACGGTTAATACATACATTAAGACCACCTAAAATTAAGACTTATTCTGCTTTGAAAAGCTTATTTTGAAGGCTTCACATAATTTTTCTTTGTGATTTCTGTCCACAGTGTATCCTCCGGTCATTGAACAGTCGCAAAGGTGGTCTTAATGTAGGAATTATACTGTATTTTCTCCAAACGGTTATTTTATTGCGAAAACACAACCATGAACTAAAATGACTTCTTTCTAATATCTAGATCTCATAATTTTGTAGATCACTATGATAACACACACGTGCGACCAAGGTGCATTTTTTCACATTTCCAAAATGACTACTTTTCTGATGAAAATCCGAGATATTTTTCCCGCCGGTTCTAACGAGTACCCACATTCCATGTCTTGGAGCCGAAATAAGACAAATAATGTATACCCCCGTAAACTCCAGTTTTCTCAGTATAAAGTGGGATGTAAGGGGGGTCATTTCACGGACATGCTCACGTGATGTCATCTTTTATATCTTCAAAATGACTACTTCTCTGACGAAAATTCATAATGTTTGTCTTATTTATGCTGCAAACAAAGGTGGTGGGTGTCCACAACATATGTCTAGGAGCAGAAATACGCGAAAATAATATATGCCTCCGTAAACCCCAGTGTTCTCTTTGTTAAGTGGGGTTTGGAGGGAATTCATTTCACGGACTTGTTCACGTGATGGAAAAAGTTTGCTAGTTTTCTCTATTCTAGTCCATGTGGATTATGGTGCTCGAAAGAATTTCCTCAAAAAATGTGGGGCGCTTCTAAGGAGTACCCACGATACATGCTTTGAGCAAACCTTAGGAAGATAATGAATAGCCCTGTTTCCCCCCCCCCCCCCCCCCCCCCCCCCCCCCACTTTCCTCTATATGAAGGGGGTTAAGAGGAGACTACTTTGCACGGATTTGCCTCAATAAGGCGGTTCTAGCGAGTATCCACACTGTGTTTATGAGCATAAGTAAGGAAAATATGGAATACCCCGTTGACCCCTCTTTACTGCAAACAAAATAGGGTTTAGAGGGGTCTTCATTTCACGAACGTGTTAACGTTAACATGGTGATATTAATAGAGAAAAGTCAGAAACATTACGAGACCACGCCTATACAAACACATTGAAAATTTTACCGCCAAAAAAAATAGAAATTTTATTTCGATTAGTTGTAGTAATTTTCTTATTTCTGTTCTAAAATATTGATTGCGGGCACTCGTTAGAACCGCCTCATCGAGGCGGTTCTAACGAGTACTCACTATCTATATTTGATATCTTAATTGATTGTGGGTACTCGTTAGAACCGCCTCATCGAGGTGGTTCTAACGAGTACCCACAATCTATATTTTAAAGCAGAAATGAGATAAACAAGGTCTAACCATATAAACCCCAGTTTTACTATACAAAATCATGTAGGTGTGTTTTCATGATGGAATTTGTTTGTTTGTAGTTTAGCGGCCAATCCACACTTTTAAGGTCATATTTGGCCAGTCAATTTACCGAACACCCTTTTCCAAAGCAGGCTTAAACATTGCAGTGCACACCATCTTTCGTCTTGAGAGAGCCGGCCATGCTTATAAACCCTATTGTTTCATTTGGCGGCAGGGCTTGAGATGTCATTTCTCCTCAATGTCGGGTAAAAGTCCCACAATATCGGAAGCAATGTCTCCAAAATGACCTTTACAGTGTTGACGGGGACGTTAAACCTCAAATCAAACAAACAAAATCGTCTTGAGAGAACAGAAGGCAGAGGGTGGCCGTATAGAAATGATTTCATGATCAATCGTCGTGAAAAAAGAAAAAAAAGAAAAAAGAAAAGAAAAAGAAGTTGACGACCCAACAGGTATCGAGCCCGCGACGCACTATAACCAATCAAACACGAATCCGAATGTTCTACCTAGGCCGGAAGTCAGAAAGTAAGATTTGTTTCTTTGTTTGAATTGAAGTTTAACGTCCCCGTTAACACTATTTAGGTCATTTTGGAGACATTGCTTCCAATTTTTGTGACTTTTACTCGACATTGAGATGAAATGACATCTCAAGCCCTGCTACCCAATTAAACCAAAAGGCTTATATACATTAGTGACGGTCGGACATACATCACTTTGCCTGGGCAGGCTTCTTTGAGGGTCACTGATGAGGCCTAATTGGCCGAAATTAGCTAGTCTTGCCCAGAAAACATGTACACTCCATATTTTCCAGTTCTGTGGTGAATTCCTTGCTTCCAAAGGATAACCCTTTCTAGAACATATTTAGTCCTTCTTAGCGGTGTTTCCAGTACTCGTGTGCAGTCGCTGGAAGCACCATGCAGCCCCAATCTATTTCTCCAAGCCCCGACGGGCGAGGACGAAAAGAACGACGGGCGAGGACGAAAAGAAGTAAGAACTTGTAAATTGGAAGTACGTTTGTTTTGTTGTTGTTGTTTTTTTCTAAGAACTTACACTAGGATAATCAGTAATTAAGGACTTCCTGATATTTCACAGTTTTCTGTTCACTGATGCAAATCTATCTTCCCACCAAGAAGGGATGGTTAGTTAAGAAATATTGATTCATTTAAACTGATTATATTTCCGTTTTCAGTGCATTTTCTAGAAAATCCCTATAATCAGATATTAACCCTTGTCCTGCTGAATATTTAAATATGCCACACCCACTACCGATAATCAACAAAACAGATTACTTGATGCAAATGGTTGCAACAAATCCACAATCTGAATGACAAACAATGTAGATCCTGATCAGATGGCTTCTTAAGGAGCCATCTGATCTGGATATACATTGTTTGAAAGATAAGGCATATTCTGGCTCAGCAGGACAAGGGTTTCTTTCTCATTGTATAGAAGGAGTTCATTTTAGGGGGGGGGGGGGGGTCAGGTTGTGTTTTCCTCAAAATTTATCTGGAAAATGGCTGAACGTTTTGCAAACAGTGTAGGCCCTGATCAGACGCCGCGTTCTGCGTGAATAAGATGGCTGAGAGAGCTCAAAGTTAAATAAATTCTCCAAAACCAAGACTTCAATTTCAGAGGGTCACTGATTAGGCCTATTTTACCGGAACTAATCTGGCCCAGAAAAAAACTTGTGCACTCTACAGTTTTCTATTATTGTCTGTAGCTTCCAAAGGACTACCCTTTTCAATTTTTTTTTTTTTTTTTTTTTTTTTTGGGGGGGGGGGGGGAGGGGGTTCTTTCTGGTTTTACGGCCCTTTCAAAATTGTTTCACTTATTCTGAGTTGACCGTTAATCAGAGGATGCGAAAACCGGAGTACCTGGAGAAAAAATGCCTGATCTTCCTTTGCCTTTATTAGTGTCTCACAGATGACCTGAGGTTTTTGTTTCTATACAGTTAGGAAAAAAACTTAATACTATATACGTACAACAAGACAAATACAGTCAAACTTCGAAGGCTCGAACCCCTTGGGATCATTAGAATTTGTTCGCGACACGGGGGTTACTTTTAGTGCCATACCAGGAGGCATAATGAAAATAATTGCGGGATATCTTATCGGTATTCTATATTATGAACGACTGTTGCGTGTACTCATTAGAATCGCCCCATCGAGGCGAGATTCTAATGAGTGCACACAACAAACATTTATCATATAGAGGAGGCATAATGTTTGTTATGTGTACTCATCATAATCGCCTCATCGAGGCGATCTAATGAGTTTGCGATGAGGTGATTCTAATGAGTACACACAACATACATTTGCAAGATAAAACAATAATCTCCCTACACTATCCATATATCGTATTTGAAGAAATTCCCTGCGGACTCAAGACCGGGTTCGACCCATCCATGGTAAACGATCCATTAGAGGCAATGACCAATTTAGATGATGTACGGATAGTGACCGAATCAATGTTTGTTTGTTTGTTTGTATTGGAGTTTAACGGCCCAGTCAACACTATTTAGGTCATTTCTGAGCTGGTCAGTTAACCTATCCACACTTTCCTGGGCAGGATTATACGTAAGCGGTTAACCAGTGCAGTGCACATTTTTTCGCCAGAAACTGACAACCGCCCTTCTTGAATTAGCGGAAGGGTACCGAATCAATGTATTCATATTGAAGTATTTATTTTATACAATATACAAGTATTTATTAACACCCAGTATGAACAGCACTGGGTGTTAATAGTTGACTATAGGGATTTTCTGGTCGGAAACATAATGATATCATATGAGCCCCGCCAAGCGAATTTGTGTCTTCGAGCATTCCGTCATGACAAATTTTAACTGCGCATGCCCAGCCATTAAGAGGGGCCAGGGATATGCTTTGCTGTCTGAAGGTTCCTCTTGATTCACTGCTTGTAAGTACCAAAATCGCTAGGCGATAAGTACCAAAATCGCTTGACGGGGCCCATATCATGTTTTAACCCATTTTGTACCGGAAACCCCAAAACGGTATTTGGCAAACAGTGCATCACTGGGGCGTCCAACTGATATTGTCTTACAGTTGGACAAGGTCTGTTTTATTTACATCAGGTAAAGGTAGAGGGGGGGGGGGGTGTTGTCGTTATTTCTTCTGTTTCCACACTTCCATTCATTCTCCTCTTTTCTCTCTGTCCCCCACTTTCACCTCCTGTACTACTATACTTTATTTCATTTCCCTTGGCAACGACACAAAATGACCCAACAGAGTTGGCGTGTCGTTAAACGAAAACAATCAAAAACCTCGGCAGGCTAATACGTAAGCCGTTAACCAGTCTATTTTTTTCCGAAAATGACGACTACCCTTCTTGAATCTGCGGAAGAAAGATAATGACCAAAGACTTTTTGTACCATTCACCACAGTTGAACGTTAATGGCTTGTCAATTCAATTGCATTTGGTTTAGTTTTTGCTACTATTTTGTCCATTACAGCGGATCTTGTAGAGAGTCAACTTGGAATCATTTCTAAAACAGAATTTGGTTTCACAATGGTTGGAGATTAGTTCTGTCACTGGCGATCATGTAGCAGAACATTTTACCTGTATAGCTATTTTACAGTTATTTTGGTAAAGGCTCATCTATTCATTGAAGTTTGGATGAAGTCGACACAAACATTTAAGAAAAGTTATCATTTAAAGCAAATTGTTGACACGACTTGACACGCATCAAAATCGCTTACATGATGATTAGCACTTAGTGCTCGTGTTGGCTTTAAACGTGAACTACAATCTGAGTAAGACAAACAGTGGCGCCACATTCCACCCTGTTTACTTTAAGTGTGTGTGTGTGTGTGTGTGTGTGTGTGTGTGTGTGTGTGTGTGTGTGTGTGTGTGTGTGTGTGTGTGTGTGTGTGTGTGTGTGTGTGAATTCGGGTTTAACGTCGCTTTCAACAATTTTTCAGTCATATCACGACGGTGTCTGGTTGCGACAGGGAGCTCAATGCTCACTTTTATAGTGCTGCCTCACTGAAGTATCATGTCCAAGACATATTACATGATACCACACCCAGTCACATTATCCTGACACTGGGTCGACCAGTCCTAGCTCTACCCCGTAAATCTGAGTGCCAAGCGAGGAGCAGCTAGTACCATTTTTAACGACTTTGGTATGTCGCGGCCTGGGATCGAACCCGTGACCTCCCGTTCCCCGTAGCGGACACTCTAACAACTGATCTATCGGGGCCGGTATTTACTTTAAGAACTAGACTGAAAACAGTCCCAGAGTCAAAAATAGAAATATCGGTGACGGTCTCCAAATAATAAATATATAACTCTGCACATTGCGAAAACACACCCGTGCGACATAGTGCATTTTTTTACAATCTCCATAGTGGCTACTTTTCTGATGAAAATCACGGATATTTTTCTTATTTATATTGCGGACATAGGTTGTGGGTGCTCGTTAGAAACGCCTCATTGAGGCGGGTCTAACGAGTACCCACAAATTATGTCTTGGATCAGGTATAAGGAAAATAATGTTTACTCTCGTAAACCCCATTTTTCTCTATATAAAGTGGGGTTTGGGAGGTAAACATTTCACAGACTTGTTCACGTGATGAAACTGTCTTGATTTCTGTTTATCCAAAACCGGAGGATACACAAACTATGAAGAGATCCTTTTGAAAGTATGTGATAAGCAACTGACATATTGCTTAGTAGGATTTCTTTGTAATCTACTATCCATTACGAAAACACGCCTATACAAAAACATTGTAACCTTTATCGCCCAAAAAATGAAAATTTCATCATGAAAAATTGTGATATTTTCTTATTTCTGCTTAAAATATAGATTGTGGGTTCTCGTTAGAGAAGCTAACGAATACCCACAATCTATATTTTAGAGCAGAAATAAAAAATGAGGGTTACTTCTGCAAACCCCAGTTTTACTATAAAAGTGGGGTTCAAGGGGGTCAAAATTGTATAGGCGTGTTTTCGTGATGCCGCCTACAATCACTGCCATTATTAAAGTTACATTGGAATTTAGTGGACGCAACGTCTAAATTGGCATATAGACGTAAACTCGATGTTTGTTCGACATTCTATAGCAATATACTTTGTTTCCTTATTTCACAAAATTCGGTTGCATAATTTCCTGTCGCATTATCCGAAGTCGGTTGCATCATTTTCGATGAAAGATTTCCAAAGTCTGTTTCTCTCTCGAAAAATGTAAACCGAAGTCGGTTGCATCCATACAATCCGACCCCAGATGTGTCGGAGGCAATATTCTGGGAAAACGTGTTTGATTTAAATAATATCTTTTGTTATTATGTGACCCGGAATGTTTATTGTATGTACAGAAATATTACGATTTAATCAGTAGCCCCTGCCCATTGGGGCTAGAAGAAATAGATTGGCTGCATGATGCTTCCACGCAGAGCTGAAACCAACCCGCACACGAGTACTGGTAAACGGCTTAGAGGATCAAAGCCTGCCAAGGCTATGTGGTGCGAGTCGGTTCGTCCATGCTTATAAACCCTATTGGTTTCGTTGGGCGACAGGGCTTCAGATGTCATTTCATCTCAACGTCGGGTAAAACTCCCACAAAATTGGAATCAACGTCTCCAAATGACCTTTACAGTGTTGACGGGGACGTTAAACCTAAAGTCAAACAAACTAGATACAAGATACAAGATTTTATTCAGAAAACCAAGATCAAATGAAGGTGTCCTCCGATACAACATAATTATACAATATGTACCTACATACATAATACATAATAAACAAACGATTTGATCAGACAGAGCAAAATCCGGGCCAAGATATCTGCGATTGAAAATGGGTTTGATGTAACTCATGCGATATTTCCGGTGTAAATGTATAATTTTCAGGCAGTAGGAGCTGTCGTTTGATAGAACGAGAACGACCAAAATAGCAGTAAAGTACACGTTGCTTCTTTCAAACTTTCAGCTCATAGATCTTTGTCTAAATAGGAACAAAATGAGAAAAAAATAAATAAATAACGTTCTTTAAACTGTCTCCATCACTTCATGTGGCGTGTTAAGTTGCCTCTGATCTCCGTAGTCGGCTATTCGGTTGTATGGAGGATACAGGGGGTGGGGTGTTAATAATCGGAGTTGCTCACCTGGTGATTTAATTCTACGCACACAGTAGCAAAACTCTCACATTCAGAAGTGTAATACCTGCCGGGGTTGGCAACATTCTTTCTTGAATTTTTTTCTTCGGTCATTCTCTCCCTCCACTGATTCAAGAAGGGCAGTTGTCAGTTTCTGGCGAAAGAATGTGCACAATACTGATTAACCGCTTACGTATAAGCCGGCCAGGGAAAAGTGTGGATAGGTAAACTGACCGGCTCCAAACATGGCCTAAAATAGTGTTTACTGGGCCGTTAAATTCCAATACAAACCAAAATCAAAAGTGTAATCATGCAATTACGGAACCCTGGAAGGGACATGCAATTTATTTTAATATGTTGTGCGAACAAAAAAAAATATATTGTGCGCACAAGATAATATCTTATTCACACAACTTAATATCTTGTGCGCACAAGATATTTTCTTGGCGCACAAGATAGTATCTTGTTTGCTCAACATAGATCTTGTGCGGACAACATAAAATCTTGTGCGCAAAACTTATTATCTTGTTCGCACAACATATTATTTTGTTTGCACAACATAGATCTTGTGCAGACAATATGATATCTCGTGCGCACAATATGTTATCTTGTTCGCATAACTGAATACCTTGTGCGGCAACATAATATCTTGAGCACAAAAGATGTTATCTTGTGCGCACAAGATAATATCGTTTTCGCACAATTTAATATCTTTTTCGCACAACATATTATCTTGTGAGCACAATTTAATCATACACATAAGATATTATGTTGTCTGCACAAGATATGTGTTGTGCAAACAAAATAATATCTTGTGCGAAAAAAAAATATCTTGTGCGGTCAAGATATTATGTTGTGCGCACAATATATTATGTTGTCCACACAAGATAAATTATGTTGTCTGCAACAAATAATATGTTGTGCAACAGGTTTTATCTGTGCGCACAAGATTTAATCTTGTTCGCACAACATATTAAAATAAATTGCATGTTCCGTCCAGGGTTCCGTAATTGCATAATGATTATAGCGTACAACATAATATATCTTGTGCCGCCAACATAATATCTTGTTCGCACAACTTAATATATTGTGCGCACAAGATATTATATTGTTCGCACAACATATTGTCTTGTTTGCACAACATAAATCTTGTGCGGAAAACATTATATCTTATTTGTCTGATTCAACTGTGCTTACAAGATAATATGTTGTGCGGACAAGATATTAACTTGTGCGAAGAAGATATTATTTTGTGCTTACAAGATAATATGTTGTGCGCGCAAGATATTAAATTGTGCGAACAAGATTATACCTTGTGCGCACAAGATATTATGTTGTCTGCACAAGATCTATGTTGTGCAAACTAGACAATATGTTATGATATATATTGTTCGCACAAGATATTAAGTTGTGTGTGCACAAGATTATATTTTGTTCGCTTTGATGTCAGAGAGCACTGTAAATAGGGTTATCTGTGAAACAGATCAGGCTGATATGCCTGAACGCTTTTGAACAACAATATGTGTGGGTTAGAGGTTTCTGAGATATTAAGCCCAAACTCAACACACACGCACACCAAGCTCATCACGAAAACATACCATTATAATTTGTACCCCATTTAACCCCAATTTTATATAGTAAAACTGGAGTTTACAGGGGTAAACATTATCTTTCTTAGTTTTGCTCTAAAATAAAAGTAAGAAAAATATCACAATCTTCCGTCTTGAAATTTGCATTTTTTCGGCAGTTAAATATACAATGTATTTGTATAGGCGTGTTTTCGTAATGTGCTGCCGATGAATTTGTCTTACCAATATTAACAACAATGAATTATGGGCGGAGATCTACACCATTAGGAAAACACGTCCGTGCGAAATAATGGCGTCCAACATGGTGTCAGAAAATGATAAATTTTAGGTAAAAATGATATAATCTTTCTTATTTCTAATTTCAACAAAGATTGTGGGTGCTCGTTAGAACCGCCTCATTGAGGCGGTTCTAACGAGTACCCACAATCTACGTTTTGGAGCAAAAATAAGGCAGATAATGTATGCCCCGTAAACCCCACTTTTCGCTATATAAAGTGGGGTTTAGAGGGGTCTTCATTTTATGGACTTGTTATCGTGATGCGAATTCTGACGTATTCAACCATTTATTAACTGACGGGGTGGCGCATATCCTGGGGACCCGCGAGTCAATGTCACTGATTATGTCTTTTCATGAGGAACCACGATACATTTAGTTTGGAGGTTGGAATCTGAGTTGTGTATTAAGCCTTATATTAACTGGACGGGCTGTGACATACCCTCTTGGAACAAACGGTCTGTGACTCTGAGGTGGGTGGGGGAGGGCATATCTTGAACAATCTTGGAAGCCGTGTATGAACTGGAGGGTTTAAGGTATACCACTTTGGACCATCGTCCTGTGACCCTTAATTGGAACATAACAACAACACTCTTGGTTGAGGTCCACTAGTTGAATCTACAAACAAAATATGACAGGTCCGGGCGTTCAAATTTCATACTAGAAGCTGTTTAAAGCTTTTCTTTTTTATCTATAAAAACAAGCGACCTCTGTGGCGTGCTTTTTTAAAACCCGGGGCTATAAATTGAATAATCCTAGTTGAAACAACATACCAAATAGTACATGTTTGGGACTTCTGGTTTCAGGCAAGATCCCTTACAAAATTGTTGCCTATATGGGTCTATGCAAAACAAGTGAGCTCTTGGCAGGGCGATTCCCGGGGCTATAATTTGTATATTTTTGTAGAGGTCTACTTGATGATGCTGCGTGCCTATTATTAAATACCTGGGCGCTCTGGTTTCAGACAAGAAGATTTTTGAAGGTTTTCCCTTAAAAGAATAAAATTGATAACAATAATAATAATAGTAATAATAATAATAATAATAATAATAATAATAAATGAACTTTATATATAGAGGGTAACACATTTAGTACTAGTACTAATCTTCCATGTGGCCCTCCTTTTTTACTCTTCCTGGGTAGAAATCAGTACTAAGCAATGTGGAGAAAGAAACAACATTTGGCGCTTGCGGGGAACGAACCGGCTACCTCTCGATCTCAAATCCCATGCTTAACCACTGTGCCAAAGCGCTCCTATGTGGTTAAAAGGCTATGTAAAAAGGCAATGTAAAACAACTGGACAGTGGCATTGTTTGGCTCCACGGCTATAATTTGAGCAATTCAAGTTCTACTAGTCCAGACTATTATCGACCACCCAGATGTCCAACCCGCGGCATCCTGATCACCAGTCACACGCGTATTCGACAGCTACAGGGGCCGGCTAAAAGCATTAGAATAGTGAAATATGTTCTATAAAAGCGAATGACTAAAACGTATGGACAGGGGGGACACCCTACGTCAGAGCAGTGACGTCATAACCGTTCTAATGTTTGCCGGCGTTTTCTACACAAAAGGCATTTGTCACAACACGTAGGCGCAGTCGGTGCATTAGATCATAAAAGATTCAAACATACTGAAATCTGTCCCAAAAAATGCGGCCTTTTGTTTAAATAATTCGACACAAGCTAATTTGGCAATGATGTCGGAACTATCATTGTTTGCAGCGCCGAATCAAATCTTGTGGCGAAGCTATCGAAGCCTTTTCAATGTTTCTAGGTGGAATTAGCTCACTGATGAAATGCAAATATTGTTCGTTACCAGCTGAAGTATGTTTTCTGAAGACTCGTAATGTACAAATCTAGTTTGAAGCATTTTATTTACTCTATTTACACCAATATGGCCGCTTCTGAAATGGGTACGACATCTCTGCTATGATGGAGTATACAAGTATTTCTGGGCCAGACTAGCTAGTTTCAGCCAACCAGGCCTCACCAGTGACCTTAAATATTTTAAAAACTTCGCAATGGAATGATCGCAAATGACAAGGAAATACAAACTACACTATGACGAAGGACAGGAAGACTTTTTATTTAATACATAGCAGTGAAATGAGTGCATATCTGAAACAAATAAAAGTGATATTTTCACGCTGTGAAAATATAAATGATATGTTCACAGTGTGAAAAATAACATGACAGTAGCAGCCCGGACTATTTTCTCGCCAAAATTCATGTTATCTATAAAATAATTCTGTAAAATACCTTGAAAAAGCATTCTCTGAACTGTAAAATGCTGTATTAAAAATGGCGACTGTTTATGGTTTGCAACTGACAGTTGTGACGTCATAACCAAGTCAAAAATTATGACGTAAGAACCGATTGATCAATTACAGTAAGTGTCCTAAAATATTACCAAATAAAAAGAAAATTTACTTTTTTTTTTTTCGATAAATATCAAAAATATTTCATCGAGAGTGTTGAAAACATCAGAATTTTCACGAGTGCTCTTGATATTCATGTCAAAAAAGTAAATATCCTCTATTTACGGCCGCCACACATTCCCCTATCACAAGCTGTAGTGACGTTATCCTTTGTACGCGAAAGAATACACCGAAAGACTGAAAAGTATGGAGTGTAGAAGTATTTAGGAGGCAGACTAGCTAGTTGCGGCCGATAAGACCCTCAAATATTTTCAAAAAGACTGTATTCGTCACAGATGGGCTAACCCATACTTAGCCGTTTGAACAGTCAGGGCTTCTACCAAAATAGCCACTGTGGATTCAGAAAGTACAGGGGAACAATTTACATGATCTTCACAGCAAGGCAGCTGCAAGAGAAAAAATACGAAGCCGAGCTCAAACGTGCACAGCGCAAAGCCAAAGCTTAGGCATCCCAAACAGAGCTGTCTTCCGTCTATCTGCAACAGATACTTCAGAGCTAGAATGGGTCATACATGTATAAGCCATTTTACGAGTAGAACTTAGAAGCTTCTGTGGTGTAGTGGTTACGCTACTCGCCTTGTAAACCGGGGGTGACAGAATCGATCCCGGGCTTCTCCAGACTTTCGGATGAGTCTTTAAACTGAGGTCCCGTCTCCGTATGACCTTAGCTGTTGGCGGGTCGTAAAACTCAAACACTCACTCAGGAGGAGAACACACAGACATTAGCATTTCTCACATGTGATTAAGATTAGTAAATGTTAGTTACATTATGAAAGACAAACTATTATTAATCCCTAATGTACGAGTAGTTATGGGTGATTTAGGAAGATATTATATCATGGAAATGGCACGGTGTATGTACGCATTAGAATCGCCTCGATGAGGCGATTCTGATGAGTACACACTGCATACGTTTATTTTATAGAGGCACTATTTTTCCTGGCATGTATCTACATGTTTGTATAACCATCCCTACCGCAAAATACCACTGTCTCAAACACATTTTCATGGACCCAAAGGTGTTCGTGCCACTGTCTGTTTGTGTCGTGGTTGTACGTCCCTGTCAACACACTTTAGGTCATTTTGGAGACGTTGCATCCGACTGTGTTGGACTTTTACCCCACAAAGAGATATTAAATCTCCGGCCTAACGACCCGAAGAAACCGCTAGGGTTTCAGGGGTAGTCGGAATCGCTTCACCTTAACTGGGCTGGCTTAGACCTTCTAAGCGGTGTACCAATGCTCACATCACGAAAACACGCCTATATAATTTGACCCCCCTTGAACCCCACTTCTATACAGTAAAACCCGGGTTTACAGGGGTAAACCTATTTTTTTCTTATTTATACTCTAAAATATAGATTGTGGGTACTCGTTAGAACTGCCTCGATGAGGCGGTTCTAATGAGTACCCATAATCTATAATTGAGCAGAAATAAGAAAAAAATAACAATTTTTCGTGTAAAAAAATCGATTTTTCGGAGGAGTTTACAATGTATTTGTATAGTGAAATGTTCGGTTACTTTCAGCTCAGAGAACCATGTAGTCCAGTCTATTTCCCACAAGTCTCGACGGGCGGGGTTGTCTTCGAGTCATGTAAATTCGACGGAGTTTGTACCATGGGCGAATCGAGGTTCCACATTATCATTTCAGACTAATCGTTTTCGAATATTGGCTTAAAGTGCTTGCGAAACAGTGACCAGAAGTCGAAGTAGTTCGGCCTTGACCCCAAAGTATGAATTTTTAGACGAAGTTGTCATTTGCAGACACGAACAGAAACATGCGATTACGGACAAATTTACCAACACTGGCACTTTCACATCACGAGTGTCAGGCGCGCGCACTTTTACATATAGCACTTCTAAATTGATAAGCACATGTCGAATAGCCCGCGCCCATCGGGGCTTGAATAAATTGATTGGGCTGCATGATGCTTCCACACAGAACTGAAACCGACCGCACACGAATACTGGTAAACTGCTTAGAGGTTCTAAGCCTGCCCAGGACAAGTGGTGTGAGTTGGACCGTCCATGCATATAAACCCAATTGGTTTCATTTGGAGACAGGGCTTGAGATGTCATTTCATTTCAATGTCGGGTAAAAGTCCCACAAAATTGGAAGCAGCGTCTCCAAAATGACCGTTAAACCTCAAATCAAACAAACCAAAGCACATGTCGAAGAAAATTGCATCACGAAAAGACGCCAATATAATTTTGGCCCCGTTGAACCCCGCTTTCATAAATTAAAACTGGGGTTTACAGGGGTAAATCTTATTTTTCTTATTTCTGTTCCAAAATATAGATTTAGGGTACCCGTTAGAACCGCCTCGATGAGCAGAAATAAGAATAAAAATCACATTTTTTCATCTTTAAATTTTCGTGTTTTTTTTCGGCAGTAATGTTTACAATGCATTTGTATAGGTGTGATTTCGTAATGCAAATTTTCAACAAATCCATATAGGGAACATCCACGTAATCCCCAATTTATATGGTGAAAAGTGCGGTTTACAGGGCTATTTATTACTTTTTCTTATTTCCGCCCAAAGCATTACGAAAAGACGCATATTCCAATACATTATAAATAACAAAATTCATATGAAAAATTGTGATATTTTTCTTATTGCTGCTCAAAACATTGATTGAGGATACGCGTTAGAGCCCCCTCGTTGAGGCGGTTCTAACGAGCTCCCACAATCTATATTTTATGGCAGAAATAAGAAAAATAAGGTTACGCCCCGTAAACCCCAGTTTTACTACATAAAAGAGGGGTTTCAGAGGGCCAAAATTATATAGGCGTGTTTTCGTGATGTAATATGTTGTTGGTATCCGTAACGAGCACTCACAACCGTATGTTGAGAGTAGCAAGAAATGCGTTTGTTCACTAGTTTCATAATGCTAAGTTTCCATTATTTCAGAGCTTTATGCTGACCATACTCTCATTTACACCATCGATTACCAAATTCATTCAAGGCAGCAGCGATTTCATCTCAACACTTCAAACGCATCAACTTCAAACTTTAAATATAAGGTCACAATATCATTACATAATTTCATGGAAAGTTAGGTAATTCTAGCTACAATACTCTCAGGGTTATTGCCCTTTGCAAACACTTAAAACGTCCACATTTTTGAATGTTTTTTCTTATCTTTCAAACCGTCAAACGGATCAACGTCAATATTTAAATATATAAGTATCATTACACGTAATCATGGCAAGTATGTAACTCTAGCTACAATGCTAGAGATTTCCAGACAGGGTGTACTATAAAAAGCTGTCATGATGTACAATGTAGTCATTAACTATGCTCCATCATATCTGAAAGACTTCTTTACATCCATAACTGATATTCACAAAAGATCCCTAAGATCCACTACAGACGGCTTATTGTACATACCTAAACCGAACATCGAGCTCTTTCGTAAATCGCTTTCATACTCTGGTTCCAAGATATGGAATGCCATCCCTAACAATATAAAACAAAGTACCTCTGTCGATCAATTTAAAGCAAGGCACCTTCAGTGTTTTTCTCCTTAAGTTAAAATACCATTATGAATGAAGTCAGTGCTTCTAACTTTTGTCTGAACATGTTCCAGCTATGCTTAATTTATGTCATCATCTCTGTAAATGTTGTAAATATTGTATGTTTGTATATGTTTCAAAAGAGGACCCCAGGAAATATTGGACATATGTCCAACTGGGCTTTCTCTATAAATAAAGTCATTATTATTATCAGTAGAAGTAGTAGTATTGTTACGTTTAAAAGCACGTAATTTACGTTTATAGTTACCATTTTTCCTGGTGCCGTGAGATCTAGTTCTGCGTTTTCGACATTCCAGGAGCGACTAAATATCAAAGTCCGGCATTCTAGAAGTATTACCCTCATGATAATTGTTGTCATTAAATCCCAGTTGAAAAGGGGTCTGTAAAGATTTAATCCATTTCAGTTCAGCCTCATGTCTTTTGATAATTTTGAATCTAGATGTAGAATTTGCATCGTAGTAAAGTTTTTCCACTGGTTGTATAACAATGTTATTTACAGAATGACCTGTACGTCGAAAGTGACGGAACAAGAAAGTGTCAGTTTTCTTAGGCTTACTCATTCTACGATAATGCTCGTTCAATCTAGTATTTAAGCATGCGGTTAGTTTGACCGACGTACTGCATATTACAGTTTGCAGCACGTCATGTAATTAGATAAATCAAATCTGTAGACTGTCCTGTCAAATCAGACATTTTAACTACAGAGAAGCGTCTACCGTTCACAGATGAAGTAATGATAGACGCGTCTACCGTTTACAGATGAAGTAACGGTAGACGCAGTGCTTAAATGCGAACAACATCTGCACCTCTTGGCATTGCACTTAGAAATACTAGGATACATTCCACTTCTTTTCCACGGATTAGTATATTTTCGAAGGATGGGTGATTTGAGAGGAGATAGTCTTATACGAAGATTATTTTTAAAGCATATTAGTATTGCCTGCTCCATTGAGATTACTGAAGTTACAGAAGACAAATTTAAGGTTCTGACCAATACCGAAGGCAACATAGTATTAAAGGTCTTAATAAAATGGGGAATCCGTATAGAAGAAGCAGAGTGTAACCTAAGGGGTGATATTGATAGTTTAAATGTTATGAACAACCAAAAAGGGGGGAAGAATCAGAATCATCAAGTTGAACGTAACAACATATATGATAAGGAAATGAATCAGAAACACCAACACAAAACATGAAGGAACCACAGCAAAAGCATCAACTTGGAACAGTCAGTAAGAATTACTGGTGGGTTTAAGTTAACATTGCGGGATCCCATCCCTAACCCTCATTTTCAATGTGGTTCAACCAAACATAACTAAAAAAGAGTAATGTACGTAATTGGGGGAAATAATCTGAATCACTAAGTTGAACATGACAAACATGAAATGGGAAGGACAAATGCAACCAAAAACGAACAAGCAAAAATGGGGAAGAACCAGAAACATGAACGTAACAACATATATGATAAGGGTAAGAATCAGAACCACCAACACAAAACATGAAAGAATCCCAGCAAAAGTACAGACTGGGAACGGTCAGTACAACTACTGGTGGGTTTAAGTTAGCTTTACGGGCTCCCAACCCTCACACTCACTTTCACTGTGGTTTAACCAAGTATTTGTTTGGACCGCGGGAAGATTTTCTAACTTATCAGTGAATCAGTAAGCAAAGAAATCACAATTAAAGCAAAGTTGACACAAGGATGAGCACTCGACAGTAAAACGCGTAAAGCTATCCGGTGCAACGCCACAGGAACACTGGAGCAAAAGAAAACAACCAGTTGAACTCCGTTGGACCAACCAACAGACATAAAAGTTCCGGCTCCGACCAACTAATAAAAAGCTTTAAGCCAAAGCCATCATGGAGTCTGAACCCCGATCCGACGCTGTGCAATTAAAAAGGAAAGCATATCTCACCGTAATTGGGTCAAACCCAAAATGCATGCAGACTGTTGAACAGAATGTATATTATATCCAATGCTTTGTTACTTGTTTGTTTGATTTGAGGTTTAACGTCCCCGTCAACACTGTAAATGTCATTTTGGAGACGTTGCTTCCAATTTTGTGGGACTTTTACCCGACATTGAGATGAAATGACATCTCAAGCCCTGCCGCCCAATGAAACCAATAGGGTTTATAAGCATGGACGGGCCGACCTCGCACCGCTTTACCTGGGCAGGCTTAGATCCTCTAAGCGGTTTACCAGTACTCGTGTGCGGGTCGGTTTCAGATTTGCGTGGAAGCATCAAGCAGCCCTTATATCTCTTCAAGCCCGATGGGCGGGGACTGAATGCTTTGTTACGTTTAATAATATTCTGAAATTGTTCGGAAAAAATAGGTTTGTCTTTTTCTTAATTTATATATTATGTCGCAAAAAAGTCAGGCTGTGACATCCGCTGCAACAAACGTCTATTCTTACCTTAAATTTAGAAATTAATAGATAGTGTCGGCGATATAACTTAGAAAATGTTTTCTGAAGTTTATGATATCGACATCCCTGATGTAGCAGTTTAGCAGTTAAACTTGTATTACGAGTGTTAAAATCGGCGACATGACTTGGCACGCTTGCGAAGCGATAAGCTGTGAATTACATTGTGTATAAACACCGTTAGATGGCGAACAAGGAACATCGCCATCTAAAAATGGGAAGTTTAAGTTCTATATTAAAATCAAAATCATCGCGCTTTACATAAATTTTAGTTGAAACAAATCCATTTGAAATGTTCAAATGTAAATACAAAAACGGGGTTTCGATATTAGAATTATTGGTTTTGTTTAACTGCAGCTCAGATGGATAAATTTGACTGACCTTTCCTTCAAAGTAAGGATTATCAATACATAAAAGATCATCTAAAATCTTGAGAAAGAGTTAAAATAGAAATGGAGGCAATGATTAAAGGCTTCAATAATGTCAGCTTGACTTTGACTAGTAAGTGACAGTAACTTTACGACAAAATGGCCAATTGGCAACCCAAAAACAAAGACACAAGCGACACACACATCCAAAGACAAACCTAAACATTTAAAAACCGCGACAGAAGAACCACATTCGAGCGGTCAGTGAAAAGAAATTGGTAAATCGATTTTACGCGGCCGCAATTCTCTCCCTTGATTCCATCGGGATTTAGACAAACAATTTGTTCAGTCCGCATGAAAGCTTCCTCACTCATCAGTTATTCCATTGCAATTTAGACAAACAATTTGTTCAGTCCGTATGAAGGCGTCCTAACTAATCAGTGCAACATCTCCGAGAACACGAAAATAACCTTTCCATTGCCGTGGTTAATTCTGACTTAGACTGACCCACATGCCGTTAACCGACATGTGAGAGAAGTCAGAGGAAAGACACGAATCCCTAAATCACGCCATATGGTCTTGTAGACCATCCGTATCCGCTTTATTGTACGTGGAACTTGCCAGAATTGCCATATGGTCTTGTAGACCATCCGTGTCCGCTTTATGTAACGTGGAACTTGCAAGATTTGCTTAGGATTTATATCATATTCAATCAGGACTATATAATGTTCAGCCTTGCCGATCAGGGGTATCCCCTTAACTCGACTAACTGGGGATGGAGAATTTGTAAATTTTAGTGAATCAAGGGGTTTTTACTTGGCAGGTGGGCATACTTACTAATTGGGCCAGACCCATTATGATGTTGGGCGCAAAAATGGGGCATGAGATTTCAGCCCGTTAAATGCAAAGATGCAGATAACTAGGAAGAGAACTATTGAAATTGAGGTTTTTACATCTTAGTGGGGACGGTCCTCGAGAACGTGGATTTCATTAAATACCTTGGTGTGACAATCACACACAATTGAGATGTAATACACATGTTAGCAACATGTGTACTAAGGCAAATAGAACGCTTGGTTTCCTGAGGCGAAATCTTCACCAGTGTCTTCAGTATGTAAAAGTGGCAGTATTTAAGGACTTGTTCGCCCATTCTTGGAATATGGTCGTTGTGTCTGGGACACCAGTGGAGAAATGGAGAAATTGAAATAGTCCAGAATAGGGCTACTAAATTTGTAACAAGCAATTTCTGCTTTGAAACTGGAATCATGACTGGAATACTAGGAAAATTAAGATGGGAGTCTCGAAAAGACAGTAGGCTCATACTATACAAAGATCTAAAGATGAACTTGTTCCACCAGCTTTGCACTGTAGAAATCACCATTCATTTGCGTTTCAGACCCTTACTGCAAGGACTGATATTTATAAAGAATCGTTCCTCCCAAGAACCATAAGAAATCGGAATGCCCTTCCCGATTCGATTATTGCGACAGCTGAAGGTGCTGAGGATTGTGTAGTTAAGTTTACCTCTTTGATAAGAACTAGGTAGACTTGCCCAAGTCCCTACATTTAAATTTTTATTTATTTATTTTTTACATTTTTATACCAAATGAAAGTCCCTTTAAACAAAATAATGTGTAAAAGTATATTTAGTCTTCATCTCTGAATTTCACAATTTTCATTCAAGATTGTGTTGCTATTTTATTTTTTTGTGTGTAAACAATTAATTCTACATTGGACACCTAATTAACAGATTTGGGCAAGTCTAAGAACTAGGGACCAACTTCCATATCACAGGTCCGGGTGTATGAATGTTATCTGACGTGTCACCGGTAACGGTTCTGATTATGATTCTGATTCACAACAGAAGAACCGCAATAAAACGGTCAGTAAAAAGTTTTTGTTTTTTTTTTTTTTGCTGAAGGATTTTAATGCCTGTTTTTGGACTTAACACATAACAACGTTCCCATTGTTTGAAAATACAAAACGAAAGTATTACAAAACCAGAACCTATATGCCAACAAAGTTCTGTGGCTAGACATTTGTGATAAGGTGTAGTTCTGTCATCACCAGCGTTTACTTCAGGGCAACCCTCTTGAACCCCACTTTTATACAGCCAAACTGGGGTTTACAGGGGTAAAGCATATTTTTATTATTTTTGCTATATAATACATATTTTTGTACTCGTTATCGTGTACCCACAATCAATATTTTGAGCAGAAATAAGAAAATACCACACGTTTTAGCTCACCTGAGCACGAAGCGCTCAAGTTGAGCTGTTGTGATCACGCTGTGTCCGTCGTACGTGCGTCGTGTGTCGTACTTCGTCAATATTTACCTTTTCACCCTCTAGAGGTTACAGTTTAACTTCATTTGTCATGAAACTTTGGCAGAATGTTTGTATTGATGGTATCTATGTCAAGTTTGAATATAGTTGTATATGGGTCATGTCAGATCAAAAACACGGTCACTAGGTCAAATTTCTTTGAAACATTGTTCACCTTCTGGAAACGATAATGTTGCTTTAATCTTTATGAGACCTTTCCAAAATGTATGCCTAGCCTTGATCAAGGTTATGTTTGCATATTGGTCATGTCAGTTGAAAAACTAGGTCACTGGGTCAAATTTCTTTAAAAACTTGTTCCCCCTCTAGAGGCTACAGTTTTGCGTTAATATTCATGAAACTTTACCAGCATGTTTGCCTTGATGATATCTGGGTTGTATTCGCATATAGATTGTGTCGGATAAAAAACAAGGTCACTAGGTCAAAGTGCGTCAAAACTTCTTTCACCCTCTAGATGCCACACTTTTGCTTCAATCTTCATTACACTTTACCAGAGTGTTTGTCTTGGTGATATTAAGGTCATATTTGAATATAGGCCATGTCGGGATCAAAAACTAGGTTATTAGGTCAAATGTCTTTAAAACCTGGTTCACACTCTAGAATCTATAAGTTAGCGTCAGTCTTCATGAAACTATACCACAATGTTAGCCTTGATGCCATCAAGTTGAAATTTGAATATGGGTCATGTCAGATAAAAAAAAACTAGGTCACTAAGTCAAATTTCTTTAAAACGTTGTTCAGACTCTAGAGGCTAAAGTTTTGCTTCAATCTTTATGACACATTACCAGAATATTTGCCTTGATTATAACTAGGTCGGGTTCGAATATGGGTTATGTGCAGTCAAAAACTAGGCCACACATTGTTCAACCTTTAGTGGCCACAATTTGGCTTCAATCTTCCTGAAACTTTACCAGAATGTTTGTCTTGATAATATCAAATTCATGTTAAAATATGGGCCATGTCGGGATAAAAAAACTAAGTCATAAGGTCAAATTACATTAAAAAATAGAAGTGGAGGCAATGATCAGGAATCGATACAATCAACCAACAGCTCCCATCAGAGACATCAAAGGGAAAGAAACACAAACATGAAACAACAACCCAATGGAAACATAATAGCGGAAAACCAAAAGGACAGTTACTTTCCCACAAAATGACAAATAGGCTATCCAAATTAAATAATATATGCAAAACAAACACCCAAAGACAAACCATAACAAAAATAAACCGCGACAGAAGAACCGCCTTGGAACGGTCAGCGGAATCGAATTCCACTGGGGGGCTTAAAGTGATTTTACGTGGCCACAATCCTCGCCCTTACTTCCGTCGCGATTTGGACAAATAATTTGTTCAGTCGGCATGAAGGCCCCCTAACTCATCAGTGCAACATCTCTGTGAATACAAATAATCAAACAATCACAGAGATGAAACAACGGTGAGGACTCGGCAGCAAGAAACCACTGACATGCTGGAGCAAAAGAAAACGAACAGTTAGACTCCGATGGGCCAGACCAGAGATAGAGCATCAGGTACCAACCAACATTACCTTGAATTAGATCTCTCTTATTCTCAATAAGCCTTTACGCTGGAACCGTCATAGAATCTAAGGCCTGACCTACCGGCGTGCAATTAAAGAGAGAAGCAAAGTTGTCAACCGTGATTGGGTTAACTACCATGCATGCAGTCTGTCATATAACATTTATGTTGTACCCAATCTATCGAAGAATGATTAAACGAAATTGGGTGCTGAAGTCAGTGCGGTTATATATATTTCTGAATTTATATACTAAATCACCATGAAATTCGGGTTCCAATAGACTATGTCCCACTTTACGGCAGTACGAGGTAACGGTTTATGAATATTGTGATCAATTAGTGAGACTTCTTCGCTTTCTACGGTCTTACTGTGTGTGTTGCCGAAGGCCAAGACAAGCTTCCTACGCTATACTGGTTACCAAAACATTATAAAAGACCTTACAAAGCACGGTTTATTGCAAATTCTAGCTCTTGCACTACCACTGAACTGTCTAAATTATTAGCTTCCTGTCTTACTGCCATTAAAAGCACGTGATTAAATATTGTGATAAAGTCTTTGAAAGATCAGGAAGAAATCTGTTTTGGTCTATAAAATATTCGAATGAGGTCCAAGGCGGCTCTTCTGTGGCGATTTATTTATGTTGTTGTTTGTTACTTACTGTGTGTATCACTTGTGTCTTTTAATTTTGGATGGCCATATGGCCATTTTGTGGGAAAGTAACTGTCCTTATGACCTTCCTTTGTTTAGGTGTCCATTGTGGTCTGGTCGCTTAATGTTAGTATTTCTTTCTCTTTGGTGTCTTTTATGGGTGGAGTAAGTTAATTGTATCAATTCCTGATCTTTGTTTTACTTCTACTTTAAATAAATTGAAATCCAGACATTTCCGTGCTTCAAGTCTGTCTACTTACGATTTTTTTCACTCTTTACACTACACTTCCTCATAATCCTGTAAAAGAAAAGCTTAATGATTTAATTGAATAGGCTTTTCACAGAGAAGATTCTCTCTATCTTGCATGTAATGTCAGAAATGCATTTTTCACTTCTAAAGAACATAAGAATTATACACTTTGGTCATGTCAGAAAGTGTGTGATGCCCTCACCTTTCTACTTGACAATATTTATATTAGATTCGGTACTAAGTTATTTAGACAAATTGTGGGCATTCCGATGGGTACGAATTGCGCACCTTTTGTGGCTGATCTATTCTTGTATTGTTATGAAAGAGTCTTCATGTTGTCGCTTTCCATTGATAACCAATCTGAAATTATTGAAGCTTTTAGCTCCACTTCTAGATATTTAGATGATTTATTAAATATTGATAATACCTATTTCGATGGTTTGATCAGTCAGATTTACCACCCAGAACTTCTGTTAAATAAAGCAAATTCTTTTGATACAGAGGCCCCGTTTTTGGATTTACATCTATCTAATTGTAGATGGGTTTGTTTCGTGCAAAATTTATGATAACGCGATGACTTTGATTTTGAGATTGTAAATTTTCCTTTTTTGGATGGTGATGTTCCTCGTGCGCCATCCTATGGCGTTTATATTTCGCAATTAATTCGATTTGCAAGAGTGTGTAGTCATGTAACTGACTTCAACACTCGTAATAAATTATTAACGGCTAAACTTCTTAATCAGGGTTATCGGTACCATAAACTACGCAAAGCCTTTTCAAAATTTTATAGACGCCATTCTGATTTAATTTCAAAATTCAATATTGGACTTAAATCTCTTCTGCAACAAGGTCTATCGGAACCCGAATTTTATGGTGACTTAGTATATAAATTCAGATAAATATGTAACCGCAATGACTTCAGCACCCAATTTCGACAAATCATTCTTCGATATAAAAAGATTGGGTACAGCGTGGATGTTAAACGACAGACTGACCCGGGGTTGGGGTGGGTGGGGGGGGGGCTTTAATCGATTTTACGTGGCCACAACCCTCGCCCTTAGTTCCGTCGCGATTTAGACAAATAATTTGTTCAGCCCGCATGAAGGCCTCCAAACTCATCAGTGCAACAAAACCTTGTTCACCATCTAGAATCCATAATTCTGATCCAACCTTTATGAAACTTTACCAGAATGTTTGCCTTGATGATGTTACGTTTGAATTCAATTATGGGTTATGTCAGGTCAACAAACTAAGCCACTCGGCGTAATCGCGTTGCAACCTTGTTCACGCTCTAGAGGCCACAGTTTTGCTTCAATCTTCATGAAACATGGCCATAATGTTAGTCTTGATGATATCTACGTCAAAAAAATTGGAATATGGGTCATGTCAGGTTAAAAACTAGGTCACCAGGTCAAATTTCTTTAAAACACTGTCCACCCTCTAGAAATAAAGTTTCGCTTGAAATTTCGTGAAACTTTGCCAGATTGTTTGACTTTATAATATCTTAGTCGAATTTCATTACAAATACACTGTAACCTTAATCGCCCGAAAAATGAAAAACTTAAGTTGAAAAAAATTGTGATATTTTTCTTATTTCTGCTCAAAATATATATTGTGGGTACATCGAGGCGATTCTAACGGGTACCCACAATCTATATTTTAGAGCAGAAGTAAGAAAAATAAGGTTTACACCTGTAAACCCCTGTTTTTTCTATACAAAAGTGGGGTTCAAAGGGGTCAAAATTATATAGGCGTGTTTACGTGATGGAATATGGGTCAATCGGATTAAAAAAACTTGGTTAAATTATGATAAACCCTTGTTCACCCTCAATAGGCCATACGTTTGCTTCAATCTTTTGTCTTGATGATATCTATGTCGAGTTTGAATATGCTCTATGTCAGATCAAAAACTAGGGTACCAGATCAATTTTCTTTAAAACCTTGTTCACCCTCTAAAGGTCCCAATGTGCCTTCAATCTTATAACACTTTACCTGGTGGTATCTGGTTCGAGTTTGAATATAGGTCATGTTGGGTCAAAAATAGGTCACAAGGTCAAATTGGGTTAAAACCTTGTTTCCCCTCTAGTTTTACATAGGCTTATATAGGGAAAATCTTTAATACGCTTGTTGTCTTAAACCGGAAGGCCCAGGCCTATGATATGTTGTACACAGTTTCGTCTAGTGGACCTCTGCCAGTATTGTTCAATTTTATAGCCCTGGGACCAACAATGACCCTGCACGGGGACTCACTTGTTATACAAAGACTTATACAGGGGAAAATATACCTTTAAAAATCTTCTTTACTGAAACCAAAAGGCCCAGGACTTTGAGATATTTGGTCCACAGCCTCTGTCAAGATTGTTCAAATTATAGCCATGAGGCCAAAATGGCCCCGCCCAGTGTTCACATATTTTACATGGAACCTTTAAAACTCTTCTTGCCCGAAACTAGAATGCCCAGGCCTTTAATATGTGGTGCACAACTTTGTCTAGTTTCTCAAGAAGCACGTCTGACCATGAAGTTAGAGGTTGCGCGTTTTAGATCCCATCACGTGAATAAGTCCGTGAAATGAAGACCCCCCCCCCCATCACTAAACCCCACTTAATATAGAGATAACTGGGGTGTACGGGGGTATGCATTATTTTCCTTATTTCCGCTCTAAGACAAAGGTTGTGGGTACTCGTTAGAACCGCCTCCATGAGGCGGTGAGGCGGTTCTAACGAGCACCAACAATCTATGTTCGCAGTATAAATGAAAAAAATATCAGGGATTTTCATAAAAAAGTAGCCATTTCGGAGAAAATATGCACTATGTCGCAGGGGTTTGTTATCGTAATGCAATCATGCTACATACATGCATTCCATGCAAATTGATCATTGGCTGCTTTCTACCATCATTCTCCCCTTCCACTGATTCAAGAAGGGCAGTTGTCTGTTACTGGCGAAAGTCTGGTTAATCACTTAGATCTAAGCCTGTCCAGGAATAGTTGGGTTAGGTTAACTGACCTCAATTGACATAATCCTAATTGTTTGAAAGGCCCAAATCTGCCAAGCACCATCACATGTCTCCTAAGGCCTGTATAACACAGTTATTGAACATTCAGTCTGTCATCCCAAACCATTTATTTTCAACACATTTTAAACAAACATAGTCCTATGGAATGTGCTAGAGCCAGTGACACTCATGTAAGCGAAATAGGGCCCTCTGAACCCTCTTGTTCAACTTAAAAATTGCTTTTTCTTTTTTTTTCTTTCGATGGTAAAATTTATAATGTATTTGTATAGGCGTGTTTTCGTAATGTGGGGGGGGGTGGGAGTTATGAAGCTGCCAAAATATCAGGGAGGTGTGGATTAATTGTATCGAGTCCTGGTCTTTGCCTTCACTTCTATTTTTTTCTATTTCATTTAAAAAATAAATACAAACAAGAGGCCCATGGGCCACTATGCTCACCAGAGCTCAGGTGGGCACTGCCAAATTGCAGCCATGTATTTAACATGATATCATTTTAATCTGCTAAATGAACCCCCATATCCAAATGAGCATCCATGTGGACTCAGTATATGAAACATTAGGCCTTTTATGAAGTAGAGGGGGTGGGGCATGGACCCAATGGAGCCCTGGTTGGTATCACTAAATGTGTCTTATCACAAAGAACAAGAATATATATGGTTTAGCAGTGGGGATCCGCATGGCTGGAGATATAAGTGGAGGGGTTGGAGCATGCCCTGTCGTTCCCAGGAAAGCCCAAGATTGTTATCCCTAAATGTGTCTCTTCATAAGGACCAAGTATATATATGGTTTAGGGGTGGGAATCAGAACGGTTTCCAAGATATCCTTTCATGAAGTGGAAAGGAGAGGACTGGCCCCTGCGGACACACCTACAGTAGGTGTGCTAATAATAAGGAACAAGAACATATATGAATATGGGGTGGGGATTTAATGGTTTCTGAAATATATGGCCTTTTATGAAGTGGAAGGGCGGGGCACATTGCCTCAGCACAAAGAGACCCCCAAGTTGGTGTGACTGAATGAGTCTTATCATAAGGAACAAGAATATATATGGTTTAGGGTGGGGATCTGAACTATTTCTGAGATATGTGGCTTTTAATGAAGTCAAGCGGTGGAGCAAGGCCCGGGCATACCCAGGGGACTCACAAGCTGGTGTCAATGAATGTGCCTTATCATAAGGAAGATGAATATATATGGTTTAGGGGTGGGGCTCTGAACAGTTTCTGAGATATAAGGCCTTTTGTGAAGTGCAGGGGTGGGGCAAGGCCCAGGGAGACCCCCAGGTTGGTGTCAATAAAAGTGTCTAATCATAAGGTACAATAATATATGGTTTAGGGGTGGGGATCTGTAAGGTTTCCGAGATATTGTGATATTATGAAATGGAGGGGGTGGGGCATAGCCCCAGCACATCCCCTGGGACCCCCAGGTTGGTGTCACTGAATGTGTCTCATCATAATGAACAAGAACATATATGGTTTAGGGGTGGGGATCTGAACAGTTTCTGAGATATATGGCCTTTTGTGAAGTGAAGGGGTGGGGCATGGCTCCGGCGCACCCCGGAAGACCCCCAATTTGGGGTCAATGAATGCGTCTTATCATAAGGAGCAAGAATATATATGGTTTAGGGGTGGGGATATGTAAGGTTTCCCAGATATTGGGCCTTTTATGAAATGGAGGGGCGGGACATGGCCCCGGCGCATCCCGGGGGACCCCCAGTGTGATGTCACTGAATGCGTCTTATCATAAGGAACACGAGTATATAGGGTTCAGGGGTGGGGATCTGAATGGTTTCCGAGATATTGGGCCTTTTATGAAGTGGAGGGGGTGGGGCATGGCCTCGGCACATCCCGGAGGACCTCCAGGTTGGTATCACCGAATGCGTCTTATCAATAGGAACAAGAATATATATGGTTTAGGGGTGGGGATCTGTAAGGTTTCTGAGATATAAGTCATTTTATGAAGTACTGGGGGCGGGGCATGGCCCCGGCACAACCTACTGGACCCCCAGGTTGACATAACAGCATATGGCTGAGAGAAGTTTACTAAAAGAACATTTCTATGAAAGTTTTGTCAAAATATCTGCAAAGGCTTTGTAGTTAATGCCATTTTTCAATTTTCCCCATTATAAGTCTATGGAAAATCTAAGTTGCCATAGCAACCAAACTAAAGAGCCGAATTTCATAAAAAAAAACACAAAACCTGTAAAGGCAAATATGGTGAATATTTCCATAAACTTTCAGCCTCATAGAGCATACGGTTTCTGAGGAGATGATTTTTTAAGTATTTTTTTTTCTTTTTTTTCATTTTGGTTTCCATGGCAACCAATACAAATGAGCAGTAGGCCTAAAATCATATGGCAGATAGTAGATTGCCTAAGGAATATTTCTATGAAAGTTTTGTCAAAATATCTGCAGTGGCTTGGCAGTAAATGCCATTTTTCAATTTTCCCCATTATAAGTCTATGGGAGCTCTAAGTTGCTATAGCAACCAAACTAATGGGCCAATTTTCATAAAAAAACACAAACTTTCAATCCCCTAGCCCAAGGATACTACAGATAAAATTTGGGCTGAATCGGTCCAGTGGCTTCAGAGAAGAAGATGTTTGAAAGTGTTGACGTCAGACGACGACGACAACGACGACGGCGACGGACAACTGCCTATCCTATAAGCTCCCCCGGAGCCTTCGGCTCTGGTGAGCTAAAAAACGCTAAACTGGGCTGAGGCGTTCAATGCGATCATCAATTTGTCGTACGCTGAAGTAGCCTAGAGAGCGGTAAACGTTAAGAGAAACAATGCTTCTGTCTGCTAATCACGTGAACAAGTCCATAAAATGAACGCCCCCTTAAACCCCACTTTATAAAGAGAAAACTGGGGTTTAAGGGGTTTACATCATTTTTACTCTAAGACACAGCTTGTAGGTACTGGTTAGAATCGCCTCAATGAGGCGGTTCTAACGAGCACCCACAACCTATGTTTACTGTATAAATAAGAAAAATATCATCGACTTTCATCAGAAAAGTAGCCATTTTTGGAGATATGAAAAATGCACTATGTCCCACGGATGTGTTATCGAAATGAATTTACTCGGAACATATAGACGTGCGCCCATAAGGATACGCTTCACCATGATTTGCCAAAATATGATGCATATTTCAAAAATAGCATTTTTTATTGACAGTTTAACTATCCCAGTGAAACACACAGTTTTTGATAGCGCAAAATATTAAGCGAGATATTTGCAGGAATAGGAAATTTTAACTATATTGTGAGATATTTTTTGGTTTCAGTTTAAGCATGACGTTCAATGGCCATAACATTTTCACAGTTTCGCCTAGAAACACACTACACATGGCATAAATCATTTCTACTCACCGTCTCCAAGTATTTGTTCTCTGTAAAAGACATTAGTATTGGCTCGCCAAATAATCACAGATCTTTTAACCCTCCATGAGTGATGTTCCGTTTGTAAAGTAGCCCATTTAACTGACGGGGTCAAAATGGAATAACAGGTCTGAAAGAATTTCATTGGTTGACTTGAAACATTACTTAATTATCTGAAATTCACCGGAGTCCAACTGTTGGTTTTCTTTTGCTCTTGCATTTCAGTTATTTCATGCTGTTGAGTCCTCATCGTTATTTCACTTCCGTAGCCGTTTGATTTTTATGTTCTCGGATGAGTTAGAAATCCTCCATTCGGAATGAACAAATTAGATGTCTAAATCACGACAGACGGCCCCCGCCCATTTGGGCTTGAAAAAATAAATGGGCTGCATGATGCTTCCACGCAGAGCCGAATCCGACCGCACACGAGTACTGGTTAATCGCTTAGAGGATCTAAGCCTGCCCAGGCAAGGCGATGCGAGTCGGACCGTCCATGCTTATAGACCCTATTGGTGTCTTTGGGCGACAGGGCTTGAGATGTCATTTAATCTCAATGACGGTTAAAAGTCCCACAAAATTGGAAGCAACGTCTCAAAAATGACCTATACAGTGTTGACGGGGACGGTAAACATCAAATCAAACAAAACAAACAATTATCACGACAGAACAATGGGCGAGGATCGTGGCCACGTAAAACTCATTTAAGCTCCCAGTAAAAAACTTTGACTGACCCTTCCAAAGCGGTACTTTTGTTGTGGGTTATTATTGTTATAGTTATCCTTGGGCCGATTTGATTCACACTTTGATTCTCTGATGGGAAATTTGATTCAAACTTTGAATCTGGTGTCTCTTAATCACGTGAACAAGTCCGTGAAATTAACATCCCCTTAAACCCAACTTTATATCGAGACAGTGAGTGGTTGAGTTTTACGTCTCACCAACAGCTAAGGTCATACGGAGACGGGACCTCGGTTTAAAGACTCATCCGAAAGTCTGCTTTATATCGAAAATGGGGTGTACGGAGGTGTACATATCTCCACAATGGCTACTTTCTAAAGAAAATCCGTGATATTTTTCTTATTTCTGCTCCAATAAATAGGTTGTGGGTACTCGTTACGAGCACGGTTCTAACAAGCACCCACAACCTATGTTTACAGTATAAATAAGAAAAATATCACGGATTTTCTTAAGAAAGTAGCCATTTGGAGATATGAAAAAATGCACCATGTCACACGGGTGTGTTATCGTAATGTTATGGGATGTGTGGTTTGATTGTATCAATTCCTGATCATTGCCTTCACTTTTATTTAGCAGGAAAATAGCTAAAATCTTTCCACTCCAATGAACAAGATGTCCCGCAGAGCTAAATATAGACAAATATTTAAACAACAAATTTTATTCCTCCTCGGCCATTGTCGATACAACTTCAAAGAAATGTCGCTTATGTGACCCTCCGACTCCGACATCACGTGAACAAGTCCGTGAAATAAAGACCCCCTAAACCCCACTTTATATTGAGAAAACTGGGGTTTACGGGGGTAAACATCATTTTCCTTATTTCTGCTGCAAGTTTATTGAGGCGGTTCTAACGAGCGCATAAAACCTATGTTTGGGGTAAAAATAAGAAGAATATCACAACGTTTCATCATATAATAACTTTTGTTTTGAGGAATGAAAGAATGCACTATAATACACGGATGTATTATCATAATTTCTACCCCAATAACCATGAAGGTGGCGCTTTAATGAAAAAGATGGCCGACAGAGCTAAAAATAGACACAACTTTAAACGATAACTCCTCCAATACCTTTGGTTTCATTTCACTGAAACGTCACAGGAACGTTGCTTACGTGACAGTCTACAAAAATGGTTTTGCAACAATGAAGAACTTACATGTAGAAATATCTTTAAATGACAACCTCTCCTAAACTCTTAATCCAGTTTCAAGAATGTTGCCCAAGTGATCAGCTATCTAATTGCAACTGTTATGCTTCACGGAACAAGATGGCGGCTAGTTATCCGCATGACGTTTTTAAGCTTTGTGACGTCTTGGAATCGGGTGAGCGTTTCAAGGCCAGCTATGTCCTCTTTGCTTATTTTTTGTGTGCGTCACGAAAACACGCCTGTATAATTTTGACCTCCTTGAACCCCACTTTTTAAAGTAAAACTTGGGTTTACAGGGGTAAACTTTATTTTTCTTATTTCTGCTCTAAAATATAGTTTGTGGGTACTCGTTAGAACCGCCTCGATGTGGCGGGGTACTCGTTAGAACTGTCTCGATGAGGCGCTTCTATCGAGTACTCACAATCTATATTTTGAGTAGAAATAAGAAAAAAAGTCAGAAGTTTTGGTCTAAAAATTTTCATTTTTGTTGGTAAAATTTTCTATATAATTGAATAGGCACGTTTCCGTAATGGGGCGTGGGGTGAAGTTGCATTATCATGCAAGTTAGATTCAATTACCAATCGCTATAAAAGTTCAGTCGAGTGAGTGAATGACTGAGTGTTACGTCTCACCAACAGCTAAGGTCATACGGAGACGGGACCTCGGTTTAAAGGCTCATCCGAAAGTCTGGAAAATCCGGGATCGATCCTGCGATCCCTGGTTTACAAGGCGAGTAGCATAACCACCTTCTAAAAGTTCAGTCGGGTGTCCAGCATTCCCTAAATGATATCTGAATGACGCCGCTATCTTTCTTTTTTATTTTGGTTAAACGACCATTTCAAGAGTATTTAACTTATTTTGAGACGATCATAAATCCGTGGCAGGCGAAAACCTGAGTACGGGGAGAAGAACACCGAACCTTTCCGATGATTGCAGAAGCTGGCGTCTGATATGTGACCCGAGCGAGGCTCGAACCACCGATTAAGAGTCAGCACTCTCACCCACTGGACCACGGAGGCCCGTGACGCCTGTATCTTGTTTGACTCAAACGTTACCACTTTCAGACACCCATACAGTCCCCGCCCATCGGGGCTTGAAGAAATAAATGGGCTGCATGATGCTTCCACGCAGAGCTGAAACCGACCGCACACGAGTACTGGTAAACCGCTTAGAGGAGCTAAGCCTGCCCAGGCAAAGCGGTGCGAGTCGGATCGGCCATGTTTATATACCCTATTGGTTTCATTGGGCGACAGGGCTTGAGATGTCATTTATCTCAATGTCGGGTAAAAGTCCCACAAAATTGGAAGCAGGGTCTCCAAAATGACCTATACTGTGTTGACGGGGACGTTTAACCTCAAATCAAACAAACAAAATCAGACACCCATAATGCCCCCTTTTCGCTGACGGGTTATATGATGTAAACATACAAATAAAACGACTAAGTCTTAAAACTTAAATAAAACATCAATTGCTGACCAAGAGGAAACACGGCTTTGGATAAGAAATTATTTGTTTAAGGAGGTGTTTACATTTGTCAGTGCAAAAATACGGGTAATTTTAGTTACAATTTGGACTATTTGGAATTCTTATATAGCAATAAACATAACTAACTAAATAAGTAATTTAATTTGTATGTAGGATCTTGACTGCATTCCATCACGGAAACACGACAGTCACTATATTATTTTGACCCCCTGAAACCCCAATTTTATATAAAACTGGGGTTTGTTAGGGTAAACCTTATTTTTCGTATTTCTGCTCTAAAATATAGATTGTGGGCACTAGTTAGAACCGCCTCGATGAGGCGGTTCTAACGTGTACCCTCAATCTATATGTTGAGCATAAATAAGAAATATATCACAATTTTTCATGTTAAAAGTTTCACTTTTTGGCGGTAAAATTTACAATGTATTAGTATAGGCGTGTTTTCGTAATGGTTTACTACAACACGTAAACAAGTCTGTGAAACGAACACCCCTTTAAACCCCACTTCATATGGAGAAAACTGGGGTTTATGGAGGCATACAATATTTCTCTTATTACTGTACTTAGACATAAGTCGTACGTGTAACGTCTCAATAAGGCGGTTCTAGAGAGAACGCATAACCAATGCTTGGAGTAAGAAACAGTATCACAAAATTTCATCAAATCACGAAAACACGCCTATATAATTTTGACCCCATTGAACCCCACTTTTACATAGAAAAACTGGGGTTTCAGGGGGTATACCTTATTTTTCTTATTTCTGCTCTAAAATATAGATTGTGGGTAATCGTTAGAACCGCCTCGATGAGGCGGTTCTAACGAGTGCCCACAATCTTTATTTTGAGCAGAAATAAGAAAAATATCATAATTTTTCATCATAAAATTTTCTTTTTTTTCGGCGATAAAGGTGACTATGTATTTGTATAGGCGTGTTTGCGTAAAATGACGAAATTGAAGAAATGAAAACAAGGATCTGTTATCTCAGTGATATCTTGGATTATATTACCTATTTCGTGTGGAACTGCACCTTGAAGTATGGCGCCCTTTTTGGACATTTGCAAACGGTGTAGACCAAGATCAGACGCCGCTCAGACGCCGCAGAACGCGGCGTCTGATCTGTGTTTACACCGTTTGCTTAAATGGCAGACATGTATGTAAAACTTGTTATAAATTATATCTTCTACCGCATACATACAGCAGGTGTCCGTTTTGAAATTTAGGGCTGTCAGATGACTTTTACTGTGACCCAAAGTTACCACATGAACCTGAGGTATGTTGCTACTGTCTACGTGAGTATGGTAAAATCCCGCTATTAAGACCACCTAAAATTAAGACTAATTCTGCTTCAAAAAGCTTATTTAGTAGACTGCAGTTATTCTTTCTTTGGGTTTTCTGTCTACAGTGTTTTCTGGTCAGAAACCTCCGCTTGGACTGTTCAAAAGTGGTCATAAAGACCACTTTTGAACAGTCCCAAAGGTGGTCTTAATATAGGAATGTTACTGTAATACTGACCGCTGAAATATTTGTACGCAACTCCGGTAGTGGTTATTTATTGCCGCTTTTCGTGTTCCTCGACCGGCCTTGGTAGCTCCGTCGGATGCGCGTCAGACTGGTGATCAGGAGGACGCGGGTTCGATTCCTGCCGTGATCGGCAACATTCTTTATATAGTGGAGATTGATCATGGTCCTTCTCTCCCTTCCGCTGATTCAAGTAGGTCAGTTGTCAGTTTCTGGCTGTACTGGTTAGCCGCTTACGTACATGTATAACCCTGCGCAGGAAAAGTGTGGATAAGTAAAATTACCGGCCCAAAAATGACCTAAATAGCGTTAGCTGGGCCGTTAAATAAACAAACAAACATGACATCAGAGTGTTATATGTAAAATCTGGGGACTTGGTTCGTGTACTTAGCATTGTGGAGCGCCATGGGCAGTGGTAAGCATCGGACTTGAGATCGAGAGGTAGCAGGTTCGATGCCCGCAAGTGCCATGTGTTGTTTCCTTGAGCAAGATACTTTATCCACATTGCTTAGTACTGGTTCCTACCCAGGAAAAGAAGGGCCACATGGAAGAATTGTACTAGTACTAAATGTGTTACCCTCTATAAATAAGGTCGTGTATTATTATTATTATTATTATTATTATTATTATTATTATTATTATTATTGGCAAGATCAGATGTCACAGAACGCCATAGAACACGTTGTCTGATTAGAGTATACACTGTTTGTTAATAAAGTGGAATTAAGGTTTAAGCCTCAGCAGTATTTTCCCAGCCTTCACTCAGAGACAACCGACACACCAGTACTGTCAGTACTTTGTTGAAGGGGAATGGGAACACCTGGTAGATTTTTTCCGCCATTTTTCAAAGGGAGACAACTTTCGGGACTTCCTGTTCGTTTTTCTATAAGCCCTGTCCTACTGGAAAAGGGGTCTACTCTTAAAGGAAAGAATCTGCTCCTCAGGAGCAAATTCTTTCCTTTAAGAGTTGACCCCTATTGACATGGGAAACAAAAATACTTTTGCAGGAGTTGTCTCCCTTGAAGGTGTTTCCATTCCCCTTAAACGGGTTAATATGATGTCCGTCGTTCTTTTCAGTCTGATGCGAGAAGGATGGTGAAAAGAAGAACGTTGACCTCCATTTTGAGTGTTACTGTGATTTCACTAATTATGATCTACTGTGGAGAACGGCTTCTGGATAGAACACGACGGACAGACGCTACGGGTGCGCAATTAAGAGAGGAAAACATTGAATCTGTCCAGAAGGTAGCATCACGAAAACACGCCTGTAATTTCGACCCCAATAAACCCCACTCTATATAGTGACACTGGGGTTTACAGGGGTATACATGATTTTTCTTTTTCTGCTCAAAAACATTGATTACGATAACACACCCGTGAGATATGGTGCATTTGTACATCTACAATATGGGTGCTTTTCCGATAAAACTCCGTGATATTTTTCTTAATTATACTGCAAACATAGATGGCTTGGCAAAAATAAGAAAAATAATGTACATGTAGACCCGTAAACCCCAGTTTTCTCTATATATAGTGGAGTTTAAGGGGCGTTCATTTTACAGACTTGCTGAAGTGATGGATTGTGGGTACTCATTAGAACCGCCTCGCGCCGAGGCGGTTCTAACGAGTTCCCACAATCTGTGTTTGGGGCAGAACTAAGGAAAATAAAATATTTTTTATCTGAAAAGTTTCATTTTTCGGTGGTAATGTTTTCCAATATATTTTAATAGAGTGTGACCAGGCATCATGACGAGGTGCGAAGAGCTGGCTTGCCCCCAGACTACTTCCAAAGAGATTATATAGAAGACAACAATCTAGTCGATAGACTGGTACCATTTCTCAAGTCAAATACTGACGTTGTAGACGAAATTCAGAGAATACAAATAAATATGTTAAGAAACCTAATAGGAAAATTCAAGTTTGCAATGTTGTTTAATTTTGCAGCTTTTGAAAATAAAGGGGATCCAGCTATAACAGTTGGTGAGCTTCATATTATTAGAAAGTTAGGAATTGAACTGGTTTTTCATTGTGAAACTTACTGTAAAAGAAAGCCTCTGGAGATTGCCAGAAAGTTGAGTAAACAGTACACCACTGATGATCTAGTCATACTGATGCACGGGGGAGGCAATTTGTTGTCCTATCTTGCCGAAGATAAAAACAGGAAAATGGTTTTAGAACATTTTCCGGATTTTAACGTGGTATTGTTTCCTCAGAGTCTGTGGCACAATGCCACACCGGAACAAACAAAGAATATCAGACCGTGTACTCCAGACATAAACATCTGACGTTTCTATATAGGGATAGAAATTCGTATGATTTAGGGAAGAATATTTTCCCAAATGTGAAATGCTACCTTATGCCTGATATGGCTTTTCAAATCGGTGCGGTACATCGATTCATAGTTCCAACACACGATATTATCTGGCTTCAAAGAAGCGATAAAGAATCGATGAGGTATAAGATTCCGACTTCTATACACGGATATGACATCATTGTGCAAGACTGGTGGGAATGGAAAACCCTAAGAACGAATTCCAGACTGGAGGACCCCATTCTGATTGCAGCAAATGGAATGATGTTCTTGCAGCGTGGAAGAGTAGTTATAACAGACCGTTTGCATGGACACATTTTGTCCGTCCTTTGTGGAATACCACATGTTGTTCTTGACCATGCGAACAGAAAAATATCATCTTTCATGCAGTCATGGACAGGAGGAATACACAATATTCTTGTGGCCCATTCAGCAGCCGACGCGCTGGACAAAGCTCTTCAATTACTCAACAACTTTGATAATAAAGTTCCTGAGACCCTAACATTCAGAAAAAGCATTGGATTCGGACGTAATTTCAGTGACAGGACCTGAGATAAATGAAACGGGATACAGGCATTCCCAACAGGCACATGACGTAATTGTGACGTCACATCAAAGTTGGTACATTGTCATGACGTTTATGCAACGTCACATCAACGTCGGTGCAACGTCATGACGTTGCATCGACGTTGATTTGACGTTGCCCTAGCGACGTGTGCTTGTTGGGTAACTACAAGATTATTCAATCCACATAGTTTCTTTTCTGCATTTCCATCACATTACGATAATACACCCTGGCCCCCACCCATAGGGGTTTGAAGAAATATATGGGCTGCATGATGCTTCCACGCAGAGCTGAATCCGGCCCGCGCACTAGTACCGGTAAACCGCTTAGAAGATCTAAGCCTGTTCAGGAACCGCGGTGCGAGGTGTACCGCCCATGCTAATAAACCGTATTGGTTTCATTGGGCGACAGGGCTTGAGATGTCATTTCATCTCAATGTCGGGTAAAAGTCCCACAAAATTGGAAGCAACGTCTCCAAAATGACCTTTACAGTGTTGACGGGGACGTTAAACCTCAAATCAAACAAAAACGATAACACACCCATGCGACATAGTGCATTTTTCACATATCCAAAATAGCTACTTTTTCTGATGAAATTCCGTGATGTTTGTCTTATTTATACCGCAAACGTAGGTTATGATTTCCGACAGCCTATGTCTTGGAGCAGAAATAAGCACAATAATATATATCCCCGTAAACCCCATTTTTTCTATATAACGTGGGGTTAAGAGTGGTGCTTATTAAACGAACCTGTGGACATGATCACCACATTAAACATTTCATTCAATGTTTTTAGCTCACCTGGGCCAAAGACTCCACGGGAGCTTATAGTTTATTGGGTTGTACGTCGTCCGTCCACACATTTGACCATTAATATTTCTGCAACCTGCTGCCTGATCTCAACCATTTGTCATCTGAAGCATGACTCTGGTAGGGTATTTATGACATAAGCTTTTTCTCGAATTCGAATGAAAACTTTGATTGCTGTGGGCAACAACAAGGTCCAATAGACTTTCAATGGGAAAAAGTTTGTAATCACCGTAGCGCCTTCAGTTTTGATCGGATCTTTCTGAATCTTATAAGTAATGTGACTGGGAATAAACCTTGGATGAATTCGACAACCCGCTAAGTCGGCCCATTGATCATAGAGTTACGTCCCCTTGACTGCTGAAAATGCCTATATTTGACCTTGTCATCGCCGTATCCCCATCAGTTTTGATCAGGTCTCCCTGAAACTAACATATAAGTAAGTCAGGGTTAAAAGATCGGGTGAGTTTGAAAACTGGCGATGTCGGTCGTTAAGTCATGGAGTTACGTCCCCTACTGCCTCTGGTGGGACATTGATGACATAAGTTTTTAATCAAAATCAAATGAAAGCTTTGCCCCAAACATATACAGTGCGAAAACGCTTGTCATCATCGTAGCGCCTTCAGTTTTGATTGGATGATTCTGAAACTTATACGTAAGGTGTCTGGGGATAACAAACGGCTATATCGGTCCACTAATCATAGAGTTACTTCCCCTTTACTGCTGAAAATTCCTATTTTGACCTTGTCATCACCGAAGCCCCTTTAGAGTTTGAACGGATCTTGTTGAAAGTTACATATAAGTAAGTCGGGGTTGAAAGCTGGGATGTGTTAAACAAGAGGGCCATAATGGCCCTGGATATTATGGCCCTGAATCGCTCATCCGATCCTTATTATTCAGATAAAGAATTGGCATAAGATGCTAGACATATGAGTCAGCGGTTACATTTGACAATACAGAGCTGACTTGTATGACACTATCTGGACACATTGTCGACATTGAGAGTCAGGTCTTAGTGCAACAGGAGATGAAGCGGCTCAGTCTTACTAATAATATCACATGGTGACAAAGGGAGGGTGTGGTGCTTATGGGTGGGTGGTTCCCTTTGACAATACAGAGCTGACTTGTATGTCACTGTCTAGGCACCTTGTGGACATTGAGGGTCAGGTCCTAGTGCACTAGACAGAGATGAACCGGCTCAGCCTTAACCGCTTTTTTGTCGCCATCGGGTTATAATTTGAACAAACGTGGTAGAGGGCAACTAGAGGACGCTTCATTCCAAATATTAAAAACTTGTGCCTTCTGGTTTCTGACGAAAAGGTTTTTAAAGATTTTCCCTACGTAAGTCTATGTAAAATCAGTGGGCCCTGGGTCAGGGCCATTTTTGACCCCAGGGCTATGATTTGAATAATCTTGGTAGAGGTCACCCACATGAAGCTTCAAGCAAAATATCAAAGACCTGGGCCTTGTGATGTCAGAGAAGAATGTTTTAAAGGTTTTTATACCCCACCACACGATAGTGGCGGGGTATTATGATTTACCCTCCGGTGTCCGTCCGTCCGTCCGTACGTCCGTCCGTCCGTCCGTCCGTCCGCACCATTTCCGATCGATAACTTGAGTAATTTTTAACGATTTTTTTTTTTTCAAATTTTGTATACATGTATATATCGGGAATGAGTGGTATGGGATTGTTAATGGGCAAAATCCGTTAACATTTGACAGAGTTATGGCCCTTTTTAGTTCAAAATAAGGGGTTTTGGGGCGTTTCCGATCAATAACTTGAATATTTTTTCACGGATTTTCTTCAAATTTTGTATACACATTGGCATTGGGTATGAGTGGTTTGGGATTGTAAATGGGCAAAATACATTAACATTTAACGGAATTATGGTCGTTAAAAATTCCGATTAAATGGTTTTTGGGGACTTATTCCTTTACTATATGGAATATTTGGATGAAACTGCACTGATGTATAAACGACCATAATAAGCAGGTTTTGTGTTGTGAATACACAAAATGCGTTAACATATAACGAAAAATTGGTCGTTAACAATTCCCATTAAACAGTTTCTGCGCATTTATTCCTTTAATTTATGAAATATAATGATTATCACTGCCAGTGTAGTGGTTAGAGTGCTGAACTACAAATCCTATTGTTGACTATGAATCTGAGGGGCGTGAGTTCAAATCTCCGTCGAGAAATGGATTTTTTTTTTTTTTTTTCGTGTTTTCTTTTTTTTTTGTGTGTTCTTTTTTCTTTTTTCTTTTTCTTTCTTTTTCATTTTGGCAATGAATTTATTTATTTTTTTTATTTTTTTTTTAATTTTCCTCATTTTTTGTTTTCTTCATTCCTTTTTTTTCCCTTTTTCACCCTTTTCTTCTTTTTGTTATGCCCCATCACACAATAGTGCTGGGATATTACAATATACCCTCCGGTGTCTGTCCGTCCGTCCGTCCCCACCATTTCCGACCAATAACTGGATTAATTTGTGCTATGAATCTGAGGGGCGTGAGTTCAAACCCCCGTGGAGGAATGGAATTTTCTTTTTTTTTTTTTTTTTTTTTTTCCTTTTTTCTCGTTTTTTCTTTTATTTTTTTCCGTTTATTTTTCTTTTCTTTTTTTTGCAATGATTTTTTTTTTTCGTTTTTTTTTTTTCTCATTTTTTGTTTTTCATTCCCTTTTTTTATTTTTTTTTTCCTTTTCTTCTTTTTGTTATACCCCATTACACGATAGTGCTGGGATATTATAATATACCCTCCGGTGTCTGTCCGTCAGTCCGTCCGTCTGTCCGTCCGTCCATCCCCACCATTTCCGACCGATAACTTGATTAATTTTTCACATTTTTTTTTTCAAATTGTGCCTACATGTTTATATCGGGAATGACTTTTTTTCTTTTCTTCTTTTTGTTATACCCCATCACACGATAGTGCTGGGGTATTATAATATACCCTCCGGTGTCTGTCCGTTCGTCCGTCCATCCACACCATTTCCGACCGATAACTTGATTAATTTCTCACAATTTTTTTTTTTTGAGTTTGCGATCAATAACTTAAGAATCTTTCCATGGATTTTCTTCAAATTTTAAAACACTAAAGGACACATATTATTGCCAAGGACAGTCACTCTGCTTTTCTGGTTATTGTATTATCTGCCCTTTTGATATACATGTATGTAGTTCCTTTACTATATTGAATGCCTTAGTGAAGTTTTACAGATAACTATAACACTTAAAAGTACCACTATTATAATATACCCTCCGGTGTCTGTCCGTTCGTCCGTCCATCCACACCATTTCCGACCGATAACTTGATTAATTTCTCACAATTTTTTTGGAGTTTGCGATCAATAACTTAAGAATCTTTTCATGGATTTTCTTCAAATTTTAAAACACTAAAGGACACATATTATTGCCAAGGACAGTCACTCTGCTTTTCTGGTTATTGTATTATCTGCCCTTTTGATATACATGTATGTAGTTCCTTTACTATATTGAATGCCTTAGTGAAGTTTTACAGATCACTTAAAAGTACCACTATTATGGGCAAGGCTATAACCATATTATCTTGCAGTGGCGGAGTATCATGCAGTGTTAGCGTGCTTTTATTGATATATGTCTGTGTAAAACCGGAGGTGCCTGGGATGGGGCCTGGGGCCGGGCCACCTTCGGCCCCATGGCTAAAATTTGAACAACATTTGAACCTGAAAGTCCGTGAGACCCAATTTTATATAAAGTAGGTTTGTAGGGATATGCATCACTTCTCTCATTTTTGCTCAAAAATATGGATTGTGAGTTTTCAATAGAGGAAAGGGGGCTTTACATTGATATATGATAGTTTCCTACTTTTTTATTAAAACGGTTGTGGGTACTCATTAGAACTGTCTCAGGGGGGTGTTTGTAACCACATAACCTTTTTATCTTAAAAAAGCTGGTTCCATGTATGAAAGACAAAATTTTTTCCATGTATCATCACGAAAACATGGCTATATAATTTTGACCCCCTTGAACCCCACTTTTATATGGTAAAACACTGTGGTTTACAGGGGTAAACCTTATTGTTCTTATTTCTGCTCTAAACTATAGATTGTGGACACTCGTTAGAACCGCCTCGATGAGGCGGTTCTAACGAGTTCCCACATCTATATTTTGTGCAGAAATAAGAAAAATACCTCAAGTTTTCATCGGAAAATGATCGTTTTTTTTTCTGAAGAAAAATTTACAATGTATTTGCATAGGAATGTTTTCGTAATGTATCGTAATGACTGTATGGTATCGATTACATGCGAGAGATGAAGCTGTCTGTATCCTTTTTTCAGTACTGAGTATATGAATACAGTTTTGATTAATGATAATTCTACATCGACTTTTGTTTCAATAAACATTTTTATTTATCTTTACCATTTTAATTCTCCGTCTGCGATCCGGGAATAACACGGACATTTCTAATTTCATATTTGACTCCACAAACATTTACAACAAAACAATTTCCGAAAATCATACTTTGTGTAACGAGAATAAAATGTTACATTTATTATGACATCCAAACCTCAAAACATAAAGGATACAATAGCGTTCCGCTACACCCCGCCTTCGATACGGGACAATTCCGGACAATTTAATGTCCAAAATAGACCTCAAAAACGTAAACACTGAATTACTGTTTTGCACTACACATCCCGGACACAATCCGGGAACATCCCGGACTCATCAAATTAAAAAATGGACCCCTAAGAGGTACAAAATAAAAATATTTTTTTTAATAATCGTTTAGAATTGAGCTTAAAATTTCATTTGATACAATTTTTTTCAAATTCTGACCACCCGAAGTCGAGATATTAGGGATAACGCACCACTTCCCGAGTTTACGACGGCCATGGAAAGGAATGATCAAAACAAAGCATAGTGAACCATGAATAGACAACACGATCAAACACCTTATCAAAAGCCGTGATAGAATGTACTTTTTTGCTCGGAAGTCTATGTCATGTGTAATATTTGTATTCCAGCTCACATGTAACTATTGTTATCTGAGCTTGAATAAAGTTTTGTCTAATAATACAGATGTGAAGGACCATTACAAGAGGTTCAGAGCACTTATACAAAAGTTAATTACAGATGCATATTGGAAGCATCTTTACCTTCGATGATGAAAGTATTGATCCCGAGACTCCGCAGAAGAATGGAAAAGTAAAAAAAAAAAATGTTCATTTGTAAAGTCCCTGAAACAAAAATCATTTGTGATCATCTCACTTAAAACAACCGGCAGGGAATCCTGAAAATAGTCTTCGAATTCCCCCCAGCGGGAATCATCGGTATGAACTTGCCAACGTCATCGATCATCCTTGATCTAATTCTCGGAGATAGACCAGACGACTTTGTTGATGTGTTACCCGGCTTCAAGCTCAAGTGCAGTCAAGCAAATGCTAATAAAGAAATTGGGATTTATATACAAGTTCAAGAAACGCCTCGAGTGCAGTTCACTCTTGAAGGAATCCAACACCAAGTTGAATACCGTAATTTAGACCTACATAATATTTTTATAGGCCCAGTGTCTCTCAAAAGGCTGCGATGTACGCCCGGTGCGCTCACAACAGACCAAGCTATAGTCATTATTAGCCAGTAGTCTATTTAAACCCACACAGGGGTAGTACACGATGGGCCTCTTCCCAGGACTTGAAACCGGAGACAAACACCGCCTTCAGCACGTGGCCGAGGTCAAATTCCGTCTCGAAAAAGAACGAGACTTCAGAGCCTTGCTGTACAAGAAATACAGATGTGGGGCTAATGTTGTTGATGGGATTGATACCACGCTTACTGCGACTAGCGTAGGGCTGGCTGCTTCTGGCGTCGAGCTCTTGTCAACTATCATCGCGACGCCTGTCGCCATTGGCCTTGGAGCTGAGGTGATTGTGTGTGGGTTGCTGGGCGTTGGCGGGAAATGTATTGGACGAAAACTCCAAACAAAAGCCGAAAAACACGACGAGATTCGTATCTTGGCTGAGTCGAAGCTAAACTCAATCGCCGACCCCATTTCTATCGCGCTGAACGACGATAATATATCTGAAACGGAATTTCGCCTGATTCTGTGTGAAATCGATAAGTTCAATCAGATGAAAGAAGAAATTCGTCAGCGCCAGAAACAAACTGTTGGTTTGTCGGAGGAGGAAAAAAAAGTTGTTTTAACGTGCGAGAGACGAGGCGTTGATGGCGGCCCGAACCAAGCTGTTGGAAGAGTTGGACAAAGCTGATCACAGTGGCACCTGAATATTTCTTGCTGGCGAGCTTAAAAGAGTGCAGGCTGCCTAGACAAGTAGTTGTTTTCGTTAGGAGACTTAATGCTAACAAAGCAACAATAAATACATGGATCGGCGCCCTGCAGATATTTATTACAGCCCTAAGGGTTATTGGAGGGGTCTTGAGGCCATAAAGAAGCTGGCTTCTGCGGCTAAGACCTCAGAAGATGTGGCTCGAACTTGGTTGAAGAAGCAGGCCATCTGGCAGATCTACCTCGCCGCCCCGCAGCACGTTACACGACCCAAATTCGACATCACCAAGCCGAACGAGGTCAATGAAACTGACCTGCTCTTTTTCTACCACACGACCGTGTTCGCAAGCGCACGTACAAATACCACCTTACCGTGGTTGATGTAGCCTCATTCTTCAAAGAAGTTGAGCCTCTGGCCACTAAAGATGCCAAAGAGGTTGCTGAAGCTTTGTCTCGCATCTACAGGCGAGGCCCGTTGAGGTGGCCCGAATTGTTCCAGGTCGACCCCGGTCGTGAGTTCATGGGCTCTGTCAGCCAGCTGTTGGCAAAGCACTCTGTCCAGGTTCGGCGCGGTCGGGTTGACATCCATCGGGACCAGGGCATTGTTGAGCGCTTCAATCGTACCTTGGCTGAGCGGCTCTTTGGGCACCAGTACGCTCAGGAGATGCGACTCACTTCTGGTCAGCGGTCTACAGAGTGGGTGAAAAGGTTGCCTGCCGTTGTGAGAGCCTTGAATGTTGAGGTCACCCGACTGACCGGCAAAAAGCCCTCTGAGGCCATAAGGGCGCGATCGGTGGCACAAAAGCCCTCCTCTGTAGTTCCTGGTCGTCCTGTTGGTCTCGAGGAGACAATAATCCCCTCCGGCGTCGGCGTTCGTTATTTGTACCAGCCTGGGGAACTTGAAGGGGGCGCCGGCGAGTGACTGCTCCCATATGGTCCCTGCATGTGCACTGACTCGGGCGCACAGTCACCAAGCCCGACGAGCCCGTGGTGTATTATTTGCAGGATGGACCTCAGCGCGGTTTTGTGCAGCTTCCTCCGGAGGGGGTTCTCAAGCGCTGAGCTCGAATTCATCCACCGGGTGACAATTTATCCGTTTGGTTTACGTCCTACTTCAGTGGTCCTTGGTCTCGGAACTTTCGCCTGCAGTATCTCGAGGTTCTGGGGGTCTGTAGTTGCCGGCTCCTGGGTTAGAACTCTCTTGGGAGCCAGCGTTTATCCTATGATTTCAGGGTTCTTTGGGTAGACCGCCACATTTCCTCAACGGACGCGTCCATTTCTTGTTGTGTGATGTAATATTTGTAACCATAAGCCTGTGTGTCAAATAAAAATCAAAAATGAATTCCTTTAAGATCAGTGAAAACATTCATAAGAAAGAAGAGGGGTCATACTACGTAGTTTCGGCTAATTAAGCCTCATCAGTGACCCTGTAATGATCCGACAACGAAAGCCAGAGGTAACATACTGCAATTTTGCGTATTTCGAATAGACAGTCGATTCAAAGACTGATATAAATCAAAATGGGGTCCAAATAATTAAAAACCTGTCAAGAATAGGAGTCTAAACCAATAATTTAATTCTGATTTTTCAGAATATTCACGCTGATCTCAAAGGACCAAAAGTAGAATATAAACTGCACTATGGTTGATGTACGGGGAGACGTTTTACGGCCGCCACACGGCACAACACCAGCTGCAGTTTTCTGCGATCCAACGCTTGGAATCGAAGGGCGACAGCGACACCTTGTTGAGATGCTGCCCGTAGATGCGGTGACGCTCCGACCTAAGAACATCCATGCCATGGCGGAAGGTTTGCTTCTCAAAGAGAGCCTCTTTGAACTGCTCATGCCTGGTGCGCTTCTTGACAGTTGCTTTTCTTACACCCTTGGCCTTCTTGATGTTCTTTCCAGATGCCTGAAGGATGGAGTACATCTTCGGCCGCAGGCCCACATACTCGGCTATTGGCCGTCCGGCGCACTCGCCCTTCATCTTTCCGAGAACCTTCATGTTCTCTCTGCTATACAGCGGGTGGTCTTTCGGAAAGTCGGGCGTGTCGTAGAGACCCTGGTGCCTGGCCATGTCCCCGTAGACATCCTCTGTCTCGATTTTCAGAAGCAGGCTGTCGGTGTCCGTGTAGAGGAGCTGGCAGCGGTCTTCTTACTGACTCTGGAGCCGTTTGTAATAGAAATCGTACATCAGGGTTTTTGAAAGGTCCAGAATGCTCATACCTACGTAAATCGAGCGATTGAGCACTAGATGGCTCATTTGGACTGCTGCAAGATCATCGTCGAAGATGTTGGCTCTGACAAAGGCTGGGCTGGCGATGAGACGCCTGAGTTTATCTTCCTCGTTGGCGCAGATCGGCTTGACGTCGACACGCCTGCGGAGGTTCTCCATTGTCTTGCCGAAGACCGAATTGTTCATGAGCTTGTAGAGATCCTTCCTACAGTCACTGGTGGCCTTCTTCCGGAGCTCAGTATTCATCTGGATGTAGGGCTCCATCCAGGGGCTCTGCTGGAACCGGAGGGCACGATGAATCTTGATCAGACGCATACCCAGAGACATGTATAGCTGGAGATTCCGATAGTGGAGCACATAACGGTCTTTGTTGCGAAGGTTGGGTACCAACTTCTCAACCTCTGTAGGTACTCCCACCAAAGCTCCATCGAGAAGGTCGCGCTGGTACTCCAACATCAACTCCTTCTTGACCACTAGGCGCTCTGGTGCTAGCGGATAGGCATTGTGTGCCTTGTGCAGCTCTGCTGGATATTCCATATCTACCTCTAGGATATAGCCCTCTTCACTGTCTGCGGGTTGTTCTGCAATGGTTTCTGCGAGTCCCGATGCATCGACCCACTGGAAGTCTCAGATGGGAAGAGCCTGGCTCATAGCCCAACCATAAAGATTGTTCGCATCTAGGTAGAGGATGTGGCTACTAGGCTTTTCTGGGTCATAATCCTCAACCTGAGGATTGTTGGCCTTAGCATAGCGCTTTGAGACCATTGAGATACCTCCACGCATCCCCTTCTCGAAGAATAGATGTTGGTCGTAATCATAATCTGTGAGTAGCTCGAGCTCCACTCCTGCCTTCTTGAGAAGGGCGTCCCATGAAAGCTCCGGGCTGGTGTAGTAGTGCGCTGGGTCTAAACCGTACTGCGTCAGGTAGATCTTTCGGAATCCCTCAAATATATCAGCCAACAGGAGAACGTCTGTGCGATTGTAGAGGTCGTGGTAGTCCCCCAGGGTCTTACACCCACAGATCTCCAATACTCTATGCGCGTGGGCGTAGTCGTCGTCGCTGATGTGCTCATCGGCGAGCTTGCTGTAGAATACCTCTTTCGGAGGGAGCTTGGTCTCAACGAAGTGATCCCAGGAGTCCATATACTCATATGGGTAGATACCTTTTCGGGTTAATAGCTCAAACCTCTGCTTGTCTGGCTCGTAGAACGATGTGATCTTGAAAGCTTCTGGTTTATTTGCCGCCACCAGTTTATCAAGGGAAGCTAGCTGGAATTGGGCGCTGTCGATAAAGCGAAGCTGTCCGAGAGAGAAGGAAATGTATTTTTCTGTATTGTTGGGGATGCAGGAAACTCTACCTTCGACCCTCGAGATGGCCTGCATGAGCAGGTGGGAGTCGTACCCTCTGAGGTTGTGGAACACCACAGAAATAACGGTGGTCTTTGGGCTTAGCCTCAGCATAAGGTTGCAGGCGTTGTGAGCTGCCCCTCGATATTTACCCGTGATATGACAGTGGTCGCGGACAGTCACCGTTTAGCGGTTTTTCGCATATATAGCAATTCGCGGCATTGTTATGGGCCTGATAGTCCTTTCGTGTCATCCTTAGGTTTTTAGGGTTGGCTAGCACGCTCTTAAGCTTGCGCTCCTCCTCCTGGAGTGATTTTAAGAAGTGCTCTGTTGCATTTGGGCCGCGATACTCGACAGGCGGCTTTGTTGTTCCATCACACCGCACCACGATATAGCAGTACTTGCAAAGTAGAAGTAAAACAAAGATCAGGAATCGATACAATTAACTTACTCAACCCACCAAAGACACCAAAGGGTAAGAAATACAAACATTAAGTGACCAGACCATAATGGAAACCTAAACAAAGGAAGGCCATAAGGACAGTTACTTTCCCACAAAATGGCCATATGGCCATCCAGAATTAAAAGACACAAGTGATACACCCAGTAAGCAACAAACAACAACATAAATAAATCGCCACAGAAGAACCGCCTTGGAACGGTCAGTGGAAAGATTTCCACTCGGGGGCTTAAATCGATTTTACGTGGCCACAATCCTCGCCCTTACTTCCGTTGCGATTTAGACAAATAATTTGTTCAGTCCGCACGAAGGCTTCCTAACCCATCAGTGTAACATCTCCGTGAACACAAAAAATCAAAAATCAAAAGCAAGCCTCATGTTGTTGTGTTCGTTGGGTGTAACTTTTTGTAGGATCGCGTCTGGGGCCCTCGATCTTGGTGGTGAGAGCCTCAAAGTAGAAGTAAAACAAAGATCAGGAATTGATACAATTAACTTACTCCATCCATAAAAGACACCAAAGGGAAAGAAATACAAACATTAAGCGACAAGACCATAATGGAAACCTAAACAAAGGAAGTCTGCATGATGACGAATGGGGTTGGTTGTTGCTTGTGGTGGTTCTGGAAGGTGAGCTTGTTCTTACCCTCCTCTGGCATCTCCACACGGACAGCCGTCTGACCGATGCCTTCGCACTCAAGCTTGTGTGCCTCCAGCAGGTCTTCTCTCTTGTAACCATGACGACATCGCTCACAGAAATACTTGCGCTCACGGTGCTTGTTTTGGTTGTAGAGGAGGCGGTTGAAGTTCTTTATCCATGTGTAGTGGAAGTGATTTTTATTTGCACTGATCAGCAGCATATTGATCCTTGGTATCTCTTGTGGTTGTGTGCTGAGATCAAGGACAGTGATGCCCTTGTCCCAGCCAAAACATTGATGGCTAGGTTGTTCTGCCGCTCAAGTTTTGGTATCTGTGAGATGGGTGTGGGAGTATCAATCCCTTCAAAGTTCAGACCATCATTGGTAGGATACCAACATAGTCTCTCTGGGTGATATGGTGGTGGCGGATTTGCCAGAGCCGCTCTGGGCATCCATCGAAAGCAGTATTGGTCCTTGTTCTTTATATGTTAACCAGTGCCTTCTCATATCTTAATACTGCTGGGATTGGAAGGTAGGACCTACCCCGAAGAGGCTGTTATCTGGCAATGTCCAGCCAAAGGGTCTATACCTGATCTACAACCCAGCCAGACCCTCTCTGTGTCCACTTTTCGAGTGCTTCTTGGATCTGTGGAACGGTTTTATCGAGAGCCCCCCTTGATTTCGCTGGCCTGGAGAAGGGCCTCCTGTTTGTGGCGCAGCACGGGGATTGTGTATCCTCACTACCGTCTGGGCTGTCCTTCCGAAGCTGAATCTTGAGAGCCAACTGGAACTTCACAGCACCTAGCGCCTCGATCTCTTCCTTGAGCTTGCTACTGATTTGGGGCACAACAGCCTCGAGGAAAGTCTTGGGGTCTGCACTATGAGGATTATTGGTAGGCACGTCTATCTGCCAGCCCCTCAAGAAGTCGCCAATGGCCCATGGGGTCTGACTGAAGACTAGCATTTCTTTTATCTGATAAGCAGATGTAAATAAGTCCAGGATCTCATCCTAATACTCCTTCACGGATCTCAGAACTTTCTTGCGGGAGATAGGGTCAAATTCCTTTTCAATGGCCTTTCTCTTGGCGGCCTTCTTTTTGCATGGTGGTGGGGTAGGTCGATATTTTTCAGGCTGTAAGGGCTTTAACAAGCGCCCTTTGACAGAATCAGGGATAGGCTCATCTAAGATGTTTTGAACCACATGATGGAGAGTCGAATTATTATCAGGTATTTCTGCCAGTAACTGCTCTATGAATTCATCCATAGTAGCCATGTTATTGTATCTTTAACTTTACCTATATACTAACAATTCTGTAATAGGAAATACAGTAAAAATCTTTCAGCATTTATCTTTAACTTTACCTAAATACTAACAATTCTCTAATAGGAAATACAGAAGAAAATCTTCAGCATTTTTGTTGGACTTTACCTATATGCTAACAATTCTCTAATAGGAAATAAAGTAGAATATAACCATCTAAACTCGTTTTAAACATACTAGATAGAAATGGCAGATGGTCGTCTAAACTCTTTTTTAGTCCTTCGATTCCTGTTTATGTAATTTATGGTAATATTTGATTTAACAACACATTGCATACAAAGTTGATGGTGTGTTTTCATTGACACTCCACAGTTTGTGCATAGTAGTGGTTCTGTTCTTCCAACCCTCTTACTGACACTATTGTGTCGCCCACAAAATTCTCCGCGGCAATTATTGTTGCAGGGTTCTCTCTTCCCCACAGGAATCCAAGGACACTTGTTCGTTTTTGTGCTGCATGTTTTAAGTACTATATTTCTCTAATACAAACTCACCCCGCCCGGTGGGGCTGTTGGCAAGCGCAGGCTGGCCACGTGTTGGCCATGCGATATGGCAGGCGAACAGATATTTTATTCTATTGCATCCCCTCTCGGAAGGGCCGACCCGTGGGGTGGGGGTTGGCCCCACAGTGCGGGCATGAATAAATTGTCCTCGGCATCCCCACTCGGTGGGGCCGACCCGAGGGTGGGTGGCCCCACAGTGCGGGTTGGGGTTGACCCCCCTTGTGTATACTACTGAAGTAAAACATGAAGTTAATAATTTGGAGAGTTCAGCGGTGGTACAAGAGCTTGAATTTGTAATACACCGTGCTTGGTATGGTCTTTTTTAAGTTTAGGTACTCAATGTAACGTAAGCAACTTTTCTTGGCCTTCTGTAGCACAGACAGCAAACTTAGCCGAAACTACGTAGTATGACCCAATATCTTTCTTATGAATGTTTTCATTGCTCTTAAAGGAACTCATTTTTGATATTTATTTGCCTTCACTGCAGCTGGTGTTGTGCCGTGTGGCGGCCGTAAAACGTCTCCCCGTACATCAACCATAGTGCAGTTTATATTTTACTTTTGGTCCTTTGAGAATAGTGAGAATATTCTGGGAAATCAGAAATAAATTATTGGTTTAGACTCATATTCTAGACAGGCTTTTAATTATTTGGACCCCATTTTGATTTATATTAGTCTTTGATTCGACTGCCTATTCGAAATTCGCAAAATTGCAGTATGTTTCCTCTGGCTTTCTTTGCCGGATCATTACAGGGTCACTGATGAGGCTTTATTAGCTGAAACTACGTAGTATGACCCATTATCTTTCTTATGAATGTTTTCATTGCTCTTAAAGGAACTCATTTTTTATTTTTATTGGTTGCTGAATGACAAATGTAGTTATCAACTAAAGCCCTCTGTACAGCTAAAGGTTGTAGTTCATAGGCCTTAGTACTAGCAAGTTCTTGCTGAAGAGTGTTTACATAGGGAAGCCGTCAAACAACGACAACATTGTTAGCGGCCTTATCTGCTGGCGCCAAAACAAACTGGCGATTTTTTTATGTTGTTGTTTGTTACTTAGTGTGTATCACTTGTGTCTTTTTAATTTTGGATGGCCATATGGCCATTTTGTGGGAAAGTAACTGTCCTTATGGCCTTCCTTTGTTTAGGTTTCCATTATGGTCTGGTCGCTTAATGTTTGTATTCCTTTCCCTTTGGTGTCTTTGATGGGTGGAGTAAGTTAATTGTATCGATTCCGGATCTTTGTTTTTATGTTTTTTTATGAAATTCTTGAATACCTAGTTTAAGGTGACGCAAAGACGGCTTAGGTTTGGGAGGTAATAAGTTCGTATTTTGATAATAAAAAGAAATGCGTTTGTTCACTAGTTTCAAAATGCTAAGTTTCCATTCTTTAAGTACTTTATGCTCAACATACTCTCGTTTACATCATCGATTACCAAATTCATTCAAGGCAGCAGCGATTTCATCTCTACATTTATTAGGGCCCCGCACTGAAAGTGTGGGTGCCCTATAGTAATCACTCTGTTCGTCCGTCTGTCTGTCTGTCCGTCTGTCCGTCAACAAATTTTCCTACTCCTCTGATAGCGCTGCCGGGGCCCTAGTCAGTTTCACTGACAGCTCAATTTTAGCATGAAATCGATATTTCGGTCCTTTAGCAATTAGATTACGTATTCTGGAATCAGGAATAATTTGTAAATTGTCAGGAATAATATGCCCAGCAGCAGTATAGCAATACACTGAATTTTTACAATTACATGTATCAGTAGTGTTCGTGTCAATATCAAGATCAGAAACAAGTTTATTGAAATTAAAAATGATAGGTCTTACAGGTTGATTGTATTTATAGCAAATTATGGATGTTTCAGTATTTTGAAAATAAGCAGAAATGAATAAAATCACCGAACTGCCCCGGAAGATACTTGGCAAATCTATAAAATCCAAAATCCTTATTAATGAAGGATATGTTGATGCAATGACGTTTGTGATTAATTTCAGAATCGATGAAAGGACGAAGTGTATGCTGAGTATAACTGATTAGAACTATTATAGAATTTATTCGTCTCGGTGACCAGAATCCGTAATACAGAAATGGGTAATGAACTCAGAAAAGCAAGCAAGTATACACGAGTACAAGAATAGCTTAGTTTCAGCTATGGACATTTTTCACTTAATCTGCATGAACAATATTCACCTCATGCATGAACAGTGACATTAAATTGGTTCTGATTTATACAAAAGAACCAAGGTACGGAAAATAAGGCCTTGTGAAAATGTTTTGAAAACAGAGAGATTTTACTTTTCAATACCAAATTAAGTTCATGTTCTAACAAAATTGCACGTTTTTTTTACAACCTCATCCCCTTCCAAAAAAAAAAAAAAAAAAAAATAATAATAATAATAATAATAATAATAATAATAAAAATACATAAAATCACCTCTTAATTTATTCCCTTTTTCCAAAGAGTATATACACTCGGTAGATAGGTAATCATGACGAACAAATATCGAATGGGGCATACTTACCATTGCAATAAAAGCGCTAGTTAGGCTTTTAAGAAGTCCAGAGAGCAACCAATATTGTAACAACTTATAAAAGATATATATTGCATTTAAATACAATATCCTAATGTTTACCAGTATATATAAGTGCTTTTTGGTATTTCTAAGTGTTTTCCGGTATTCTGTCTGTCTTCTTCTTAAGGTTCCTCCGGTAACTTGTACGGAGCACACGTCGATGACGTTACATGGGCTGGTGATTATTAATATTTAAACTTATAAGAGCTCAAACTGGTGAATATTACCTACATGTGCTGTGACTTATTTACACGTTTGCTGTTTTCCCGTATTTTATTGCGTGTCAGATAATTGTCTTAGTGCAGCATATATATATATATATATATATATATATATATATATATATATATATATATATATATATATATATATATATATATATATATATATATAATCTGCATTAAGGAGAACACATGTACTATAGGAGGTTTTAGGAATTCCGTTTATGACGTCATTCTTGCGCATGCGCAAAGTACTGGCCGTCAATTGAAACGGCCATCACTTTCAAATGTATTGGCGGAACTTGAAATGCTAACAATATTCAGACATTTTGAAAGAAAATATACCCGTTTTCATTGAAATAATGCCTCGAGAAGTAAAGAATGATATTTTGCTTTCATTACCGAAATTCATTTATCCTAAATCCGTTTTAAATTGACGAAAATCTTTTCGTGAATGACCCATGCCAATGGCTTAAGATACCGTTATTCACGAAATAAGTACGGAACTTTCGTTTTATTCGCTATCTATCTATCTATCTATCTATCTATCTATCTATCTATCTATCTATCTATCTATCTATCTATCTATCTATCTATCTATCTATCTATCTATCTTATCTATCTATCTATCTATCTATCTATCTATCTATCTATCTATCTATCTATCTATCTATCTATCTAAAGAAATCTGCCCAACGATCTGTCTACTGTGCAATTTAAATGTCCATACTGACAGTTGAAATAAACTAATGAGTGGACTGGCGGAGGGGCGTTGAGTCAATGTTGGTTCGACGTCATGCCGTCGACACCCACTCCAACTCACTTCATTGTCACATGGCCGTTGGCATGAGAGAGAGAGAGAGAGAGAGAGAGAGAGAGAGAGAGAGAGAGAGAGGTTTGACTGACAGTAGACAGACAGACGACTCACAGACCGACTGAATGAATGACTAACAGACGAACGGACGGGCTGTTAGACAGACAAATAAACATACTGACAGTCGAAAAAAAAAAAAAAAAAAACAATGAGTGGACTTACAGACGGGCGTCGAGTCAACGTTGGCTCGACGTCATGTCGTCGACAACCACTCCAACACACTTCAATGGCATGTGACCGTTGAGATGAGAGAGAGGTTTGACTGATCCCTGTATCCAAGAAGCCCATAACCCTTTTGTACCAAATGGAATCTTCCTCCTTATATATAGCAGGAGTCATTTTCAAAATTTAGGGGTGTCAGGTTGTGTTTTCTTCAAATTTATGGCCAAACTTTTTGCAAACAGTGTAGGCCCTGATCAGAAGCCGCGTTCTGCGGCGTCTGATCTGGGCCTTCACTGTTTGTCACTTACCCCTTTGGGGGTTTCCGGTACCAAATGGTTTAATGTAGACCTAAGGGCTGGGCAGGTTGAACCAATCTGCAAATCTGCCAGATTTTACTGTAAAATCTTGCACTTGCGAAGTGTTTCATTCTTATGCTCTGAACGGGTGTTGTTCTACGTTTGTTTTGAATTTAATGTCCCAATCCCACTGAGTCTTGATGGGTGCGAGCACTGGACAAATGACATTTTATTAAGCAATGCCGTATTATCGCCAACGCAACTTCATAACGTTGCATCGACGTTGCAATGGCAAATTCAATGCATCGCTTTGAAGTTGGTTTGATGTAGACACGACGTTGTTGACACGCTACATGTCGGTTGAAGTGGCGTCATTTAACGGCAAACTGTGATTTACATTTGCCTGCGCTCGCTAATTGATGGTGCGCTAAGAGAGAGAGAGAGAGAGAGAGAGAGAGAGAGAGAGAGAGAGAGAGAGAGAGAGAGATCATTTTCATTTTCACATCTGGCAGCATATCGGTGTCTCTCCCATTATCTTACATTAGAATTCCCCAAAAGTTTAAAAGAATTCCACTGTTTTACGCTGTAATTAACACTTTATCTGTCCCACTGCCTTTGAAGCAATACGACGGATGACGGCCAGGGCTTTTCCCGTTCTATTTTAGAACCGGAAGTACGTCACGAAAAAAGCTCCTATATTATCTGGAATAGGGTGACCGCAACATTAAGGGGAACAATGCTGGTCCCCCTAATGTTTCAAGCGCAAATATGAGAATACTCAATCCAGATAGTAATAGTTTCTTTCAAGTTTCTGTTAAATAAGGATGGTTTATTAATATTTTAAAGTTTTTAATTACTTGTCCGTTGTGTTTTGGACAAAAAAGGGTCAGTTTTAGACAACCGCTATATATTGTGGAATATTTTATTTTCTTCATTAGGGCGTCCACAGAAAAAGTGCTTATTCTACTGCTTTTTGACTATATATTCACACAAATATGTTTGAATGATGATATTCAATATGAGCATAAAGTTATTTAATATGTTATATCATGGAAAGCCCTTTGTTTAAAAAAGTCAACGTTTCTTGGGCCCTCACGGTTTGAATGCGGCGGGCTGGTCAACGAAAGTACATACCGGTATTTGCCGGACTGGTACCGGATTTATGCAGATCTTGTTTTTTTTCCTTCAAGGAATATTTTTTTAACTTATTCTGTGTTGCTATATTTCTAATTTGACAATGAAGCACCCAATTTTAAACCTTCTCTTCAGAGTTTGCTTATCTCCGTCTAATACAGATCGCCAAAGTATCGTTACTGGAAGCGCCATACCGGCAAATACACCGACAAATTTCGGATATACGCCATTTTCGAGAAAATACATGCCTGACAACTTCAGAAGTTCCGTTGTAGAACAACAAACAGTAACTGTTTTGTCGATGAAACAGTTGTAGATCTTCTGAATGCGTATGTTTTCTTATTGATAAGGGCAGATAGTCGATTTTCGTAGATTTATCAGGATAGTTGTGGCTTCGGGTCGGTTGATGGGTGGGGGGTAATTTGTTGATTTAATGCTGCCGTTATCAGGTTATGATCAGACGAAGGTGCAGGGCACAAAATAACTGTAATGGTTCATCCCTAATATTATATAGCCTTGGCTGAAAGATAGTTGGCTAGGATCCATGTCCATGTATTAGGTGAAGGCAGCAGGCAGAGTGTGATTTTTACCCGACATCTTACTGCCCCTGCCCATCAGGGCTTGGAGAAATAGATGGGCTGCACGATGCTTCCACGCAGAGTTGATACCAACTGCACATTAGTACTGGTAATATGCTTAGAAGGTCTAAGCCTGCCCAGGAAAACTGCTGCGAGTCGGGCCCGTCCATGCATTTAAACCATATTGGTTTTATTGGGCGGCAGGGATTACCTCAAATCAAGCAAAACCTGACATCTTAATACAGTACACTCGGCGTGTAGTACAACACGTTAGACGATCACATGCACCCATTTAAAGATTTTTTTTTTTATTGTTGTGCACACGTTAATCCGAATAAAAACAAAAAACGTAAATATCAGCATATGAATGTAAAATATAAATGTCCGGAACGCAGAACTCTCATGTATGGGAGTACAGTCGAGTAAGGCTGCCACTATTAATCGGATAATCGATTAATTGATTGATACATTCAAGAAATATGATTATCGATACTGATTTTTCGTAATCGATTATTTTCTTAGTAGAATTTACCAGCCAAAGATGTTTCTTAAATAGCTGGATGAGTGGAAAACAGTGCAGATCCTGGTGAGAAGCCACGTTCTGCGGCGTCTCATCTGGGTCTACACTGTTTGCTCCGGCCTGTCTGGGCAAAGTCCTAGAGTGAAGTTCAACACATGGTAAGAGTCATGTTCAGCCAGACAGGTAACATTGTGACAAAATCTTCAGTGATTACTAATCGATTATTGATCGGAATGACAAGACTGATAATCGATTATCATTTCAGCTCCGATTAGCCAGCCCTACAGTCGAGTCCATTAACATTGGGTAGCCGTTAATTTTGTGCACCCTGCATTCTAGTTTTCAGTATCTTTATCCCTCATAATTTCTTCCACCACCACCAGCGCATCGGCGTTACGTTTTAACTTAGCCTTGAAAAGATGGAGTTGCACGTGCAGATGTGACAGTTTTGCACAATTTTTCAATTTTGTCAAATTGTGAAAAGACCGAAAATATCCAAGCCAAACTTTGAAAGACTGAGTTTAAAAATAGGCAAAGGGAAAAACATTTTGTATGTAATTTTCCTGCATCTAACAACATTAGAGAATATCTAATATACAACTTGTTTGAGTCAACCTTCGTGTTCAATCAGCTCAAAACAGTTATTGTGCGCAGTGTTAGGCGACAGAATTTGTAATTCAGTTTCAAGGGGGTATCCCTTTTCTTAGCATTAATTTTCCTGCCTGTTAAAGCTTCAGAGGCCAGTTTCTATTGCAGTTGGTAGATAGGACAGTATTGCAATCGTTTTGATTGTGAGTTTTTGATTGGTTGTTTCCACAAAGTCACACATAGCTATCAAAACTTTATGTGCGCAATGTTACCGGACTACACCGTAACTCGGCGTGTTGGTTATTTCGTCGACTGTCACAGGAAAAATCACAGAAGCCAAGCAAATTATTTGCATGCAAAACGCGTGAAACTTTAATGGGTGTGCCTCAGTGCGTAAATTTAACAGAACGGACCTAATTACCGGAACGGACCCATTTCTACCCAGATTCCCTCCTACTTTAGGATATTTTGATAATATACAAATTGCTTACACTGCTGTTAAAGTTAGCTACATTCTGCATGCATCTTTTCATGCAAATTTGGTCGCATTGGGAATATGTTCCAGTACACCATTTAGACTTGACTCAGTGAAGCAGAGAAAAAAGATGTGCCATATTTTCTGGTTCTAGAAATATTACATGGAGTTTAACAGCCCAGTCAACATGGTCATGTAAAGTCCGTTAGTTTACCTATCTACACTTTTCCTGGGCCCACTTACATGTATGCATAAGTGGTTAACAAGTAAAGTGTGCATTCTTTCACCAGAAACTGACAGAGCTGTCCTTTCTTGACTCAGAGGAACAGAGGAAATAGTACTTTCTGAATCTAAGATAATTACTAAGAGTTAACAATGTTAAGGTCATATCAAGCCAGTCACTCTACCTATCCACACTTTTTCTGGGCCAGCTTATGCTAATGCAGTTAACCGGTATTGTTACAATCTGTCGCCAGATTCTGACAACTGCCCTTCTTGGCTCAGCAAAACAAAGAGAATAGCTGTTCTGTTAAAAATATATTTCATGATCCATCCTCCAAACAGATCTACCAAATAGCTAACCTTCTGATCACCAGTCTGATGCGCATCAGACTGAACTACCAAGGCAGACATTGAGTGCACTGATTGACATTATTGTTCAACTTAAACCCGTATTTCAAATGGGACAATTCTTTTACGAAAAGGGGCATTCAGAATATAGTTAACAATGACAGCAGTGTAAGTAGACTGTATATTATGGAAATATCCCAAAAATAGGGAGAAACCTGGGCAGAAATGGGTCCTTTCCGGTTCGTTCCGGTAATTAGCATTCCGGTAAATTTATGCACCTGATGTGCGTGAAATCGCTTGGAACGTGGAGCAGTATATGCGAGTCCACACAACAGTGGCATGGAAAGGATTAGCAATTAGAGCTTGGAAGGGATTAAAAATCAATACTACACAACAACTTTCCAAGTTGACATGAATAAATGTTTCATTGTGATGACCTGTGCAAGAATGAGAAATAGGTTGTGGATACAGATACCACTAGATTGCAAAGGGTCATTTGCAGTATCAGGGTGCAGGTTCCGTACCCAGATGTTAAACCTGGTGGCTCAGATGCCCCTTTCACATTGACAGGTAGATACTGACCAGTATAGGGGTGTAAAAATAATAATAATAAAATAAAATTGCGTGAACAAAAGGTATATTCAGGAGATAGTCATCCCCATAACAAATACATGCCTTATTTTGTGGGGTGGGCCATACTGGGGTGGTTTTATGGCCCTTACAATATAATTTCACTCATATTGAGCAGATCGTTAAAGGAGCAGTCTGATCAGGGTCTACATTGTTTGCCAGTCAATCTATACAACTCTTATAATTAATGGTCATGAAAAGAGTTTGTCATCCATCTCAGACCATCTGGGAATATATTCTCCTGATTAGGAGATTTCATACACTGCAGCAGCATATTGTACTCCTAAGTTATCATGTGCAAACAATCCTTTTAAGAACATTGTTTTACCATATTGATCCCAAGTATTGGGACAGACAGTTCTATCTGAACCATGGAACCCAGATCAGACTGGTCCAGGGCCAACACTGCTTGTCGCCCCATCTGCACCCATGAGTTTGTCATAACATCATAAGCCCTCACAGTGTCTGAATTCTTAGGACCTTTATGCACTAGTCATTTACGTTGATGGATGGGGGATAGCAGGGCTAATGAGCAGGGTACTTAACCTCTGTGTTCCCCTGCAGTGACTGGTTAATGCAGGGGTTTTGATATTATGAAATATATCCCCAGTGGAATTAACTGTTATAAACAGTGGGGCTGTGACATTCTGGAGGTCCCCACAGTGCAGGACTTCTAGCAGGGCTGTGAAAAGTCTTAGTCCCCGCTATTCCCCGTAGGTGTGTGGGGGGGTGTTGGGCAGTGGTTACAAATGACTGACCATGCATTGTTGCAATATGAATCCCTATTGTGATTACAATGCCAGAGCACATTGTGCCCTTTGCAGGGTTCTCACTAGGATTTTGAAAATTGGAGTAAAAATGCTGTCTCCAGAAAAGTTGTAGTTTTACCCTACTTTTCTATTGAGACTTTCCAAAAAGTTGGATTCAGGAGTAAATTCAGCCAAATTTGGAGTTAACAAGAAGTACAAAAATTGTAAGTTAATAATTAATTTCTTTAATACATCATTGATTTATCGTAGTGAAGAGACAGTCCTAACCAAACTGTCCAGACTCATATCAAACTGCTAAGGTGATCCTCCTTGTGATGTAAATAAATTCTGAAAAGTTAGATCCTCTGGATTCAGTTGAGATGTATTACAACATCAGCGTATGTTGTGAACCATAACCTCTTCTGGTCCAAAATTGCTGCATGTAGATTTTGTTTTACCCTAATGGTCCTAATCATTCGGACAGATGGTGCAGACCCTGATCAGATTGTTCCAAAGGGAGCATCCTGATCAGTGTCTACATTGTCAGTCACTATGTTTTGCCCTGATATGTCATGAAAGGATTTTGTCAACAGGCCTCCGTGGCCTAGTGGATAAGAGTGCTGACTCTTAGTCATTAGGTCTCTCACCGCCGTGGGTTCGAGCCTTGCTCGGATCACGTGTGAGAAGCCAAGTTCTGCAACGGAAGGTCAGGTGGTTTTTCTCCGGGTACTCCGGTTTTCGCCCACCTCTGATTAACGATCGGCTCGATATGAGTGAAATAATCTTGAAAGGGCCGTAAAACCCAAACCACAAAAAAAAAAAGATTTTGTCGGATGAACAGCGGCTAGCCCTGAAGTTGTCCCAATTATGAAGATCCCTATGATAGTACTCTACCCACGTTTTCTCCGCAGGGACTATGTACCAAAATCCCCTTCCCTCGGGCCCCAATCTGCCGCTAGGGTCAAAATTTTACTTGTATTTTATTCTGCTAATCATACCCTTCAATTTGATATGCAACATGACTATGTTTAAAAAATTCTTAAATTTTGACCCTTTGACCCCTCCCTAAGGGCCCCAATCTGACCCCAGAGTCAAACTTTTACTTATATTGTATTCTACTAATCATACTCTTCCATATGATAATATCCCACATGACTATTTTGAAAAATTTCAAATTTGACCCCCTCCTCCCCCGACCCCCCAAGTGTGACCCCGTGGGGCATGACCCAGGGGTCGCAGCCAAAATCCTGTTCAATATGTTTTACATATTTCATTAATAATTACTTATGCAAAGTTTGGTTGCAAAATCTATAAAATTGACTTTGTATTTGAATTTTATTGGTATTTGTCCTTTTGACCCCTCTCGAAGGCCATGAGGGTGGGGCCCAAAGGTAAATGTGCCGTTGCGCGAGCCACTCATGTAAGCAACCTGCACACCAAATTTGGTTGGATTCCAATCAGCGGTTTAGGAGGAGATAGCCGGACAGACGTATGGACAGAAAGAGAGTCAGGCGATAACAATATCTTCGAAAAACGTGGGGATAATTACAAAGTCTGTTTTAATAGATTTTGATACCAAACATTGCAGAAGTAATAATTAGTAGTGTAAAACATATTGAATGTGGCATATCAAAATGAAGGGGATGATTAGTAGAGTGTAATGCAGATAAAATTTTAACCCTAGGGTCAGATTGGGGACCTAAGGGGGGGTCAAAAGGTCAAAATTTAAGTTTTTCCGAACATGGTCATGTGGCATATCAAATTGAATGGGAAAACTCATAGAATATTATACAAGTAAAAGTTTGATCCTAGGGGCAGATTCGGGCTCGGGAAGGGGATTTTGGTACAAATGTACTTAGACCATGTGGAGAAAACATTGGGATTTGCAATGGCACACCATCGACTGCACTCTAGTTATCCCCATGCTTTCGTGTAGGGGATATTAAAATCGTCTCAGTCCATTAGTCCGTCAATCTGTTATGCTATCTCTTAAACCATTAGTCAGAATCCAACCAAATTCGGTGTGTAATTATAGCCCCACTATACATGATTTGCCTCGTCCTTTTGTGATTCCGTAATTCCGTTATTTATGATAACTAAAAAAACGTTTGAGGTATTTTCACGAAACTTCACACAAATGTAAACCACAATAGGACAATGCGTAGAGCGCATGAACCATAACTCTGGATTACCTTCTTTTGGAGTTATTGCCCTTTGAACATATAAAAAATGCAATTTTAACCTTGTTTGCTCCATTACTCAAAAAGCATTTGAGGTATTTTCATGAAACTTAATACAAATGAAAAGCACTATGAGACAATGTGCGGAGTGCATAAATTGTAACTCTGAATTGCCTACTTTAAGAGTTATTGCCCTTTGAACATTGAAAAATTGCAATTTTAACCTTGTTTGCTCCATTACTCAAAAACTGTTTGAGGTATTTCCATGAAACTTAATACAAATGTTAAGCACTATGAGACAATGTGCAGAGCACATACATTGTAACTCTGAATTGCCCTCTTTTGGAGTTATTGCCCTTTGAACATTGAAAAATGTCAATTTTAACCTTTATCCGCGTCATAACTAAAAAAAAGTTTGAGATATTTTCATTACACTTCCCACAAATGTAAAGCACTATGAGACAATGTGCAGAGTGCATGAACCATAATTCTGGATTGCCTACTTTTAGGGTTATTTCCCTTTAAACATTGAAAAATACCAATTTTAACTTTGTTCGCTCCTTATCTCGGAAACTGTTGGAGATATTTTCATGAAACCTCACACAAATGTTAAGTACCATGAAACGATGAAACGCAGAGCTCCATCACACAAATCTAAAGCACCATGAGACGATGTGCAGAGCACAGGAATTGTAACTCTGGATTGCCTTTTTTCCAGCTTTAATTAGAGGTCGAAAGCTGAAAACATTTGTTTTATTGTATTTTTGTCTTTTCCGATAGCGCTGTGTGGGGCTATAGTCAGATCTAGTTAGTTCCTTACATGAGTGGGGTGGGCATCATCACATTTTTTTTGTCCCACCCCCAGGGGCCTTTGGGAGGGGTCAAAAGGTCAAATACAGTGCACTCCCTTGAAAACACTATAATGTATGTTTGGGATGCATAAAACAGGACTGTGTTATAAGTGAACCGTGTTATAAAGGGATAATTTTATTCAGAAATAATAGTAAAATGACAATTTGGGAGGCAAGACTTGACCGTGTTATAACCAAAACCGTGTTATAAGGAGAGGAGTACTAAAGGGACTGAAGTGTACCAATAAAATTCAATTACAAAGTCTAAGCCTCCTAGCAAAACCTATAAAACCTATAACAATAAGCTACATGTACATATATAATTTTGTATTAAACTTTTTGGATTGATTTGGTTCATATTTGGTATGATGGTACATACAGGTCCAAAGTATTCACCAATATCCCCACTCATGCCAATGTCCTCATGGTCAAGGTCATGGACTTAGAAATTTTTAATGATATAGACTCAGGTTAAGGTATTTGTGACAGGTAGAAACTGAACATTTATGATGACATTGGTTCATATTTGGTATCATCATAGATATAGGTCTGAAGTTTGATTTACCAATACCCCCGCCCATGGTCATGTTGTTTTTCTAGGTTGGCCCCTGGTGAGGGCATCTGTGTCGTGGTGACACATTTCAAGTTTTTTTATTAACCTCTTATTTTTCGAAGAAAAACTGGGGATATTGTTATCGCCTCTGTCTGTCCGTTCGCCTGTTGTCCGGGGCTAGGGTTAGGATTGGATAACAATAACAAGAATTCCGCAAAATGCGGCGTCGCACCTGCTGGGGCGAAAGCTAAAGGAGCCACAATCATAACGTAGAAATAAAATAAGCTTATTTGTATGAGTGGAAAGGCAATTTTACAAGGAACCTACATGCCAAACTATATAGGCTCTATGTCAAATGGTTAAACCTTGATGATAAAGTAGGTCAAAGGTCCAGGGTAATGGTCAAATTATTTGTATGAGTGGAAAAACAATGCCATAAGGAACCTACATGCGAAATATGAAGGCTCTATCTCAAATGGTTAGAAAGGTATGATAAAGTAGGTCACGGGTCAAGGTCACAGGTAAAATTTTTAGTATGAAAGGAAAGGCAATGTCACAAGGAACCTACATGCCAAATATGAAGGCTCGATCTCAAATGGTTAAAAAGTTATGACAAAGTAGGTCAGTGGTCCAGGGTCAAGGTCACAGGTCAAAATTTTTGTATGAGTGGAAAGGCAATGTCACAAGGAACCTACATGTCAAATATGAAGGCTCTATGTCAAATGGTTAAAAAGTTATGATAAAGTAGATCAAAAGGTCAGGGGTCAAGGTCACTGGTCAAAATTGTTTGCATGAGTGGTATGGGAATGTCACAAGGAACCGACATGCCAAATATGAAGGCTCTACCTCAAATGGTTAAAAAGTTATGATAAGTAGGTCAAAAGGTCAGGGGTCAAGGTCACAGGTCAATTTTTTTGTATGAGTGGGAAGGCAATGTCACAAGGAACCCACATGCCAAATAACAAGGCTCTATCTCAAACGGTTGGAAAGTTATGATAAAGTAGGTCAAAGGTCACAGGTCAAGGTCACAGGTCAAAATTGTTTGTATGAGTGGTATGGGAATGTCACAAGGAACCTACATGCCAAATATGAAGGCTCTACCTCAAATGGTTAAAAAGTTATGGTAAGTAGGTCAAAAGGTCAGGGGTCAAGGTCACAGGTAATTTTTTTTTGTACGAGTGGAAAGGCAATGTCACAAGGAACATACATGCCAAATATAAAGGCTCTATCTCAAACGGTTCCACTAAATAATATAATATTTGTCATGGTCACTGGAGCGTAAAATATAGGTCAACGCCACGAGATGAAAGCCCCTGCTTGGTTAGGAGCTTACGAAGATGTTTCATGTAAAGTATGATGGTTATTTAGTCTTGTAGTTGAGTATATAACAAACTTCGACATAAATGTCGAACTTCGACATAAATGTCAAACTTTGACTTAATGGTCGAAGTCACTGGAGCACAAAATATAGGTCAAAGTCACTAGGTCAAGGAGTCTACAAAGTCAGAAGGTCAGGGAGATGTTTCATGTAAGGTTTGATGGTAGATGAAGTTTGTAGTTGACTTAAATAAAAACTTCGACATAAATGTCGAAGTTATGTCGAACTTCGACATAAAGATCAAAGTCACTGGAGCGAAAAATATAGGTCAAAGTCACTAGATCAATTTGCCTACAAAGTCAGAAGGTCTGAGAGATGTTTCATATAAGGTTTGATGGTAGATTAGGTTTGTAGTTGACTTAAATAAAAACTTCGACATAAATGTCGAAGTTATGTCGAACTTCGACATAAAGATCAAAGTCACTAGAGCGAAAAATATAGGTCAAAGTCACTAGGTCAATGTGCTTACAAAGTCAGAAGGTCTGAGAGATGTTTCATATAAGGTTTGATGGTAGATTAGGTTTGTAGTTGACTTTAATAAAAACTTTGACATAAATGTCGAACTTCGATGTAAATGTGACAGACGGACGCACGGACGAACGGACGGAAAAGTTGATGCCTATGTCGCACCCTGCTACAAGCAGGTGCGACAAAAAATGATTGGGAAATAATAGATTTGTTCCGTAAACAAAAGGTAAAAGAGGTTAGCCCCTAAACCAAACAAAAGAAAATAACAAAAGAAATAGCCCCTAAACCCGAAATGTTAGAACGTCCGTCCATCCGTCCAACTATCTCCTCCTAAACCGTTGATCGGAATCTAAACAAATTTGGTGTGTAGGTTGTTTACATCAGTGGCTCGCGCAATGGCACATTTATTTTTAGCCCTCATATGGCCTTGGAGAGAAGTCAAAAGGTCAAATATCAATAAAATTCAATTACAAAGTCAATTTTATAGATTTTGCTACCAAACTTTGCATAAGTAATTATTAATGAAATATGTAAAACATATTGAATGGGATTTTGGCTGCGACCCCTGGGTCATGCCCCACGAGGTCACCTTTGGGGGTCGGGAGGGCAAATTTTAAATTTTTCAGAATATAGTCATGTGGGATATCAAATCAAAGGGGTTGATTAGTAGAATACAATAGACGTAAAATTTTGACTCTGGGATCAGATTGGGGCCCTTAGGGAGGGGTCAAAAGGTCAAAATTAAAGTTTTTTTCAACATAGTCATGTGGCATATCAAATTGAAGGGTATGATTAGTAGAATATAATACAAGTAAAATTTTGACCTAAATTTAGCGGCAGATTGGGGCCCAGGGGATGGGGATTTTTTTGTAGCGTGTGAGACCCAGGTCCGTACCTCAAAGGTCAAGGTCATACTTAGAGATCAAAGGTCAATATTTTTTGTCTTGTCCGATCAATAACTTTCTTATTCTTGAATGGATGTAAAATTTATTTGGCAGAAATGCTAATCATAATGTGACAGTGTGTCACATGTAAGATCCAGGTTGGTACCTCAAAGGTCAAGGTCTTACTTTGAGATCAAATGTCAAAACAAGGGTCTTTTTGTTGTGTCCGATCAATAACTATCTTATTCCTTGATGGATTTAAAAAGTTACTTGGGAGAAGTGTTAACCATATTATGACAGTTAATCATGCACAAGACCCAGGTTAGTACATCAAAGGTCATGGTCTTACTTTGAGGTTAAATGTAAGGCTGGCTAATTGGAGCTGAGAAGATAATCGATCATCCTTTATGCCATTGTGCTCCATAACCAATTAGTAATCACTGGAGATTTTATCATAATTTAACTAGAATCGCGCAGTCGATGGTGCACCATCGCAAATACCCGCTTTTTCCATTGACAATACAATTAACAAGTTTCAGGTGTGTAACCCAAATAGTTTAGAATATACAGCAAATTCCTAGTTTTTGGCTTTTGACCTTGAGGTCCAGGTCATGCCAAATACAACATGCAGTACCTTCTACATTCAAAGGGCTATCCATAACCAAAGTTTCAGGAGTGTAACCCAAATATTTGTGAAGATATGGCAAAGTCCTAGTTTTTGACCTTTGACCTTGAGGTCAAGGTCACACCAAAAATAGTCCAGTGCATTCTAAATTCCAAGGACCATCCAATAACCAAGTTTCAGATGTGTAATTCCATCAGTTAGGAAGATACTTCCAAGTCCTACTTTTTGACCTTTGACCTCGCCCATGACCCCAGGGGGTCAGATGAAAATTTCGACACCTTCATGCACATCGGCAGTCCCTAAGCAATGTATGTACCAAGTTTGGTCACCCTAGTTCAAGAAATAAAAAACTAGTTAACATTCACAAGATATTTCTTAGAAATTTGACCTTTGACCTCACCCCGTGACCCCCAGGGGGTCAGACCAAATTTTCGACACCTTCATGCACATCTCCAGTCCCTAAGCAATGCATGTACCAAGTTTGGTCACCCTAGGTCAAGAAATAAAAAACTAGTTAGCATTCACAAGAAACGTGACAGACGGAAGGACAGACAGACGGACGGAAGGACGGACTGACTGACGGACGGACACCCGTGACGAAAATAATATACCCGTTTTTTTTTTCAAAAAGCGGGTATAACGCCTGGTTTTCTTCTTAGCATAAATTTTACTATATTTAACCTACACATGAGGACATACAGGCCTGTGCAAACAGTGTAGACCCAGATGAGACATCGCGGAAAGCGGCGTCTCATCAGGGTCTGCATTGTTTGCGATTCTCCCAGCTATTTTATGCAGTATGTTGTGTAGTTAACTGTACTTATTGCATAATCAATTATTAACAGATCAGTAGCAATAATCATTTTTGTAAAATGTATTGATCAATTAATCGATTATCTGGTTAATAGTGTCAGCCTTAGTTAACCCTTTCCCAGTCAGATACGTGTTTTTACGTGTCTGGAGCCCCCCCCCCCACCCCCCCCCCTTTGTTCCTAGAACCACCTTCAAACCTGCACTCCCCACCCCTTGATAGCAATGTTTGCATTAGAATAAGTTGGCCTAAAAAAGTGACCTGTTTTTTGGCGCGCCTCCCCACTAATACGTTCTGTGGGGGGATTGAAGGGGGGCTGTCGCCCCCCTCACATCCGAAAAAAAATGGGTTTTTTGACCCAGCCGGTCGCTGAAATGAGGTCTGACGGTGTCTGGGGTCAAAAATGCCTCCGAATTGATGCAGCCTGACAAAACATGCTGCAAACAGTGAAAATCCCGGGTGCCAAACTCTTTATTTGTTACCTTGCCAGCGGGCTGAAGATAAAGATTTAGTCAAAAATTCATGTGAAATAACACTTTTTGTCAACTTTGAGATGCCCCCTCGTTACCATGGCAACAAAGATTTAGTCTAAAATGGTGTCATTTGAAAGGCTACTACCCAGTGAACATTCATGCCAAGTTTGGTGTAAAATGGGCCATCCATGATGAAATAATGGCTTTATGAATTTGCTACCCTAGGCAACTCTGTAAAAAAACAGCAAAAATGACCAAGTCCCCATGTGGGAATGGGTTAAATGTAAAATTTTTTTTTTTAACATGCCTGGTCAATATATTTCTATTCCTGGATGGCTTTAAAATTACTTGTTATTGTTAACCATAATGTGATGATGTCAAGACCCAGGTTGGTACCTCAAAGGTCAAGATCATACTTAGAGGTCAAAGGTCAGGAAAGGATCTTTTTGGGTGTTTTGTCAATAAGTGTATTACTCCTGGATGGATTTTAAAATTACATGTACTTAGAAGAAATGTTAACCATCAAAAGATTGCCAATTTAGGGTCAAGGTAACAGGTTATGGTCTTACGACGTGACAGTCGTAACAAAGGAAAGATGCATAGCGTGAAAAAATCCCCGTCTTTGGTGGGATTCGAACCCGGTTCGCTCGGGTAGAAGTCCACTGCTCTTACCCCTGAGCCAAAGAGTCGACTCCCTGATGCAGTTGTCAGAGAGTGGTTATAAACCTAGAATCTATGCATATGGATCTACCAAGGTAGATAATGGAAGGGAGGTAACAAATCCCGGTAGAGCCCCCACATCTTACGACGTGACAGTCGTAACAAAGGAAAGATGCATAGCGTGAAAAATCCCCGTCTTTGGTGGGATTCGAACCCGGTCCGCTCGGGTAGAAGTCCACTGCTCTTACCCCTGAACCAAAGAGTCGACTCCCTGACGCAGTTGTCAGAGAGTGGTTATAAACCTAGAATCTATGCATGGATCTACCAAGGTAGATAATGGAAGGGAGGTAACACACCCCCTCTTAAGGAAGTCATCATTTATGATGACGTGAAGGATGCCAACTTCGGCACGAAGCCATTTCTGGCATATAAAGTCCGATCCCGGACGAGCCCCCATCTTACGATGTGACAGTCGTAACAAAGGAAAGATGCATAGCGTGAAAAAATCCCCGTCTTTAGTGGGATTCGAACCCGGTCCGCTCGGGTAGAAGTCCACTGCTCTTACCCATGAGCCATAGAGTCGACTCCCTGACGCAGTTGTCAGAGAGTGGTTATAAACCTAGAATCTATGCATATGGATCTACCAAGGTAGATAATGGAAGGGAGGTAACAATGGTCACAGTTACTGAACGGAGGCAGGGGATTATGGCCATTCCACAGGCTGCTTTTTTTTTTTTTTTTTTCATTAAATTTCTTTCCTATTGTTCCTTTTTATTTTAGTCCCAAAATAGTGATGAAAAACTGTAAAGAAATGGTAATTTTTCCCCGCTCGCTTCACTCACTCAGACTCAAAATTCTTATCAACTTTTTTTAGCAATCGTGACGTAAAAGACATCTTTTTTTTTCAGCAGAATTAAGTGTTAGTGTGAGTGTCGAAGAACCTTTTTAACCTATATTTTTTATCGAACAATCTGTTATTAGCCATTAGGGGTATGATTAGTGGAATACAGTGCAAGTAAAATTTTGACCCTAGGGTCAGATTGGGGCCCAGGTTTGGGGATGGGGTCAAAAGGTCAAATTTTAATTTTCTTGGAACATAATCATGTGACATTTCAAATTGAAGGGGATGATTAGTAGAATATAATACAAGTTAAATTTTGGGGCCTTGGTTTTTGGTACTTAGCCTGTGAGTGGAAAGCATGGGGATTTGCAATGGCGTTCCAATTTAACCACATTCTAGTTTTCTTTAAAAATAGCTCCTTATGGTGGAAACATTCATATGTGGTGAAATATTTCTAAAATAATGTGTTGTTGCATGGGCTGTTTGGGCTAGTATAGTAAGAATTTCAATATGACCTCCCAGACAGGTTGGGGCCCCGACTTGCCTGAGGGTAAAACTTCATTTTCTTCAAATATAGTTATGTTTCATATCAAATCAAAGTATTAATGGAGAGTAAAAGCTATGGCGGAAAAAAATGCAGGCGGGGGGAATGCCCGGGGTCATGATAAGTCAAAAAGTAGGGTTTTAGGTCATATTGTCAAACAACTCATCCAAGGCTAGGTATTTGTGCTAGAATCTTATAAAATCTTGAAACTTTCCCAGAATGAGGGCTGGAGGAACATAATTTTTCAGAATTCTGATGTGACTTCCTTTGGTGGGGGGGGGGGGGGGTGCAGTGGGGTGAGCCCCGTGGGTCAAAATTACTTTTTGCACAAACATAGTATTATTATTATTTATGCAAAGGTAATGGAGAGTGGAATACAGTGGTGCAAAACTTTGCTGGGAGGCATGTATTTGGGTTACCCAAGGTAAAAAATTTTGGGTCCTTTTATTACATGACATGATTTCCACAGCACAGGGATATCAACTTGCTCTAGTTTAATAAATTCAATGGAACATATTCATGATCTTCTATTTATTATTTAAAATATTTACAGATGAAGACTACAGCTTAGAAGAAGAAATCCCTGAAAGAAAAAAAAAAAACAACTGGTAAAAAATTTAATCATTTTTGTTGCGCCTGCATGCATACATGTGATAACTTTGCGATGACCATGCTGGAGATTGGGTTTTCATTTCCTGGAGATTGGGTTCTCCTTCCTGGAGACTGTTTGACGACAAGTTTGACACATCAATTTGATGTTTTTTTTAGGTAAAATTGAAAAAAAGTAAAAATAATCAAAGAACAAAAGTACAGCTCATTTCAGTTTTGTCTTTTTTACTCTTTAATAGAACAAAAGTTAAACAAAAGTATATATAGTAAACTTTTATATTAAGACCACCTTTGGGACTTTCAGGTCCTGACTTGCCCACCGGGCAAGTAAAATATTTTTGCAGTTGCCCAGCTCAAAATCCTACTTGCCCAGGATTTTGGAATTCAAAGTAGGGGTGGATGCGGGGGGATAATGGTGACAACGATGACGACCAGCATTTATAAATATAATCCAAGGTTTCTATCAAGTTTCAAGCACAACACCTTTCCATTAGGGTCTAGTTATTTCATGTTTTTGTTTCCCTTTGGTGTCTCTGATGGGAGCTCTGGGTTAATTGTATCGATTCCTGACCATTCCCATCACTTCTATTTATTTCCCTGTGTGCGGTAATACGGTAGAAAATACTGTAAATGAGAAACTATGCTTTATTTTATACTCTGCAGTGAAATCAATACATATCTGAAACAAATAAAAATGATGTTTTCACACTGTGAAAACACTGTGACAAATAACATGACCTTGTTATTTTCACAGTAGCAATGCCTGGATTACTTTTTCTCGCCAAAATTTGTCACAATAACGGTACTTTTTAAGTTAATTGCTGGCATGTCATTACACCTTAATATATTAGCAATTTAAGATACGGTTATATAAACTCATTTAGCTTGACACGCATAATTATCACGAGCTGCAGCCGATATACATGTAAGTGTCAGAGCAGCGAGATAAGAGATTAAAAAAAATGCAGTTTAGTTTACAATTTAATTATCCACCCACAAGACGAGGACATCCTCCATCCAAAACGAGCCCAAACTCTCACACCCGCCCTACAAGCAAGTTCAATGCTAACATCAAAGTTTCCCGCCATCCAAATCCTCGTCCACAAACCACTGCTACCATTTAATTCGACCCGCGATCGGTAAATGACGTCATCCGACCCCAGCAACCCCACACGTGTTTAATGTCATTGTTTTCTTTTCATGGGGCGTTTCTCTTTCATAAAAATCGTTTGGAACCAGTCAAACATATTTTCCCGAAAGCTAGAGATGGATAGAAAACAGCGCTTTGCACATCCCCGGAATTACCGTGTCATTAACCAACATCAACATACAGATGCGTTTACACAAATTAAAGCGTTTGACTTTTCCTACCAAGCGTCTGCTATTTGGCGCCAAACATAACCGTTCACGAGATAGTCGAATAGTCCGTTTCTATTGTGCATACATTTTCCGTTTGATGTAGCTAAACATCTTAGGAGCGATTAAATCATTCTCACATTGATTTTGGATTAAATTTTATGATTGGGGATAAACGCAAATTGGAGAAATAACTTGACCATATTTTCACACCTTGTCATGCGGGACCTTGTAGCGCCGGAGGTACACACTACACCAGAAATGAAAGACACGCGCCGCAGATTAGCAATTATATGACAGGGATTAAAAATAGTGTCATAATTGAACCGTTATAAGTACACAGATTGTTTGTCTCTTAATTGCCGACACAGCAGGACAGTGCCGCAGTTATTGTGATTTACTTACTGGTCTAGTTTTAGCATATTTAAGTACTCAAAAGGCTGACAGTTTTAGACACAATTCCCGACCGGGCGTCGTTGGGTCAAAGCGCACCTGCCCGGGGCGATTTCGGACTTGTCCCGGGCGACCGCGCAATGGATTTTTCAGCCCCTGGACTGTGTCATATTAATCACCCATACCCTTAAAAAGATACCTATTCCAGGTATAATGATTGCTGTAACAGGTACCTTTATTAATGCGTGAATCACTTTCACACCTCAGTGCATCTTATCAGTGAATATACCGTTAATTTCCAGCAGACTGACAGCGCTAATAATTGCACCCTGCTGTGAAGTTACCCATTTAAGTTAATCTCTTGTCGTGTCGGTACCCTTACATCCCGACGGATAAAAAATGGACGGTTCGGAAAAAAAAGTGATAGAAAAATTCAGTTTCCGGGAGTTTTTTAGTTCTGTCCGGGAGCCCGGGAGATCGTGTCCATTTCCGGGAGCCTCCCGGATGATCCGGGAGCAGGGATTTTCCTAGTGCAATTTTGGGGCCGGTAATCGGCCCCTATTTTTCCCAATTTAGAGACGGATATTCCCAAATTTTATAACAAATTTCCCAATTTCTGATGTTGTGCTACATTTTGATAAAAAATCATGAAAATTGAACCAAAATTGACAAAGTTACAGCCGATTTAAATTCCCAACTATAAATATTAGCGAGCTGTTTTTCCCAAACCCAGCGGCCCCTGGACCCTGATTCTGAAGGGTAGGAAAATCCCTGGGGAGATATCACATGTATGTGCTGCATGGCGCGATATAGGTGTCAGATTTTCCGTCCGTCAACATTTGCGACCACCCTAACTTCCACCCTGATGTAAGAGTCCATTTCTTGAGAATATTAGAGCTTCCTTAATTATATTTGGTACAAGCTTGCATCTAGGAACTGCGACTTCAACAGAAGCATCCGTATCTGACTTTGACCTATATTTTATTGTTCACTGACTTTGTAAATTATTGCGACCACCCTAACTTTCACCCTAATGTAAAAGTCCATTTCTTGAGAATTATTAGAGCTTCATTAATTATACTTGGTACAAGCTTGAATCTAGGAACTGCAACTTCAACGCAAGTAACCATATCTGACCTTGACCCATATTTCATGGTTCAGTGACTTTGCGCCCCAACAGGCGTGACATAGCCTTCGGCGGAATTCTTGTTTAATCTGTATTTGGGAAAAGTAACATTTCTCACGTTTCTTGTAGAAAAAACAGATTGTCAAGTATGTTTTAATAGTCATTTTAATTTTTCCAATAGAATTTTTACATTTTTGTCACCGCCATTGGCATGATGTCCGGAGTATATTTTTTCAGTTTTTCACTTATGCTTTCAACCTAATTCAGAATAAATAAGCTGGTCATCTACAAACTGGTATTCAGAGTGTGTATACTCGTAAAATGTCAAGGTCCGGGGGCATATAGTTTTTAGGTTTGCCGTACATGTAAGGCTGCCACGATTAATCAGATAATCGATTAATTGATTGATAAATTCCAGAAATATTATTATTGATACTGATTTTCCGTAATCAATTATTTTCTTCGTAGAATTTACCAGCTAAAGATGTTTCTTAAATAGCTGGATGAGTGGCAAACAGTGCAGGCCCTGATGAGACGCCGCATTCTCATCAGGGTCTACACTGTTTGCTCTGGCCTGTCTGTGCAAAACACTAGAGTGAATTACAACATGTATATGATAAGAGTCATGTGCAGACAGAAAGCGGGACAGGTAAAATTATGACCAAATCTCCAGTGATTACTAATCGATTATTTATCGCAATGGCAAAACTGATAAGCGATTATCATTTCAGCAACGATTAGCCAGCCCTAGGTACGTTGGTACGAATGTACGTCCGTCTGCACGAATGTGTGTACGTACGTTTGTATGAATGTACGTCCGTCTGCACGAATGTGTGTATGTACGTAATTGACCTCAAAATATATATAGGTCAGTGTGACCTATATTTCATGCTAGAGTGACTTTGCCTTATATCTTGAATACTATTTGATGGAGAAATGTCATGCCTGGTTTATTAGCTCCTTGTGACCCAATGATTGATTCAAAAATATAATTACATGTAAATTGGTCATTGTGACCTATATTTCATGGATGAGTGATTTTGCCTCATATCTTGAATACTATTTGATGGAAAAATGTCAATCCCGGCTTATTAGTTCCATGTGATCCAATGATTGACCTCAAAATATACCTAGGTCATTGTGACCATATTTCATGGTTCAGTGATTTTGCCTAATATCTTGAATACTATTTGATGGAGAAATGTCATGCCATAGATTATTAGTCCCATGTGACCTGCTGATCAACCTCAAAAGATATCTAGGTCAGTGTGACCTATATTTCATGGTTCAATGACTTTGCCTTTTATTTTGAAAACTATTTGATGGAGAAATGTCATGCCTGTGTTATTAGTTCCATTTACCCCGCTGATCAACCTCCAAATATATCTAGTTTGGTGTGCTTCAGTGATTTTGTCCATTATCTTGAATATTATTTTATGGAGAAATTTCATACCATCTGACCCACTGATTGATCTCGACAAAATATATCTAGGTCAGTGTGACCTATATTGCATGGTTTAGGGAGTTTGCCTGTAATCTTGAATACTATTTGATGGAGGAATGTCATGTCTGGGATAATACTTGAATGCATCCAGATGATTGACCTCAAAATATATCAAGGTAGGTGTGACCTGTATTTTATGGGTCAGTGACTTTGCCTGAAATCTTGAATAATATTTGATGGAGAAACTTCATGTCTGAAGTATCAATTCAATATGACTTGATGAATGCAACAAAGATATATCTAGTTTAGTTTGACACTATTCCAGGTGCGTTATACTGTTCAGTGACGGCTGTTGCTGCAACAAAAGTTTTCAGCGTGAGTTTGGCCCCTGTGCGGGGGCATCTGTGTCATACTGACACATGTCTACTTTATATATTATCCTACAGCATTTAGAAGCAGATAGATACAGAATATGGATTTATTGCATTTACAGGGTAAAATGTCATTATTAATATAATGCTTAGCAGAAAATAAAATATATACAAAAAGTCTACCTAATGCAGAATAAATAAGCTGGTCGCCTTAAGACTATCAGAGTATATACTCGTAAAATTTCAAGGGGTCCATCATTTTTAGCTCGTCTGTTTTTTGAAAAAAAACTTTCGAGCTATTGTCATCACTCCGGCGTCTGCGTAGTCGTCCTGCGTCGTCCTGCGTCCTGCGTCGTTCCAAAAAAACTTAACCTTGGCTATAACTTAAAAAGTATTAGACCTAGCCTCATGAAACTTCATACACACACTCATCATCACAAGAGCTACATTTTGACCAAGGACCATAACAACATTGTTGATTTTGGCTGAATTATCTCCCCTTTTCCAATTTTTTTCTGAAACACATTTTTGCTCTCATTTTAATACTATTCACAACAGAGCCTTCAAACTTCACATGAATGTTCCTTGGGACAAGACCTTTTCAGTGATACCACACTTTTTGATCTGTGACCTTGACCTTTGAACTTTGACCTATTTTTCGAAAATTTAATCGAAAACCTTAACCTTGACCATATTTCCAAAAGTATTTGGCCTACCTTCATGAAACTTCATACACATACTCACCATCACAAGAGCTACATTCCCTACAAGTTTTATAACTCCATCTTGCAATTTGATTGAATTATCTCCCCTTTTCTCTCCGTTTTTTATGTCTCCCCCGAAAAATTTTTTTTCGGAGAGACATATTGTTTTTCCCCCGGGCGTCTGTCTGTCTGTCCGTCTGTCCGTCTGTCTGTCTGTCTGTCTGTCCGTCTGTCTGTCTGTCCGTCTGTCTGTCACACTTTCGTGTCCGCTCTATAACTTGAAAACCGTTGGAGCTATCGTCACGAAACTTAGTATAAATATAAATCAGCATTAGACGACGTGCAGTGCGCAAGAACTATAACTCTCGCATTTATACTTTTTGAATTATCTCCCTTGGAAGTTTGTTGGTATGTATATATGTATGGGCAAATCGTGTCCGGTCAATAACTTTCTTATTTCCAGATGGATTTTAAAATTACTTGGCAGAAATATTAACAACCATAAGACGATGTGTGGTGCGCATGAATCGGGTCGGTACCTCAAAGGTCAAGGTCATACTTAGAGGTCAAAGGTCAAAAAAGGGGCCTTTTTTCGTATTTGGTCAATAACTTTCTTATTTTGAGATGAATTTTAAAATTACTTGGCAGAAATATTAACCATCATGAGACGATATGTGGTGTGCATCAGGCAGGTCAGTAACGCCAAGGTCAAGGTCATACTTAGAGGTCAAAGGTAAAAAAAGGGGCCTTTTTTTTCGTGTTTTGTCAATAACTTTCTTATTTTGAGAAGGATTTTAAAATTACTTGGCAGAAATATTGACAACCATGAGACAATGTGTGGTGTGCATCAGGCAGGTCAGTACCTCGAAGGTGAAGGTCATACTTAGAGGTCAAAGGTCAAAAAAGGGGCCTTTTTTTCGTGTTTTGTCAATAACTTTCTTATTTTGAGATGGATTGTGAAATCACTTGGCAGAAATGTTAACCAATATAAGACGATGTGTTACGTGCATGACCCAGGTTGGTACCTCAAAGGTCAAGGTCATACTTAGAGGTCAAAGGTAAAAAAGGGGCCTTTTTTCCAGTTTTGTCAATAACTTGCTTATTTTTAGATAGAATTTGAAGTTACTTGGCAAAAATGTTAACTATCATGAGACGATGTGTTGCATGCATGATTCAGTTTGATAGCTCAAGTGTCAAGGTCATACATAGAGGTCAAAAGTAAAAAAAGGGGCCTTTTTTTCGTGTTTGGTCAATAACTTTCTTATTTTTAGATGGATTTTGAAATTGCTTGGCAGAAATGTTAAACACCATGAGATGATGTGTTGCACGCATGACCCAGTTTGGTACCTGAAAGGTCAAGGTCATACATAGAGGTTAAAGGTCAAAAAAGGGGCCTTTTTTTGTGTTCTGTCAATAACTTTCTTATTTTTAGATGGATTTTGAAATTACTTGGCAGAAATGTTAACCACCATAAGACGATGTGTTGCTTGCATGACCCAAGTTGGTACCTCAAATGTCAAGGTCGTACTAAGAGGTTAAAGAACAAAAAGGGGCCTTTTTATGCCTCCAACTTTGAAAAAGTTGGAGGGGCATATTGGTTCTGGTTCGTTTGTCCGTTCGTCTGTCCGTTACGCTTTTGATGCATAGCATAACTAAAGAACCGTGTATGCTAGGGTTTTGAAATTTCATATATGGATTCCTCATGGAAAATTAGCTGACGCGTATTTTTTTTCTTGTCCGGATTATGCCCCCTTCAAGAGTTATTGCCCTTTGAAATTTTTTTAATAAAATCTTGTCAGCAAGATATCTCAAAAACTATTGGAGCTAGAACCTTGAAAATTGGTGAATATATTGGTGGTGATGAGTAGATGGACTGTTTAACTTTTGACAAAATTCCGAAAAATACTTGTGAGTTATGGCCCTTTGTCATTTTGGTAATTTGTGCCCATTGTAATGTATGCTAAAAGTGATGCATAGCATAACTTTAGAACCGTGTATGCTAGGGTTTTGAAATTTCATATATGGATTCCTCATGGAAAATTAGCTGACTCATATTTTTTTTCTCGTCCGGATTATGCCCCTTTCAAGAGTTATTGCCCTTTGAAATTTTTTCAATAAAATCTTGTCAGCAAAATTTCTCAAACACTATTGGAGCTAGAGCCTTGAAAGTTGTTGAGTATATTGATGGTGATGAGTATACGAACTGATTAACTTTTGACAAAATTCCGAAAAATACTTTATGAGTTATGGCCCTTGTCATTTTGGTAATTTGTGCCCATTGTAATGAATGCTAAAAGGGATGCATAGCATAACTTTCGAACTGTGTATGCTATGGTTTTGAAATTTCATATATGCATTCCTAATGGAAAATAAGCTGACGCATATTTTTTTTCTCATCCGGATTATGCCCCTTTCAAGAGTAATTGCCCTTTGAAATTTTTTGAACATTTTTAAAGTAAATTTGCAGAAATGTTTATCTTCATTAGATGATGTGTTACACACAAGACCCGGCTCAATACCTCCAATGTCAAGGTTATACTTAGAGGTCAAAAACGGGGGAGACATCTGTGTTTTTGTAGAAAAACAAATTCTAGTTTTAAATTGTTTTTGTCTCTTATTTCAATACTATTCACAACAGAGCCTTCCAACTTCACATGAATGTTCCTTGGGACAAGACCTTTTCATTCATACCACGCTTTTTGACCTGTGACCTTGACCTTTGAACTTTGACCTATTTTTCGAAAAATTAACCAAAAAACTTAACCTTGACCATATTTCCAAAAGTATTTGGCCTACCTTCATGAAACTTCATACACATACTCACCATCACAAGAGCTACATTCCCTACAAGTTTTATAACTCCATCTTGCAATTTGATTTGACTTAGAACTTTTGTTTTCTAAAGGAAACTGCAGACGAGCGTTGGCACCCGCTTGCGGTGCTCTTGTTGTATATTTTATCCCACATCATTGAGAAGAAAACAGAACACTGATTTATTGCATTTTAGGCAAACAAATACATTATAGACATGATAGATTTGATGCATAGTAGAAAATAAAATAGATACGAAAAGTCCACCTAATGCAGAAGAAATAAGCTGGTCGCCTTAAGACTGGTATTCGGAGTATATATACTTGTAGAAATAACTTTATTTTTTTATATATTTTTTATAAGGGGCCTAACATTTTTGTAAATTTTATCCTACAGAATTTAGCCGAAAACAGATACAAAATATTACACTGATTTAATGTATTTTAGCATATAAATATATTCTTTGTACATGTTGTACAATGTATGTTGCATGTAGCAAAAAATGTATATACAATAAAGTCCACCTAATGCAGAATAAATAATCTGGTCGCCTAAAGACTGGTATTCGAAGATATATTTTTTAATGTTTGTTCATTGTGGAAGTTTGAAGCCCTACACTGAGATTTGCACAATGTGAGAGCCCTTCAGAATATTTTACTTGGACTCAAGCTCAAGGTCACATTTGATAGTCACCAGTTCTTTTTATGTATGGGGGTTTAACGGCCAGTGTTAACTAAAAGTTTGAGCCAATTATCTATCCACACTTTACCTTGGCAATTTTATCCGTAAGCAATTGACCAGAACAGTGCACATTCTTACACCAGAATTGACAAATGCCCTTCTTGAATCAGCTGATGGGAGAAATGACTGTAGAAAAGATTTCATGATCAATATCCACGAAAGAATGTTCCTGACTGCGGAAGGAATCAACCTACATCTTCCTGATAACCAGTCAGAGGTGGCTTTGGCTGAGCTATTCTTTGAATTTTGTGTTTGTTCCATATCTCCACCCCTTAAAGGATTTTCATCAAACTTGGTCAGTTATCCCCCTCAGAAAGTTCATGTCCAAAGCTAGGTTGGTAAAAAAGCTGAAAATACACATATAGTTTCATGGACAGTGGGAAATACAGGGAAATCCCGGTAAATACTGAGAAATACTGGAAAATGGACATTAATGTAGGTGGGGCCAATTGAGACTGCTTAATATACCCTGCCTGCCTAGGTATATGTATTGTAAAGTAAAATCATTTCATACAGGGCTTGCATTTTACCTTACCTTTACGAAGTACAAGGAGAACTATTGTAGTCACCACGGTCGTCCGCGTTTGCGTTAGCGCGTGCGTGTGCCTTCCCGTCACACTGCGTTAAAGTTTTTCAAATGCTTATATCTAAATAGCCATGCATCACAGAGTACTCATATTTGGAACTTTAGTACCTGGGAGGGTCTTCTAATGTTCCAAGAGAGCAAACCCCTGGATCCATGCCCCGAGGTGGGGCTAGCCTAGGGGTCAGAATCTAGAACACCTTTATAAAACTGTGTTAAAGTTTTTGAAATGCTTATATCTCAACAGTCACTCATCACAAAGCATTCATATTTACAACTTGGGTACTTGGGAATGTCTTCTGAGAATATGCGGGATTGTCTTCTGAGATTCCAAAAGAACACACCCCTGGGTTCACGAATGGGGGGGGGGGGGGGGGGGCTAAAGGTCAAAATCTAGGACACCTAAGTTATTCGTTAAATACATTATCATTATGCTAACAAGTTACAAACTGAATTTGTTATACATCAGCCAACTTTGTGACGTTGGTTTAAGTGTAAAAGGGTGAAGGTCATGGTGACCTACATTTTACAGTCCAGTGATTTTGCCTTATATCTTGAATACTATTTGATGGAGAAATGTTATACCTGGGATATTGGTTCCATGTGACCCCATGATTGACCTCGAAATATATCTAGGTCAATGTGACCTATAGTTCATGATTCTGTGATTTTGCCTTATATATTGAATACTATTTGATGGAGAAATGTTAAACCTGGATTATTACTTCCATGTGACCCAGTGATTCACCTGAAAATATGTCTAGGTCAGTGTGACCTATATTTCATCGTTCAGTGATTTTGCTTATATCTTGAATACTATTTGATGGAGAAATGCTATACCTGGATAATTACTTCCATGTGCCCCAAGGATTTACCTCAAAATCTATCTAGGTCAATGTGACCTATATTTCATCGTTCAGTGATTTTGCCTTATATATGTTGAATACTATTTGATGGAGAAATGTCATACCTGGGATATTAGTTCCATGTGACCCCATGTTTGACCTCAAAATATATCTAGGTAAGTGTGACCTATGGTTCAGTGATTTTGCCTTATATCTTGAATACTGTTTGATGGAGAAACATCATACCTTGGTTATTAGTTCCATGTGACACAGTGATTGACCTCAAATAAATCTAGGTCATTGTGACCTATATTTAATGGTTCACTGATTTTGCCTTATATGTTGAATACTATTTGATGGACAAACATCACACATGTACCTTGGTTATTAGCTCCATGTCAGTGTGACCTATATTGGTTATTAGCTCCATGTCAGTGTGACCTATATTTCTCCCCATCCCGAAAATGTAGGTCATTGTGACCGATATTTCATGGTTCAGTGTTTTTGCATTATATCTGGAATAGTATTTCATGGAATAATGTCATACCCAGATTGTTAGTTTCACGTCACCCAATGATTGACCCTGAAATATATATAGGTCAGTGTGACCTATATTTCAGGGTTCAGTGACTTTGCTTTAGATCTTGAAAACTATTTGATGAAAAATCTACATACCTAATTATTTGTTCCATGTAACCTGATAATTGACCTCAAAATATTTGTAGGTCAGTGTGACCTATATTTCAATGTTCAGTGATTTTACCTTATATCTTGAACTGCAAAGCAGGCGAGCTACGCTGACATGCGACAGCTCTTGTAGAGTCTACATGCACTTGGTCATGCAGGTCGAATGAAATGTTTTAGGATTTTCCAGACCTTCTGATAATGAATTGTTTGAAAGATTAATAATCTGTTACCTTCATAATTTTATATTTGAAGTAATCAAGTATGTATTGAATTTGTTTTCAAAAGATACTGAAATACTAGTTTTCAGACATCAGCTACTGGTATTTGACTTGACTTGACTTGTAAATAAAAATACTTGAGATAGTACCTGCAGGTTAAGAAATGTATGCCCATTGTATTTTGTTCTTTTAGTACCTGTCTTAAACAAAACAAATTTTCACACCGTTCAAAAGTAGGAGTAACTACTTGACAAACTTGCAAACAAACTTTTTTTTAAAGTACACATAAAAAAGTTCGGACAACCACAAAAGTTGTTGTAATTCTCCAAACAAATTTAACAATGTGTTTTATCATTTCACAAAAGCATAAAAAAAAAACCACAAAGTTCAAGAAAACATGCCTATACAAATGCAATGAACATTTTACAACCAAAAAATGAAAATTTTCTGATTAAAAATTCCAATATTGTAGTATGTCTGCTGAAATTATTGATCATTCAGTGAGGCAGTTCTATTGAGCACCCACAATCTATATTTTTAGCAGAGATACGGAAAATAGTGTATATCCCTCTTAAACCCCATCTTTATTATATAAAAGTGGTGTTGGAGGGGTCAAAATCATGTGCATATGTTTTTGTGATGCATTTACAGACTGATGGAGCAGTCTGATCTGGGTCTGTCTGTTTGCTCAGGCCTGTCCATCTTAATTTTAGGATCATTATCTATTGCATATGAGTGATTTTAAATAGCATTCCTGCCACTGGTATTTACCTACCAACCTTGGTGCAAAGCCCATAAATGAATCAGGCTGACTCTAGGTCAAGGTCACATTTGAAGGTCACGGCTTTGAATTTTGTGTCCATTCCTTATATCTCATTTACCCTAAAATGATTTTCATTTACCTTTGGTCAATTATCCCCCTCAGACAGCTGATATGCATAAAGCATACATGAATCATGCTGACACAAGGTCAAGATCACATTTAAAGGTCACGAGTTTGAAACTTTGACTTTTATGCCTATTTATTTACCCCTGGCAGGATTTTTAATAAACATTGGTAAAATATCCTCCTCAGTGAGCTGATGTGCAGAACCCATAAATAAAACATGCCAACTCAAGGGCAAGGTCACAGGTGAAGTTTTTCAACTTTGAATTTTATGTCTATTCCATACCTCCTTTACCCCTGGATGGATTTTCCTTTTAACTTTTAAGAAATAATTCCCCTCTGAGCTGGCGTGCAGAACCCATAGATAAACCATGCGGACGCAGGGTCAAGGTCACAGGTAAAGGTCACAAGGTTGAACCTTGATTTTAATGGTGGGGGGATTGGGCTGTCCTTCAGACTGCTCCTTGTTGCAAAATTAAAACACTTTTTGCTTGATAACTTAGATTATGTTTGTGGCCCAACTTTGATGAAACTTTTACTACACAATGTCATGGTCTCTTAGATAAGGAAGGTGTAATACTAGCAGAATAAATACCAAGTGCCCATAACACCCATTGATGATAGGTTTCAAATTTCAGTTCAATGATTTATTAATCACATACAGTAGATGGTTGCGTTTACATTTACACCCCTTTTAACAGTTTTGTCAGTCCTATCAAAGTCATGTGTGGCTGATAATGAAACACATGTGCATTGTAACCCCAGATTTTTATGCCCCCGGAATCGAAGATTCAGGGGGGCATATAGTTTTTGGTCTGTCCGTCTGTTTGTCTGTTTGTCCGTTAATCCGTTTGTCCGTTAATCCGTTTGTCCGTTTGTCTGTTTGTCCGTCTGCAAAAACTTTAACATTGGGCATAACTTTTGAATGGTACATGATAGAGCCTTTATATTTCACATGTGCATTCCTTGTCACAAGACCTTTCAAGAGGTACCATAAATTTTGACCTCGTGACCTTGACCTTGACATTTGACCTACTTTTGACCTTCTTTTTAAAAACTTTAACATTGGCCATAACTTTTGATTGGTAAGTGATAGAGCTTTCATATTTCACATGTGGATTCCTTGTCACAAGACCTTTCAATTGGCACTATAATTTCTGACCTCATGACCTTGACCTTGGCATTTGACCTACTTTTTAAAAACTTTAACATTGGCCGTATCTTTTGATTGGTAATTGGTAGGGCTTTCATATTTCACATGTGCATTCCTTGTCACAAGACCTTTCTAATGGTACCGTAATTTTTGACCTCATGACCTTGACCTTGACATTTGACCTACTTTTTAAAAACTTTAACATTGGCCATAACTTTTGATTGGTGTATGGTAGGGCTTCCATATTTCACATGTGCATTCCTTGTCACAAGCCCTTTCTAGTGGTACCATAATTTTTGACCTTGTGACCTTGACCTTGATGTTTGACCTACTTTTTAAAAACTTTAATATAAAGTCCATAACTTTCGATTGGTAAGTGATAGAGCTTTCATATTTCACACGTGTATTCTTTTTCGCAACACCTTTCCATTGGTACCATAATTTTTGACCTTGATACCTTGTGGCCTTGACCATGACATACTTTAGTGATTGGGCTTTCATATTGCACAGGCGCTGTCCTGGGGCATCGGTGTTTCACAAACACATCTTGTTTCCTCTATTACACATCTTAATGGGGCATCCTTTGGTGTCTCTGATTCTCTTGTTTGATATTTGTTTTTTACAGTTTGATGGTCAGTTGTTGACACAATTCTAATCAGAAGACACTGGAGACAAATGAGAAAAGCAAAGGCTTCTTACCAGGCAAGTCTCTGCTGAACATGAAACATATTTATTTGGGTTTCCTATCCTTTTTTAACTCTCAGGAAATTTCGTCCCGGTAAGCTTTTCTACTACCCCAGGCATCGACGTCCACAAATGTTAAAGTTTTTGCGTTAAAGTTTTTTTAGAAGCTCATCTCGTTTTTATGACTACACGGATTAAGTTCATATTTAGTATGATGATATTTTCTGTTATCAACTTCTTTCCCTGGTGATGTTGTGGGGAGGATTTGGGATTTGATTGTATCAGTTCCTGATCATTACTATTTTTAATTTTTACACATTGGTTTATCACCTGAGGGGTTCAGCAAAAAATGGGAACTGTAAAATAAAAATGTAGGCAGTGATCAGGTATCAAAACATTTGTCAAACAACTCTGATCAGAGTCATCAAAGGGAAAGAAACATGAACATGGAGTAACTAAACACTGTTGAAATCTGATCACAAGCGGGCAGCAGAACGAGTTACTTTCCCACAGAATGACTACGGTAAAAGGCTATCCAAACTAAAAGGATATAAGCAATACATAAATGCAACATAAATAATCCAGGATAGAAGAACAGCCTTAGAATGGTCAGCAAAATGTATTTCACTGTGTGTTTTAATTTGTTTATATATGGCCATGATTCTCATCCTTGATTCTGTCATGGTCTAAACAAACACATGGTTCAGTCTGCATGAAGTTTGCTAACTCAACAGTGCTATATCGGAGAACAAATATCAGTCAACTACAGAGATGAAACAACAATAAGGACTTGACAGCATGAAATAACATAAATGCTGGAGCCAAAGAAAACTGTTAGAATCTCGTAAGCCTGATCAGAGAAAGTAATTTTTGCTTACTATCTTTTGAAGCTGTGGCCCTTTGAACATTGAAAATAATCATTGAAATTTATTCGCGGAAAGAACAATGCACCTTCACTTTGAATTCCTTTCTTACAATCTTATAGTACTTGTTTGTAAGATGTAAGTGTAATGGCGGGGCATTTCTTACATTGTTACTCTTGTTTTTGTAGGTCACAAGATTTCATGAGTTCCAATGAATTTCTGCCATTGAAAGACCTGAATGTGAGAGGAAAGGACTACAAGAAAATTTGTGTAGAATTGTTCAGAAAAGCCATAAGAGAGAAGCGAGATGCAAAGCCAGAAGAACTAACTATTGCTATGAAAAAGTAAAGGACAAGCAATTTCATATCCAGGCATTGGCTACAATGATAAAATAAAGGAGATGCAATTAAATATCCAGGCATTGGCTAAAAGTAAAGTAGAAGCAATTTAATAGCCAGGCACTGGTTGCAATGAAAAAGTAAAGGAGAAGAAACTTAATATCCTGGCAATTATGTTTGACCACAGACTATGGATGATGCATCTTTTGCTGTACAGCTGCACGAGATGAGCCGCAGGACAAAGGAACCATAACTCTGGTGTTCTTACTTTCAGAGGCATTGCCTTTTGACAAATGAAAATAGCCATTTCTATCATTTAGTCTTCTGAAACACTGTATCTCCTGAACCGTTTGATGGATTCTGAAGTAACTTGCTTGGTTACAACACTAGGATGGGGAAATAGCCATAAGGTTTTGATGACCTTGACCTTAACTATAAAACTATCAAAAACTATAAAAGCTATGGCATTGAAAGTTGATGAGTGCATTGCTAGAAATCTGTAGATGACCTTATTAACTTTTGAAGAAATTCTGAATACTACTTGATGAGTTATGGCCCTTTGTTACTGTAGGCATTTGTACATCACATGCTTTTGGGTCGTATGTGAGAAGCAAAACTTATTTTACATTTGTTTTAGCTCACCTAACCAATGGTCATGGTGAGCTTTTGTGACAATGAGATGTCCAGCGGCGGCTGATGCCATGTGTAAATTTTCTTGTTAACACCCTTGGGCCACAGTTTTGGTCTAATTATGATCAGATTGGTTAGATCATACTGACAATATCTCTGTCAAGTTGGAATATGGGGCATTTTGAGTCAAAAAGTGGAACAGTAGTTAATACCATAAAAAAACCTTATTAATACTTTAGAGGCCACAGTTTTTGTCCAATCATCCCCAAACATGTGCAGAATTACCATCTCAGTACACTTTGAATAAGGGTCATTTAGGGCTATAAAGCAGATCAGTATGAACAAATCATAGAAAAAACCTTTTAAATACTATACAGGTCACAGTTTGGTCGAATCGTCATCAAAGTTGTCTCAGCAATATCTTGGTCAAGTTCAAATATGGATCATTTCGGGTCAAAAAGTAAGTCAGTGGGTCGTAGCCTAGAAAACCCCTGTGAAAACTCTGGAGCAGATAAATTTGGGCAAATGTTTATCAGACATGCTCAGAATGATCACTTTGAAAATATATGTCAAGGTCAAATATGGATCATGTCAGGTTAAAAACCTTTGGTCCAATGTTTATCAAACTTGCTCAAAATGATCACCTTGACAACATCTCTGTCAAGGTAGAATATGGATCATGGAAAAAATGACCTTGACCTGAGACCTACTTAAATAAAAATATATTGGTCATAGCTTTTTACAGCCTTCATATTTGGAATGAACGTTCCATGTAATACGGTCTTATCTCTGAACAAATAAATTGACCTGTGAATTTGACCTTGGCTTGAACAATATGAAATAGAACCTTCAATTTTTGTTTTGTTTGTTTGTATTTGGGTTTAAAGTAAGGGAAACAAACACAAACACGACGCAACCAGACAATAATAGAAACTTCAACAGAGGAAGGCCAAAAGGACAGTTGCTTTCCCACAAATTGGCCTAATGACCATCCAAAATAAAAAGACACGAGTAATACATACAATACTTAACAAGCAATAACATAAATAAACCGCCACAGAAGAACCACCTTGGAACGGTCAGTGGAAAGAATTCCACTGGGAGGCTTAAATCGATTTCACACGGCCTTAATCCTCACCCTTACGTCAACACTTGGCCTTGGCCTTGGCAAGCTCATTCGTAAGCAGCTGACTTGTACAGTGCACATTCTTTCGCCAGAAACTGACAAATGCCCTTCTTGAATCAGCTGATGGGAGAAAATGACTGTAGAAAAGGGTAACGGGTCATCCCTAACAAACTCTGCCCCTAGCAAAGTAGGCCCCTACAAACTCGGCACCCAAAATTATATTATATATATAAAACCTCCAATTTAGTCATCTGATCAGGGTCTATCCGGTCATTGAGCGACACGGTGCCAACTAGTGCCCACAAACTACATATGTATGTTTTTGAGCAGAATTAAGATAAAAAGGGATATGTATACCCCCAGCAAATCTTAACGGTTTGACTGGATAAAAGTGGTGTTAATTGGGTCAAAAAGGTTAGTTTTCGTGATGGTGTATTGTGCTAGCAAAGCTTGGCATGTTCTAACGTGTACCCACAATCTATATATTTTTGAGCAGAAATAGCAAAAATATCAAAAATTTTCATCTTAAATTATCAATTTTTGGGTCGGGGGCGTTTAAGGAAAAATAACAGTATATTTGTTTAGGCATGCATGTTTTCATATTCAAACAATAAATGCATAGTACAAAAGAATTATTTTTAGCTCGCCTATACGAAGTACATGGAGAGCTATTGTTGTCACCCCGGATGTGCGCGTTAGCGTAAGCGTTTGCGTTCCCGTTTCCGTCACACTCTGCGGTATAGTTTTTCAAATGCTTATATCTCAACAGTCATGCATCACAGAGCACTCATATTTGGAACTTAAGTACCTGGGAGGGTCTTATAACGTTCCAAGAGATCAGACCCCTGGGTAGCCCGGAGTGGGGCTAGGGGTCAAAATCTAGAACACCTCTGTAAAACTGTGTTAAAGTTTTTGAAATGATTATATCTCAACAGTCACCCATCACAAAACATTCATAGTTACAACTTGGATACCTGGGAGTGTCTTCTGAGAATACCAGGGAATATCTTCTGAGATTCCAAAAGAACACCCCTGGGATCATGCCTGGGGGGATGAGGCTAGGGGTCAAAATCTAGGACACCTTTGTAATTTGTTATATACATTTCCATTATAGTAACAAGTTTCAAACTTAATTGCTTATACATCAGCCAACTATGAGACATTGGTTCAAGTGTAAAAGGGTCAAGGTCACAGTGACCTATATTTCATGGTCCAGTGATTTTGCTTTATATCTTGAATACTATTTGATGGAGGAATGTCATACCTGGGATATTAGTTCCATATGACCAGTGGATTGACCTCAAAATATATCTAGGTCATTGTGACCTATTGTTCACGGTCCAGTGATTTTGCCTTATATCTTGAATACTATTTGATGGAGAAATGTCATACCTGGGATATTAGTTACATATGACCACACGATTGACCTCAAAATATATCTAGGTCATTGTGACCTATTTTTCACGGTCCAGTGATTTTGCCTTATATCTTGAATACTATTTGATGGAGAAATGTCATACCTGGGGTATTAGTTCCATATGATAACATGATTGGCCTCAAAATATATCTAGGTCATTATGACCTATATTTCACGGTCCAGTGATTTTGCCTTATACCTTGAATACTATTTAATGGAGAAATGTCATACCTGGGATATTAGTTCCATGTGACCACATGATTGATCTCAAAATATATCTAGGTCATAGTGACCTATATTTCATGGTTCATTGACTTTGTCTTATATCTTGAATATTATTTGATGGACTATTTTTATACCTAGATTATTAGTTCCATTTTACTTGATGATTGACCTCAAAATATATTTAGGTGAGTGTGACCTATATTTCATGGTTCAGTGATTTTGCCTATTATCTTGAATACTTTTGATGGAGAATTATTATACCTTGATTATTACTTCCATGTGACCTGATGATTGACCTCAAAATAGACCTAGGTCAGTGTGACCTATATTTCATGGTTCAGTGACTTTGCCTTGTATCTTGAATACTATTTAGTGGAGAAACAGCATCTATGCATTATTAGTTCCATGTGACCCGATAATTGACCTCATAATAAGTCTAGGTCAGTGTGACCTATATTTCATGGTTCAGTGATTTTGCCTATTATCTTGATTATTATTTGATGGAGAAACAGTATACCTGGATTATTACTTCCATGTGACTGGATGATTGACCTCAAAAGGTATTAAGGTTATTGTGACCTATATTTCACAGTTCAGTGATTTTACCTTATATTTTGAAAGCACGAAACAGGCGAGCTTTGCTGTCATGTGACGGCTCTTGTCATCTCTTAAGTTTATAACTATAAGGTTAAGATAAAAGATACTTCCATTTTCACCCCCCCCCCCCCCAAACACACAGCACAATTCACAATTTTAGCGATGTGTTTTACCGGTAAGGATTCTATAATTCCTCAAAAATATGTTAAGCTCAAACTGCCTTATAAAACTATAGACCTTCCAAATGTAATTGTGGAGACAAAAACTGTCTATTATGACCTATTTATAGCTATAAGTGGAGTGTTTGGGGCCGAGATTGCTAGGGGCCGAGTTTGTCAGGGGCCTAGTTTGTTAGGGGCTGAGATGCCCCTAAATCTGGAAAAGATTTCATGATCAATCTCCACGAAGGAATGTTGCCGTCCTTGGCATGTATCAAACCCGCATCCTCCAGATCAACAGTCAGATGTGCATCCGACTGAGCTGCTGAGACCAGCTTCATATTTGGTTTGTAGCTTTTTGTGACAAGGGCTTCCCACTAGAGCTTCAAATTCGGCATGTAGATTACTATTGACAAGGGCATTCTTTGGTACAAGACATTTTGCGATGTGACCTTGACCTGTGACCTACTTTTAAACCACTAGAGATAGAACCTTCATATTTGGCATGTAGTTTTCTTGTTACAAGGTCTTCCCACTCGACAAATTATTTTGACCTGTGATTTTGACCTATAGCCTACTTTGTCATAATTTTGATCCGTTGAAATAGAGCAATCATGTTTGGCTCCTTGTACCATTTCATTTGTACAATGAGGATCAGGTGAGCATTATGATATCCACAAAATGGCTTCATTTACGATGATCTATGTCTTGAATGAACACCCCTGTAAACCTCAGTTATCTCTTTATGAATTGGAGCTTAGAGGGGTGTTCGTTTTACAGCTTGTTAACATCATGGCGATCCAGGGCCATTATGACCCTCTTCTATATTTCGTGTTGCACATATCCACGATTCAAGTATATGCAAGTCAAGATAGTTATTAATTATGAACTAAACTAAACATAAAATTAAATATTACAGTTATTAAAGCTTCCAGATAGTTTATCTTTGTGTTTCTGTTTCAATAAATCTCAGTCAAAATTAGTTACACACCCAAACCCATGGTATGTCTCATCTAAATGGCGGGCATTCAAACTTTCACACAACAGAATGTCTGAAGACACTTATTGTCTTGATGCAGCTCAGTTGAACTGCGATTCATAGAACAGCATTTGGTCCCATCCCACTTAAAAGAAGGTAATTAACTGTTGACATTTTCAAAGGAACGACCTTTTTAGCTGGCCTGTACAAAGTACAAGGAGAGCTATTGTTGTCACCTCTGTTGGTCCACATGAGCGTTTGTGTGTGAGTTTGCGTTCCTGTCACACAGTGTTAAAGTTTTTCAAATGCTTATATTCAAACAGTCTCGCATCACTAAGTACTCGTATTTGGAAGTTAAATACCTGGTAGGGTCCAGGCTTGGGACCAATTACATTTGAAAGTAATTGATCAATCCCCCGATGCAGGGTTATAGGAATATGCCTTCGTCTGTCCCTCCATCCATAACACTTTCTTGTCTACTCCATTTGATAGAATTTCATTAAACTTTGGTCAGTTTTTCTCTTTAGTATGAAGATGTGTTGCGTGCAAGGTCCAGGTTCGTACCTCAAAGGTCAAGGACATACTCAGAGGTCAAAGATAAAAAGGGCCTTTTTGTCATGTCCAATCAATAACTTCCTTATTCCTGGATGGATTTAAATATTATTTGGCAGAAATGTTAACCATAATGTGACAGTGTGTCGCGCGCAAGACCCAGCTCCGTACCTCGAAGGTCAAGGTCATACTTAGAGATAAAATGTCAAAAAAGCATCTTTTTATCATGTCCTATCAATAACTTTCTTATTCCTGAATGAATTTAAATATTACTTGTCAGAAATGACAGTGTGTCGCACGCAAAACCCAGGTCGGAACTTCAAAGGTCATACTTAGAGGTGAAAGGTGGAATGTCCGTTCGTAACAGTTATCTGCTGAACCCTTCGATAGAAGTTCACTAAACTTTGGTCAAATATTATTCTCAATGAGACAAAGTGTCGCCACAAGCCCCAGGTCCGTACCTCAAAGGTCATACTTAGAGGTTAAAGGTAAAAAATGTATTCGTCATGAGGCGATGTGTTGTACGCAAAATCCAGGTTGGTTCCTGAAATGTCAAGGTCATGCATAGAGGTGGGTCTTTTTGGTGTTTTTCAATAACTTTCTTACTCCTAGATGGATTTTAAAATTACTTGGCTAAAATGTTAATCATCATAAGATTGCTAATTCAAGATCACGGCGAAGGTCACAGTTTAATGTCATAAGGTTGAGCTTTGTTACTGAAGGGCGGCAGGGGATTATGGCTGTCCCTCAGACTGCATTCTTATTCAATTACAATTACCTGGCTATAAAAATGTAATTGGTGAAATTACAATTATAGTGCAAACAATTTGACATGAGACTGACCTTTATGCAAAGAATAAATAAGCAAATGCTTCAGCCTAATATGTTGGGTTGTGAAAACTCGTGATTTTTCGGCAGCTTGGAATCGCGACCCATGTATTAAATAAGCCAGTACATGACAAGAACTACAAGATGGCTTGAGCGACCAGCAAAGACTCAGATCAACCTGCGCATTCGAGCAGTCTGATCAGTCTTCGCTGATCGCATGTACTTACTATAGGCTATGATTTATGCCAAGAAATATAAGTAAAAGGTCTTGTCACAGTGGATGGGTGTGCAGATTGATTTGAGTCTCTGTTTGTTGCCCTGGCCTTATTGTAGGTTTTGTCATGCTCCGGCTCATGAATAACAATTTCCACCTTTTCAGAAAATGGTGAAAATAAATATATGTACATGTATTCAATCGGGTGTGAAATAATACTAATAGACAGTTCATAAAGAAATGAAGTTGAAAAAGTGTGACCAGAACCGGATTCGAACTGGTGACCCCTTGCTTACAAAGCAAGTGCTCTACCGACTGAGCTATCCGGGCGCTGATAGCACCTCTTCAACTTCGAAGTTTGAGAAACTTAGTTAACAAACAGCCCTCTGGGTACTCTTGTTGTATATTTTATCCTACAGCATTTAGAAAAAAAGATACAGAACACGGGTTTAATGAATGTACAGCGTAAAGCTTCATTATTAATATAATGCATAGCAGAAAATAAAAACTATACAAAATGTCCACCTAACGCTGAATAATTACGGTGGTCTCCTTATTTTTAGCTCACCAGAGCCGAAGGCTTCGGGGTAGCTTATAGTATAGGCAGTGACCCGCCATCTTTTGTCCGTGTCAACATTTTCAAACGACTTCTCCTCTAAAACTGCAGGGCCGATTGAAGGCAAATTTCATGTGGAGCATCCATGGGATGGGGGAACAAAGGTTTGCTCGTAGGGTCCAGGTCACATGACCAAGCTGGCCTCCATGCCCATATAAGGTAAAAACCCTTCAAAAGTCTTCTCCTCCTGAACCAGTGGGCAGATTGTGATGAATCTTGGTATGTAGTATAGGGGACTCTGGACCATCATAGTTTGCTAAAATAATGACCCTTTGATGACCTCGACCCATTTTATGCCAAGGTCAAATTTGGTCACATAGATTTTTGTATGAAAAAAGTCAAAACAGCATTTTTTTTTAATTATTGCAGCCTGTGACCTGAAATTAAGTAGATGCAGTGGGCAAAATGTGCTAATGAAACTACATTAGTATTCAAGGTCAAGGATATTCCCTGACCTTGGCCCAAGGTTATACAGATATGAAAATTAAAAAAAAATGTTTTTCACTGAAATCACTAGGCCATTTTCAATCAAATTTTGTATGAAAGCTTTTCGGAACAAGGAAATGCAATTTAATTAATTTGAGTTTGGTCACATGACCAGGATGGCAGCTATGTCCATATAAGGTAAAACCCTTAAAAAATCTTCTTCTGGAACCAGAGGGCCAATTGTGATGAAACTTGGTATGTAGCATTGGTGACTCGTGGCCCATTATAATTTGCTTAAATGATGACCCTCGGATGACCTTGACCCATTTTATGCCAAGGTCAAATTTGGTCACATGGACTTCTGTATGGGAAAAAGTCAAAACAGCATAATTTTTTTTAATTATTGCAGCCTGTGACCTGAAAATTAGTATATGCAGTGGGCAAAATGTGCAAGTGAAACTACATTAGTTTTCAAGGTCCTTCTCTGACCTTGGTCCAAGGTCATTCAGATATGAAAATTAAAAAAATGTTTTTCTTTGAAACCACCTGCCATTTGCAACCAAATTTTATAAGAAAACTTTTAGGAACAAGGAAATAAAACATAATTAATTTGAGTTTGGTCATGTGACCATGATGGCTGTTATGCCCATAGAAGGTAGAAACCCTTAAAAATCTTCTCCTTCTATACCAAAAAGCCGATTGTCAATGAAACTTGGTATGTAGAATAAGAAACTTGGGTCCAGCATATTTTGTTCAGATGTAGACCCTCGGATGACCTTGACTCACTTTATACCAAGTTCAAATTAGGTCACATAGACTTTTTTGTGCGATAAACGGTCAAAACCAAGTATTTTCGAAACTATTGTAGACTTTGATCTGAGACTTGGTAGGTGCAGATGGCATCCAGGGACGGGCCAGTTTCTCACACTTGACCTCTGGTGAGCGTAGTGGCCCATGGGCCTCTTGTTTTTATGCCCCCGCCATTCGAAGAATGGTGGAAAGGGCATATAGTGTTACCCCTGTCCGTCAGTGCGTCCGTTCGTCTCTGAAACTTAAACTCTGTCAATAACTTTCTTATTTCTGGATCAATTTAGAAATAACTTGGTAGAAATATTAACCACCATGAGACGATGTGTTGCGTCCACAAACCCAGGCCCCCACCTACAAGGTCAAGGTCATACTAAGAGGTCAAAGGTCAAAAAAGGGATCCAAAACTTAAACGTTGTCAAGAACTTTCTTGTTTCTGGATCAGTTTAGAAATTACTTGGCAGAAATTTTAAACATCATTTTTTCTTTCTTTCTATTCTTTTTTTTTTCTTTTTAAAAACACAATATCCCCCAGCACAAAGGCTTTGGACTCTGACTCAAAAGGTTGTGAGTTCAAATCCCGGTGAAGTCTTTTGACGACTCTTGTTTCTCAATGGCATTTTTGCGGGGGCATCCGTGTCCTATTGACACCTTTTCTAGTTTGTTGAGTTTTACGGCCGTTTTATTGTTTCACTCATATCGAGCTGACCGTTAATCAGAAGTGGGCGAAAACCGGAGTACCCGGACAAAAACCACCTGACCTTCCGTACAGAATGTAGCGTCTCACGTGACCCGAGCGAGGCTCGAACCTACGGCGGTGAGAGACCTAATGACTAAGAGTCAGCGCTATTATCCACTAGGCCACGGAGGCCCGTTAGGTGGTCTCCTTAAGACTATCGGAATATATATACTTGTAACATTTTAAGGGGTCTTTCATTCTTGTATATTTCATCCCACATCATTTAGAAGAAAATAGATACAGAACACGGATTTAATGCATTTAAGTCATAAAATGCATTATAGATATGATGCATAGTTACTTAGAAAATAATATAATTACAAAAAGTCCACTTAATGCAGAAGAAATAAGCTGGTCGCCTTAAGACTGGTATGCGGAGTATATGTACTTGCAAAAATAAGGGGCCCAACATTTTTGTATATTTTATCCTACAACATTTAGAAGAAAATAGATACAGAACACGGATTTAATGCATTTAAGTCATAAAAATACATTATGTGATGCATAGTAGAAAATAAAATATATACACAATGTCCACCTAATGCAGAAGAAATAAACTGGTCGCCTTAAGACTGGTATTCGGAGTATATATACTTGCAAACATAAGGGGCCCAACATTTTTGTATATTTTATACTACAACATTTAGAAGAAAATAGATACAGAACACGGATTTAATGCATTTAAGTTATAAAAATACATTATAGATATGATGCATAGTAGAAAATAAAATATATACACAAAGTCCACCTAATGCAGAAGAAATAAGCTGGTCGCCTTAAGACTGGTATTCGGAGTATATATACTTGCAAAAATAAGGGGCCCAACATTTTTGTAGATTTTATCCTACAGCATTTAGAAGAAAATAGATACAGAACACGGATTTAATGCATTTAAGTCATAAAAATACATTATAGATATGATGCATAGTAGAAAATAAAATATATACCAAAAGTCCACCTAATGCAGAAGAAATAAGCTTGTCGCCTTAAGACTGGTATTCGGAATATATATACTTGCAAAAATAAGGGGCCCAACATTTTTGTAGATTTTATACTACAACATTTAGAAGAAAATAGATACAGAACACGGATTTAATGCATTTAAGTCATAAAAATACATTATAGATATGATGCATAGTAGAAAATAAAATATGTACACAAAGTCCACCTAATGCAGAAGAAATAAGCTGGTCGCCTTAAGACTGGTATTCGGAGTATATATACTTGCAAACATAAGGGGCCCAACATTTTTGTATATTTTATCCTACAACATTTAGAAGAAAACAGATACAATACACAGATTTAATGCATTTAAGTCATAAAAATACATTATAGATATGATGCATAGTAGAAAATAAAATATATACAAAAAGTCCACCTAATGCAGAAGAAATAAGCTGGTCGCCTTAAGACTGGTATTCGGAGTGTATATACTTGCAAACATAAGGGGCCCAACATTTTTGTATATTTTATCCTACAACATTTAGAAGAAAACAGATACAATACACAGATTTAATGCATTTAAGTCATAAAAATACATTATAGATATGATGCATAGTAGAAAATAAAATATATACAAAAAGTCCACCTAATGCAGAAGAAATAAGCTGGTCGCCTTAAGACTGGTATTCGGAGTGTATATACTTGCAAACATAAGGGGCCCAACATTTTTGTATATTTTATCCTACAACATTTAGAAGAAAACAGATACAATACACGGATTTAATGCATTTAAAACATAAAAATACATTCTTAGTATGTTGCATAGCAAAAAAAAATACAATAAAGTCCACCTAATGCAGAATAAATTATCTGGTAGCCTATAGACTGGTATTCGAAGAGATATATTTTAAGATTTTCTCATGGGTTTTCACTGAAACTCCATGCCTATTAGAAGCCCTACTCTGAGATTTGCACATTGTGACAGCCCTTCAGAAGATACCACTAGGGCTCGCTCTTGGTGGCTCCGTATCCCCACATCCATAACGTCACATACACAATATCCACCCATCCATCTTTTTATTATTACATATACTTTAATCCCCCTAATAATACCCTTACATTTATACCCCCACTATGACAAGATAGAATATATCTTCTTTTGTTGCCCCTAATGTCATTTATATACCGTTCCCCCTAATGTCATTTATATACCGTTCCCCCTAATGTCATTTATATACACAGTTCCCCTTAAGCCAGATTAAGTACTAGTAAAATATTAAGGGGTCCAATATTTTTGTATATTTTTTCCTGCAGAGTTTAGAATAAAAATAGATACAGAACACGGTTTTAATGCATTTAAAGCATAAAAATATGTTGTTGGAATGGTGAAAAAGCAGAAAATAAGATATATACAAAAAGTCCACCTAATGCAGAAAAAATAAGCTGGTCGCCCAAAGACAGATATTAGGATTTTATATATATATATATATATATATATATATATATATATATATATATATATATATATATATATATATATATAAAGAAAAATCAATAAGTCCGAGTTTGCCAAATAACACTATATTTTCAGTAAACTTCTACCGCGGTTTCACTGCATTTACAACAGATTATCAAGAAGACATTTTAAATTACTAAGCAACGAAACGTAACGTCATAATTAACGTTTCCGTTTCAAATAAATAACGTTTCCGGTGTACGAATACTTTGATGGCACGCATCCCATTAAATAGCCCTGTTTAGTTTTGGCAGCAATGTGTTTATAAAGAGTTTTTCTTTCGACCGTCGTAATGTTACACTGTCTGTGTACATCTTATAGAAAGGGAAAATATTATATTTCGGCTCTAATGTGTTAGCGCAATTGTCAATATGCTCACTTACTTTTAGCATTCTTGTTTTTGGGTCACGGATGTGTTGGTTGTGTACTGTGACACGATTACGCAGAAAAGTTCCGGTTTCACCTATGTATTCCTCTCCACAGCCCCTGCATTTCATTACGTAAATTACGTTTTTTACATCGCATGACATATCTTCATGGATTATGAATCTAGTTCCACAATTGAATGTGAAACAGTTTCCTTCTAATAAATGAATGCAGAGGCCGCAGTTCGGTCTGTTACATTTTTTCACCTTATGGTCAAACTTTGAAGTAAATTTTGCTTTAGTGAGTAGACGCTTAAGGTTGTAGGGCTGTCGCTTACTCTTTATAAACTTGTATTTTGAAATAATGTCTTTCATTTTTTCATCTTTCTCCAAAATCGGTACATTGTTGATAATAACCGGGAATATTTCCGGGTCTTTTGGATTAAATGTTGATACGAAATATTCTCTATATATATTCTCTGGTGTACAGCTCCAGTGACCCCAACTGATCTCCACTCAGCTTCTCAATGTCTATAACTTTTGAGGCACCAAGTGTCAACTGTGTTAGAAACTTTGGGCCATTCAGCTGTTGAAACTGGGCATCAATGAATACAGACAGTGTAGTTAATTTCTGTATATACGGTCGTCTCTCAGTTATGAAGAAGTTACATTCGGTCAGGAAATTCTTGCGGGTTTCTGGGTCTTCCGAACACAGCTTGCAGGTAGGATTTACCGCATGTTGGTTAAAAACAGCCCTGTTTGCTTGTAGTATATAGGTTCCTGTCAGTAGCCTACACCTTAATTGTGCCCATATGCTATCATGAACACTATTTCTAACCGTATGCCATATATGATGGCAGCTATCCATTTTCAACACATTGGGATTCAGATACTTAGTCGAATCAGAATCAGAATTGTTACTGGTGACACGTCAAATGACATTCATACACCAGGACCTGTGATGTGGGAAGTTAGTCCCTAGCTCTAACCAAAGAGGTAAATTTAGCTACACAATCATCAGCACCTTCAGCTGTCGAAATAATCGAATCGGGAAGGGCATTCCAATCTCTTATGGTTCTGGGGAAGAACGAATCTTTATAAATGTCAGTTCTTGCAGTAAGGATCTGAAACGCCAACGAATGGTGATTTCTACAGTGTCTACCTGGGGGAACAAGGTCATCTGTTGGAATACATTTTCATCAAAGAAGGAGTCTTAAAAGTTACAGACCTCACATTTTGGACATATCCAGTGGCAGCTTGAGTTTACCAAAGTGCCATATTCTGCATATGAAATGAAGGAACATTCAGTATGTATCCACATTTCACATTGATCACACTGAACAGCTTTGTGGCCATTAAGGACAGCAGCACTGCAAAGACCACAGTCAGCTTTGTAGTCTTTGTAATACCAAGTTCCAGTTCTAGATTCGATTTCTTACAATTGACTGTAATCAAAATCAGAACATGAGGAGTGAAAGCGCTTGTTACAGTCCTCACGTTCTATCCATTTCTCGGAACCTTTGCAATCCTTTTTGCAGAGTCCGCAGCGAAACTTTGGGCCGTGGTTAGTTTCAATGTCTTCGGCCAAGATTAGAAGTAAAGCCAAGTTTGTACCGCGTGAGGACTTGAAGTTTCGCAAGCCCTCCGAACACCTTCTGTTCCCATTCTTCCTTGTAAATGCCAAGTACTGGGAAATTCTACTACTGCTCTCATTATTTGTAATCTTGCACTCCTGATTTCGATCATCTGGATGCATTCTTTGAGTTGTTTTCCAAAGAGTGAACCCAAGAATTAAGACCACGGGAAACAGGAAAACCTTGATTTTAATATACCTGGTAGTGATTTGATGATTTCCAATGATTTATGATGGGTGTCAAGCAACAATCCTGATTCCGAGTTTGTCACAGCCAGCACACTGACAACTACAAAGGGCTAATCAGTATACTGGTCCAATTATATACAGCTCAGCACACTCAAATATCTGACAACACACAGGCTCTTCAGAAAAATGAATGTGACAAGCGATCTAATTTTGATCTTAAGAATTTCAGTTTGCGTTACCCCACCCACTAGTGAGGTAATGGCGGGAAAGAATGTCAGCATTTTTTTTTTCTACAAGACAAAAAAAAAAAAAAAAAAAATCACAATCTAGGGTAACCAGCAATAATATGTTGCTGGTGTATGCTTGTCTGTTATGAATCAGACAAGAAACCAAACCGATATCATAGAAAAAAAAAACTTCTCTTTTAGTGAGCTACTTTTTTCCAATTCCGTCTAGATCGAACGGAATACCGTCGAAGATTTCGACTGAATGATGGGTGGAGTAAGTTAATTGTATCGATTCCTGATCTTTGTTTTACTTCTACTTTGCATATCAGGGCTGTTTTGTTTGTGCCGTGTGGCGGCTGTAAAAGGTCTCCCCGTACATACATTTAATGCTCTTACCTTTCCAATCCTCAGGGATTGCTTATGCAATTCCTTTTCACTGTTCCATCAATTGACATCCTTTAGATACCTGTTGAAGGTCATTATTAAACCGATGTTCGTTCCTCGTTGTATAACAACTGCTTGTTTGACATCCCTGAACCTTAAGTAGACTTAGATGTTTTGTGGGCTTTTGTTGTACCTTCTTTCTATTCGAAGGAATTATCTTCAGTAATTTTATATGCTGTTTTACATAATGACCGGTATGAAGATCGCTTTAGTTTTGACGGTATCAAAACCTTCTAAACCCACATGAGTATCACAAATACATTTAAAATATCAATATCACCCCTTAGGTTACACTCTGCTTCTTCTGTACGGATTCCCCATTCTATTAAGAACTTTAATACTATGTTGCCTTCGGTATTGGTTAGACCCTTAAATTTGTCTTCTGTAATTTCAGTTAATCTCAATGGAGCAGGCAATACCAATGTTTTTGGGAGTAGTCTTCGTATAAGACTATCTCCTCTCAAATCACCCATCCTTCGAAAATATACTAATCCGTGGAAAAGAAGTGGAATGTATCCTAGTATTTCTAATTGCAATGCCAAGAGGTGCAGATGTTGTTCGCATTTAAGCACTGCGTTTACCGTTACTTCATCTGTAAACGGTAGACGCTTCTCTGTAGTTAACATGTCTGATTTGACATGACAGTTTACAGATTTTTTTTATCTAATTACATGACGTGCTGCAAACTGTAATATGCAGTACGTCGGTCAAACTAACCGCATGCTTAAAAGTAGATTGAACGAGCATTATCGTTGAATGAGTAAGCCTAAGAAAACTGACACTTTCTTGTACCGTCACTTTCGACGTACAGGCCATTCTGTAAAAAACATAGTTATACAGCCAGTGGAAAAACTTTATTACGATGCAAATTCTACATCTAGATTCAAAATAATCAAAAGACATAAAGCTGAACTGAAACGGATTAAATTTTTACAGACCCCTTTTCCACTGGGATTTTAATGACAACATTTATCATGAGGATAATATTTCAAAATGCCGGACTTTGATATTGTCTCGCTCCTGGAATGTCGAAAACGCAGAACTAGATCTCACGGCACCAGGATAAATGGTAACTTTAAACGTAAATCACGTGCGTTTAAACGAAACAATACTAGACTGAAGTGACTGTCAATTATATTATTAAATCATGGACGCCACTCTATGCTTTCATTTTTAAGTTCATTACCCGTTTCTGTTTTACGTCTTCTGGACACCGAGGCGAATAAATTCTACGATAGTTCTCATCAGTTATATGATGCGGCTCTCTTAACTAGAGGCTATACTCGGCATACTCTCCGTCCTTACATTGATTCTGAAATTAATCATAAACGCCATTTCTTCAAAATATCCTTCATTAATAAGGGTATGGATTTTATAGATTTGCCCAGTATCTTCCGTGAGAGATCGGTGCTTTCTTCCATTCCTGCTTATTTCCAAAATACTGAAACACCTATAATTTGCTATAAATACAGTCGAACTTCGATGGGTCGAACTCGGTAGGCTCGAACACCACGTTTGGGTCGAACTGACTTTTCAGTCCCGGCAAAATCCCTATTCATTTTAACTAAACATGCCACCCTTGGCTCGAACCACGATGGCTCGAACCCTCGAACTCTAAGCCTGGTACCTAGAGTGCATTTTCTATGTAAAATCCCACCGATGGCTCGCACTAATTACCTTTTTAAAAATTCCAATTTTATCGGTCAAGTCAGGCAGGCGCGTAATCAGTATTATAATACGGACCAAAAATACGGCTCATCATTCACTCTTAAATTATGACCGATAAATGTACCGGAATCGCCGCAGCTATGATATAAAATCATAGTACAAAGAGATGGATCTTGCCGAGTTGGACTCCAATGGCTCGAACTACCGATGGCTCGAACTTTTTCGGCGGTCCCGGCGAGTTCGAGCCATCGAAGTTCGACTGTATAACAAACCTGTTAGATCTATCATTTTTAATTTCAATAAACTTATTTCTGATCTTGATATTGATACTAATAATCCTGATTCATGTGATTGTAAAAACGCAAAGTATTGCTATCCTGCTACTGGTCATGTAATTACTTGAAAATTATTCCTGATTCTAGGATAAGAAATATAATTTCTAAAGGACCGAAATATCGGTTTCCTTCTAAAATTGATTTCGGTAAATGTAGAGATGAAATCGCTGCTTCCTTAAATGAATTCGGTAATCGATGGTGTAAGCGAGAGTATGTTGATCATAAAGCCCTTAAGGACTGGAAACTTAGCATTTTAAAACTAGTGAATAAACGCATTTCTTTCTATTCTCAAAGTACTAACTTATTACCTCCTAAGCCTAAAGACGTCTTTACGTCATCTTAAACTAGGTATTCAAGAATTTCATAAGAAGTTTGTTTTGGCCCTTGCAGACAAGACCGCTAACAACGTCGTCGTTGTGTGACGGCTCCATTATGTTAACACGCTTAAGCAGGAGCTTGGTGGTACTAAGGCCTATGAACTTCAGCCTTTAGCTGAAGAGAGAGCTATAGTAGATAAACATGTTTGTCATTCAGCCACCAAGTTTACTGTGTGTGTTAACGAAGCTTCCTACGCTATCCTGGTTACCAAAACTTCATAAAAGACCTTACAAAGCACGGTTTATTGCAAATTCTAGCTCTTGCACTACCACTGAACTTTCTAAATTATTAACTTCCTGTCTTACTGCTATAAAAACGCATGTGATTAAATATTGTGATAAAGTCTTTGAAAGATCAGGAAGAAATCTGTTTTGGTCTATAAAAAATTCGAATGAGGTTTTAAATAAATTGAAGTCCAGACATTTTCGTGCTTCAAGTCTGTCTACTTACGATTTTCCACTCTTTACACTACACTTCCTCATAATCTTATAAAAGAAAAGCTTAATGATTTAATTGAATGGGCTTTTCACAGAGAAGATTCTCTCTATCTTGCATGTAATGTCAGAAATGCATTTTTCACTTCTAAAGAGCATAAGAATTATACACTTTGGTCATGTCAGAAAGTGTGTGATTCTACTTGACAATATTTATATTAGATTCGGTACTAAGTTATTTAGACAAATTGTGGGTATTCTGATGGGTACGAATTGCGCATCTCTTGTGGCTGATCTGTTCTTGTATTGTTATGAAAGAGACTTCATGTTGTCGCTTTCCATTGATAACCAATCTGAAATTATTGAAGCTTTTAGCTCCACTTCTAGATATTTAGATGATTTATTAAATATTGATAATACCTATTTCGATGGTTTGATCAGTCAGATTTACAGCCCAGAACTTCAGTTAAATAAAGCAAATTCTTATGATACCGAGGCCTCGTTTTTGGATTTACATCTATCTATTGTAGATGGATTTGTTTCGTGCAAAATTTATGATAAACGCGATGACTTTGGTTTTGAGATTGTAAATTTTCCTTTTTTTTTGGATGGTGATGTTCCTCGTGCGCCATCCTGTGGCGTTTATATTTCGCAATTAATTCGATTTGCTAGAGTGTGTAGTCATGTAACTGAGTTCAACACTCGTAATAAATTGTTAACGGCTAAACTCCTTAATCAGGGTTATCGGTACCATAAACTACGCAAAGCCTTTTCAAAATTTTATAGACGCCATTCTGATTTAATTTCAAAATTCAATATTGGACTTAAATCTCATCTGCAACAAGGTCTATCGGAACCCGAATTTTATGGTGACTTAGTATAAAAATTCAGAAAAATATATTACCGCAATGACTTCAGCACCCAAGTTCGTAAAATCATTCTTCGATATAAAAAGATTGGGTACAACATGGATGTTATACGACAGACTGCATGCATGGTAGTTAACCCAATCACGGTTGGCAACTTTGCTTCCCTCTTTAATTGCACGCCGGTGGGTCAGGCCTCAGATTCTATGACGGCTCCAACGTAAAGGCTTATTGAGAATTAGAGAGATCTAATTCAAGGTAATGTTGGTTGGTGCCTGATGCTCTGTCTCTGGTCGGGCCCATCGGAGTCTAACTGTTGGTTTTCTTTTGCTCCAGCATTTCAGTGGTTTCTTGCTGTCGAGTCCTCACCGTGTTCTCACCTCTGTGTTTCTTTGATTTTTTGTGTTCACGTAGATGTTGCAGTGATGAGTTAGGAGGCCTTCATGCGGACTGAACAAATTATTTGTCTAAATCGCGACGGAAGTAAGGGCGAGGATTGTGGCCACGCAAAATCGATTTAAGCCCCCCAGTGGAAATCATTCCACTGACCGTTCCAAGGCGGTTCTTCTGTGGCGGTTTACCTACGATGTTTTATGTTACTTACTGTGTGTATCACTTGTGTCTTTTTTATTTTGGATGGCCATATGGCCATTTTGTGGGAAAGTAACTGTCCTTATGGCCTTCCTTTGTTTAGGTTTCCATTATGGTCTGGTCGCTTAATGTTGGTGTTTCTTTCCCTTTGGTGTCTTTGATGGGTGGAGTAAGTTAATTGTATCGATTCCTGATCTTTGTTTTACTTCTACTTTCCACTGTGTTTCCACCGTCTTATGCCCGTGGTCTAGCAAACCTTACCATTCTGCCCTAGAATGAGGTGTCCATAATAATGTGAAAATTGAGGGGAAACCATTAATGAAGTCGGTCATCCGGGTACTTCTCGATAGTCACGTGGCTTTCTGCATAGCGACCAAATCGGAGGTGAAAACCTACGCCATTTTGACTTACCTTTTAATTGAATACGACGCGATATTCACACGTAAAATTCTGATAGACTGGGGAGAAAATGCCAAAAACATGCAGCGCAGGTGGTTGTACATATCACCTGCTACAACAAGATAAACAGTTGTCCTTATACAAATTTCCGAATCGGGAGAAATACCCTGACAGATGATCGAAGGGGATCAGGGCCTGCAATCGCCTCCTTATATATAGTCGGAGTCCATTTCAAAATAAAGGGGTGTCTGGCTGAGTTTTCTTCAAAATTTATCTGAAAAATGGCTGAACTTTATACAATCAGTGGAGGCCCTGATCAGACGCCACGTTCTGTGGCGTCTGATCTGGACCTGCACTGTTTGCCAGGGTAATTGTTGGTTAAACACTTATGAGCAGTACAAATTTTAATGCTCGGCTGAGTTTAGCTTGAAAAAAAAAAAGTTTGTCCGAGTTGAGATTTAATGTCCCTATCAACACTGTTTAGGTCATTTTGGAGACATTGCTTCTTTTACCCGACATTGATATGACATCTCAAGCCCGGAGGTCCAATAAAATCAATAGGGTTTATATACATAGAGGGTCCAACTCACACCACTTTTGTGGCCAGCATAGGTTTTAATATTTTTCAAAATAGTGACAAGACTTCTCAACAATAAACGTGCTTGTTGAGAAGTCTTGTCACAATTTAGTAAAATATTAAAACCTATGCTGACCACCATAGTGGTGTGAGAATCAAGGTACTTTTTACCAGGACACGCTCCATTGGCATTGGTGTCATTTGTATCATTTGTAGGGATGAATGTAATAAAGTTCGCTGTTCTTCGGATCGGGACGATGATTGGAGTAGAGCCACCCCCCCCCCCCCCACACACACACACACACACAGGGACTGAGAGCAATCGCCTTTGCCGGCTAAAGAGATACCTAACGTAATTATATGTTTACCATTACATTTGCCAAGTCTATCTATCTATTGTTTTTATGTAGCCAAAATCCACTTTTTAATAATTATTTTTGAATTTTCACATTCAACTATCAATCAGTATTAACGAAGAATAGATCTATAACCTTTTTGAACAGGGAAACATATTCCAGGCTATTTGATTTACTTGTCAAGATCAATGTCAAGTTTCCTTGACACTTGGGGTATTCTGTCCGAGGACATGTCACTTCTGAATACACAACGCCTGTTCACTATCGCCGCTAAAATTATTATTTTTTTTATGTAATTACTTATTTTTTATAATTACTTATTTTTTTATAATAACTTACATCAGTTAAATTAATTTAATTAGTATAACGGTGAATTTTACAATAACAAACTTGAAAGATACTTCCAATCTAAAAATACCGAAAGCGTACCTCGGGATGACGTTCACTATCGCCGCTTAAATTATCATTATTATTATTTTTCATCATTTTTTTTATAATTACTTACAACAGTTATACTAATTTAATTAGTATAACTGTACTCAAAGTAAATTTTAAAATAACAAACTTGAAAGATACAGTCAAGCTGAAAAAAAAACAAAACGATAGCATGTAATGGAATATTATCGGTTGTTAGGCAAACAGTTTCACCTCGAAATATGGCGGCCGTTTGGTTACTACGGATGCCATTCATATGCCATTCATGGAACTGGAAAACGATTCAGAATCTGTTTGGGTTAATGTTTTTGCAAACAAAACTTCCCACTTTATTGCAAGTTGGTATCGACCACCTAACGACACTGTCGAAAACGTCCAGTTATTTAAAGATCAGCTTGTTCGCATTAAGTCTCAGAATAAGGGTAAAAAACTTCCTGCAGTACATGTCTTAGGTGACTTCAACTTCAGAGAGATTGTTTGGCCAGATAGGCTCAGCAAACAAGGCACGATGCTGAGTCCGTCAGAGGGACAGGTGTTGGTCGACATCATGAATGATCATGGCTTGGAACAGGTTGTTGACTTCCCTACTCGAGATAGAAACACTTTGGATTTGATTCTTACAACTTTGCCAGGACAGTTTGGGGATATTCAATCCCCAGTCAAACTAAGTGATCATGATATTGTCTCTGGATTTTTGAAAATCTTCATACCACCTATAAAGAAACCTCGTAGAAAGGTGTACTTATATCAAAAGGCAGACCATGAAACTATGAGGAAGGATGCCCTAAAATTTGCAAGAGAGAAATACTTTAATGGTCATTCAGACGCTCGGTCTGTCCAGGAGAACTTTGATTTGATAAAGTCTTTCATTCAAGCTTCGTCCGAAAATCATATCCCCTCCAAAACTAGCAGGTCTGTATCTTCAATTCCTTGGATCACAACAGAAATAAGAAGAAAAATTCGGAGGAGAAATAAGATTCATGCTAAGGCAAAAAAGTCGGGAAGTGGTAAACTCAGAGCAAAATTTGAAATCTTGAGACGAGAAATTAAAAATGACATCAAAAATTAGCATGATCAGTATGTAAATAACTTGGTAGGTGATGTAAAGGCGAATCCCAGAGACTTCTACAGATATATCAATAGCCAGAAGAAAGATAGGCAAGGTATCCCACCCCTTAATAAAAGAGGAGGGAACGGGGTCGCTGAATCGGACTCTGAAAGGGCAGAGGAATTGGTTGGTCAATTCAATGATGCATTTAGTAAAACTGAGTTCAACGAGGTTCCATTGACTGGAAGATCGGCCCATTTCATGGAAAATATTGTTGTATCCTCTGCGGGAGTGATCAAGTTACTTAAAGGCTTGAACCTTCTAAAGCTTTAGGGCCTGATGAGCTTCATCCTAGAGTCCTGAAGGAACTAGCAAACGAGTTAGGTCCAGTTTTTGCTCATCTTTTCCAACAATCTCTCGATACGGGTGAAATTCCCAAAGAATGGCTCCTAGCGAACATCTGTCCACTTTTCAAAAAAGGGGACAGGGCTCTTGCTCTTAATTATCGCCCGGTGTCACTGACCTGTGTTCTATGTAAATTGCTTGAACACATAGTCTGCTCAAACATCATGGCCCACTTGGATGAACATCAACTTTTGTCAGACAGACAACATGCATTGAGGAAAAGGCATAGTTGCGAAACTCAGTTGAGCACGGTTATTAATGATTGGGCAAAAATCCTGGACAAAGGGGGGGGGGGGGGGGGGGGCAGGTGGACACATTTATTCTGGACTTTGAGAAGGCTTTTGACACCCCTCTTCATGAACTACTTAAATCCAAATTATTTGGTTATGGAATTGGTGGGAAGACTCTTAAATGGATAGATTCCTTCTTTTGCTACAGAAAACAGCGTGTTGTTGTTAATGGTGAATCTTCAGTATGGGCGCCAGTTTTGTCTGGAGTCCCACAAGGGACTGTTCTTGGTCCTCTATTGTTCTCCCTGTACATCAATGATATTTCCACTGACATTGACTCAGAAACAAGATTGTTCGCAGATGACTGTGTTTGTTACCGGAAAATTAGAGATACAGATGACTCACTGAAACTTCAGGCTGACATAGATAGATTAGGATGTTGGGCCAGAAAATGGGGCATGATATTTCAACCAGTTAAATGCAATATTATGCAGATAACAAGGAAGAGATCTAATAAAGTTGAGGCTTCTTACACCTTAGAGGGAACGGTCCTCGAAAATGTGAATTCCATTAAATACCTTGGTGTGACAATCACTCACGATTTGAGATGGAATACACACATTAGCAATATGTGTACAAAGGCGAATAGAACACTTGGTTTCCTGAGGCGAAATCTTCATCAGTGTCCTCAGGATGTGAAAGAGACAGCATACAGGGGACTTGTTCGCCCAATCTTGGAATATGGTAGTTGCATCTGGGACCCAAGCGGAGTGGTCCTTAATGAAGAAATTGAAAAAGTTCAGAATAGAGCTGCTAGATTTGTAACTGGAAATTATTGCTTTGAAACTGGGAGCATGACTGGAATTCTAGGAAAATTAAGATGGGAGTCTCTCAAGAAAAGGAGAAGAGACAGTAGGCTCATACTCTTATACAAAGGTCTAAAGGGTGCTGCCAGCATTCCAACAGATGACCTTGTTCCCCCGGCTAGGCACTGTAGAAAACACCATTCAATGACGTTTCAGACCCTTACTGCAAGAACGGATATTTATAAAGAATCGTTTTTCCCCCGAACCATTAGAGATTGGAATGCCATTCCCGATTCTATTATTTTGACGGCTGAAGGTGCTGAGGATTGTGTAGCTAAGTTTACATCTTTGGTTAGAGCTAGGGACTAACTTCCCATATCACAGGTCCTGGTGTATGAATGTCATTTGACGTGTCACCAGTAACAATTCTGATTCTGATTCTGATTCTGGAAGTGACGTCATCCCGAGGTACTTAATAGCGGTCGATCTAAAATACCTCTAATATGTGTAAGCAGACTTCTGTGATGGGGTTCCTTAATCTCTAATTGTCTTTGTATTATGTAATACTATACAGAATTTTCATTCCTGATCCTGTTTACAAACAGGTTTTACAGATTCCTGTGGAGAACAAAAGTCCTATATGTTGGTGCTTTCCGGTAATTCTATGCACCGAAATGAATGCCGGACATTAGTGTGCACCGTTTCTCATACCCGACCCTGCCAGCCGAATAATATGATGAGGGAGTTCGACCATCTACCAGACCATGGTAGCGGAAGTCAAATTGTACATTCAAGTTCTTCCCATAATTTCCATGTTTTTTCACCGGTGTGATCGAACGACGTCTGGTAGATGTTTGGTTGACTGGTACACAGACCCTCTGTTTCTTGAACAGAAGCAGTCAATTCCCGGACATTAGTGTTCGCCGCCAGCTTTGTTACGTATGGTGTGACGTATCTACCAGAGTAACCCACGCAGAATCAGAATCAGAATCAGAATTGTTACTGGTGACACGTCAAATGACATTCATACACCAGGACCTGTGATGTGGGAAGTTAGTCCCTAGCTCTAACCAAAGAGGTAAATTTAGCTACACAATCATCAGCACCTTCAGCTGTTAAAATAATCGAATCGGGAAGGGCATTCCAATCTCTAATGGTTCTGGGGAAGAACGACTCTTTATAAATGTCAGTTCTTGCGCTAAGGGTCTGAAACGCCAACGAATGGTGATTTCTACAGTGTCTAGCTGGGGTAACGAGGTCATCTGTTGGAATGCTGGCAGCACCCTTTAGACCTTTGTATAAAAGGATTAGCCTACTGTCTTTTCTCCTTTTCTTGAGAGACTCCCATTTTAATTTTCCAAGTATTCCAGTCATGCTCCCAGTTTCAAAGCAGTAATTGCCTGTTACAAATCTAGCAGCTCTATTCTGAACTTTCTCAATTTCATCGTTAAGGACCACTCCACTGGGGTCCCAGATACAACTACCATATTCCAAGATTGGGCGAACAAGACCTTTATATGCTGCTTCTTTTACATCCTGAGGGCACTGATGAAGATTTCGCCTCAGGAAACCAAGCGTTCTATTTGCCTTAGTACACATGTTGCTAATATTAGTATTCCATTTCAAGTTGTGTGAGATTGTCACTCCAAGGTATTTAATGGAGTCCACATTCTCGAGGACCGTTCCCTCTAAGGTGTAAGCAGCCTCAACTTTATTAGATCTCTTCCTAGTTATCTGCATAATATTGCATTTAACTGGCTGAAATCTCATGCCCCATTTACGTGCCCAACATCCTAATCTATCTATGTCAGCCTGAAGTTTCAATGAGTCATCTGTATCTCTAATTTCCCGGTAACAAACACAGTCATCTGCGAACAGTCTTATTTCTGAGTCAATGTCAGTGGAAATATCATTGATGTACAGGGAGAACAAAAGTGGACCAAGAACGGTCCCTTGCGGGACTCCAGACAAAACTGGAGCCCACTCCGAAGATTCACCATTAACAACAACCCGCTGTTTTCTGTAGCAAAGAAAGGAATCTATCCATTTAAGAGTCTTTCCCCCAATTCCATAACCAAACAACTTAGATTTAAGTAGTTCATGAGGAGGGGTGTCAAAGGCCTTCTCGAAGTCAAGAATAAATGTGTCCACCTGACCCCCTTTGTCCAAGATTTTTGCCCAGTCATTAATAACTGTGCTTAGCTGAGTTTCACAACTGTGCCTTTTCCTAAATGCATGTTGCCTGTCTGACAAAAGTTTATGCTCGTCCAAGTGGACCATGATGTTTGAGCAGACTAAATGTTCCAGCAATTTACACAGAACACAAGTCAGAGACACAGGGCGATAATTGCGGGCAAGAGCCCTATCTCCTTTTTTGAAGAGTGGACAAATGTTTGCTAAGAGCCATTCTTTGGGGATTTCACCCGTATCAAGAGACTGTTGAAACAAGTGTGCGAAAACTGGACCCAACTCATTTGCTAGTTCCTTCAGGACTCTGGGATGAAGCTCATCAGGTCCTAAGGCCTTACTGGGGTTTAAGCCTTGAAGTAATTTGATCACTCCTGCAGCTGTCACAACAATATTATTCATGAATGGGGCCGATCTTCCAGTCAATAGAACCTCCGTGAACTCAGTTTTATTAAATGCATCATTGAATTGACCAACTAGTTCCTCTGCCCTTTCAGAGTCTGTTTCAGCAACCCCGTCCCCTCAGCAACCCCGTCCCCTCAAGTTCCTGTCTTGAGACACGCTTTAGTCTTGTTCGACCAGAGTTACGTCACGACACTTCCGCCATGCTACCGGACCGCTACCAGACTGAGTTCGATCACACTTTGGTAAACCATGGTTAACCACTGTTCGTGATCGAACTACCTCGATAACAGCTGATGTTTCCTTCTTTCCGTGCACAGAGGTTTGTCTTCCATTTCAGCAGGTCTAGTAAAGATATAAATTTATAGATACTCTATGAAATCATAAAGTATCTATAATTACACAGATAAATGTATCTATAAATACACAGATGTATAGGGTATTTTCTCTAGGTACAACGTATGATCAAAAATCGCATTCCGGTTTACCATATTCGATATTCGTTATGGTTCGAAGAACATGAACTTTTCACGGAATTTCGCTCGTAACGTGTATTTTTGGGCAGAACCTGCGATAAAAATAACAGTTGTTGAAGAATTTTTGTGTTTTACCTACTTTTTATCGTAAATAGATCATTAAGAGAGGTAAAATTCAGGTAAGTGATTTGTCGAAGTTTTCTTTGATTACATAAGCCGCCATTTTGAATACAGATAGACTGTGTCACAGTTTTTTTCGCTGCTGCGGCTGAACTGGGCCATACAAGTTGTAGCTTTCATAGAAAACTTTTTCCCCTCAATGACAAAACAAATACTGTCTGAACAATTCATAGTCAGTTAATGTTTACAAGATGAAATTTCATCCTATACTTGAATAGTTCAGCACATGGGTGAAAATAATACCAAAGTATTGTGACATTGAGCAAGGAACTTCAATCAACATTGCTTAAAAAAACAAAGTACTGAATTCCACCCAGGAAGTCTTGCTCGTAGTGCTCAATTGTGAGTGAGTAGCAGTAACAGGAGACAGGAAAGGGGGGAGGGGTGGGGTGGGCGGACACAGACGGTGTATATTACATACACTCCAGTTTAGCAGGATTAAAACCTACACAGTAATTATGTAATTGCCATTTGGCTCTTTAACCTGCCGTGGAATGCATATTCTGCCACAGGTCTCCATTTAACATCTCGATCCAAAGGTCGGTGATGTTTATGACATTCATCCCTGCAAATGATGCCAATGGAGCGTGTTCGAACATCGAACATTTAAAACCGCTGTCGCTAGCCACTAAGTTATCACGCTCCTCTAAAAACTATTATACTTTTAATTCAGTTACGCTTAAACTGCTTTAAGCAGAAAACCCAACTTCGATATTCACCATTTAATATATATATATATATATATATATATATATATATATATATATATATATATATATATATATATATATATATATATATATATATATATAGAAATTGGTCATGATATGGGGTGGTCGTGTCTAAACCGAGATAAGTGGCGCAAAATTTTAACCGAGATATGAGGCATATATACTATATATATATAAAGCCCCACATTGCAATGTATATATGTCGCCCCACAAACATAATGTTCACGAAAATGTAAATCCTTCGTTTTATGTGTTTTGTTTAGTTCCATTACGCAAGCCCGATATCGTTGATATCTATATCTATACATTTTTTACCTAGTTAAGTGGTAGAAAATGTTAACCCAGATATGAGGCATATATATCTTAAACATATATAGAGCCCCACAATACCAACCCAGATATGAGGCATGTATATATTATACATATATAAAGCCCCACAATACCCTTTATATATGTCGCCCCACAAACATTACGTTCACGAAAAATACAAAAAATCCTTGTTTTTATTCGTCTTCTCTTGTGCCATACATCCGCGAATTTCGTAAACGTGTATGCCTCTACGTTACGTGGTTCGGAGTAAAGCCTCAGTCTCACCGTTACGTAGTGAGGGCTATGCTTTACTACATGTACATTAATTTTGCGCCGTTTTGTAGGGAAGCGATACCAAGCAATAAATACAAAAAAAACCTGAAACGTAATAAAACGTAGAATAAAACGTAGCAAATATATTAAGGCGTAGGAAACCGATTGTTATGCGAATTCGCGCTATACTGCTTTTTACGTTTTTATACGTATTGACGTTTTAGTGCGTTTCTTTTCGTACGGGTTTTTGCAAGGTATACGCTACGCTAAGAATTTTAAAGCAAACGCAGTTGGGTCACATATTTAGCCATATACATGTATAACCGTGTGCACTACGCTCGAAATAGCAATTTTGTGGGAAAGTTACTGTCCTGTTGGCTATCCGCTAGATTTCATGATCAATCTCACCGAAAGAATGTTGCCGACCCCAGCAGGTATCGAACCCGCGTCCTCCTGATCACCAGTCAGACGTGCGTACGACTGAGCTTTAGAGGCCGGCGAATACTTTTGTATCACAAAAATTAATCCTACCCGCGCCCATCAGGCCTGACGAAATAGATGGGCTGCATAATGCTTCAAAGCAGAGCTGAAACCGACCCGCAAACGAGTACTGGTAAGCGGCTTAGATAATCTAAGCCTGCCCAGGCAATGCGGTGCGAGTCGGACCGGCCATGCTTAGACACATTGTGGGTTTCATTGGGTGGCACGGCTTGAGATGTCATTTCATCTCGATGTCGGGTAAAAGTCCCACGAAATTGGACGCAAGGTCTCCAAAATGACCTTTACAGTGTTGACGGGGACGTTAAACCTCAGATCAAACAAACAAAATCTCAACAATTAAATTCAATTTTGGTCGATTGTTTGTCAAACGACCCGAAGTTATAATGGGTATTAGGTTTTCTTTGCTAAAGTCCACGTGGTTTTAACAAATTTATAAGAAAATAGCCGCGTTGAGGTCAGAGTATTGCGTCAGAGTGTTATCTAAAGAATTTGGACTGGAATCAAGTGTTGTGTTTGACAAACAGTGTAGACACAGATCAGACGCCGTTGAACGCGATGTCTGATCATGGTCTACCGTGTTTGCTTACGTACGCGATATCGTATCAGGGTCTATACAAATATCTTACAATGCAGGTCTGTAAAAGTTAGTGTTGACGGGGACGTTAAACTTTAAATCAAACAAGTAAAACTGTAAAAGTTAAGCGAAATGTCAACAGTTTACTTACCGTTCAGGATCATTTTCCAACCTAGACTCAGATACAAGTGCTTCAGTGCTTTGATTTATAAAAGCTTGATATTTTTCATTATTTCGGCTGCAAATGTAGTTTGCGGGTGCTCGTTAGAATCATCCGCAATGGTTCAGTGGTAGTTTTTTACGAATGTAGGAAAAAATTCACAGTGGGGTGGGTGGGTGGGGGGGAGTTTGGGAAAAACAGTCACGGAAAAACAAGTCACAAAATTTGTTTGAATAATGTTTTCATTAGTGTTATGTGAGTAGCTTACTGAAAAGCATGATTCAAAATTAAGTGTTGACAACGACGAACAACTACAGGCAACGGAGTATTCCATCCTTGTTGATCCCTTAGAGTCTTCTGTATTACGCCCGTGCCACTGCTAAAATGTCATCTTTCATGTCAGATATAACCTAAGTTAGATGGAAACTTTTGACAATCTTTGTTATTTTAGCCTAAATATAGACTATGGGTCGTTGTTAGGACAGCCTCAATGGGGTGGTGCAATCTATGTTTTTGAACCGAAAATAAGGCATATAATGACTGTTATGTGTTATATGAGGTTCTTATTGATAAGTTCGAATCCAGAATATTGGCAATGACTAACGAGGACTGACCACGGAGTTTCCCATCTTTTAAGACACTTAAGAGTCTTTACATTACAATTACATAACGAAAACAGGCCTATATAATTTTGACCCCCCTTGAACCCCACTTTTATATAGTAAAACTGGGGTTTACAGGGGTAAACCTTATTTTTCTTATTCCTGCTCTATAGATTTTGGGTACTCGTTAGAACCGCCTCGATGAGGCGGTGCTAACGAGTGCCCACAATCTATATTTTGAGCAGAAATAAGAAAAATATCACACTTTTTCATCTTGAACTTTTTATTTTTTCGGCGATAAAGGTGGCAATGTATTTGTATAGGCGTGTTTGCGTAATGATACGCCCGTGAGATTAAACTTAGCCAGAAGTAGCATTTTTCGGATGCACGCATTTTTTCTTATTTCTGTCACAAATATACATCGTGGGTGCTGAATCGAACCGGCTCATTTAGAAGCTTCTAACAGGTACCCACAATCTATATTTATAAGCAAAAATGAGGACTGTAATGGATAATCCGTAAACCCCATTTTTCTATATATAGGTTTGGGTTTACCGGGGTATACGCAACAAATTAGGTAGACAGGACCAATATTCACACCTTTGAGCAAGTTATATAAACACTGAACTAAATGACAATAACCAACCATCTTTAACATGGCATCAGAAAAATTGATTAATGTACAATCTTTTATAAGTGGATTTTTTTTTCTATATTTTTTAATTGTGAAATGTTTCCGTGATTTTTTTTCCTGTGACCAGATTTTACTTCCTCATGCCTGTGCATCGAATAACCTTGTAAAAATGATCTTATTTTAATCAAACATTATTTGCGAAATTACATTTTCTTTTGTAGTTTTATATATTTATTATTGTCATTTTTTATTTATTTATTTATTTATTTTTTTTTTGTATTTATTTTTATGTATTATGAGACAGTATAAAAGAGTCCTGGCAATGCATTTTCTACACTTATTACATCCAGCAAAGACACATATCAGCCTAAACATCTGGGTTGTCGGATCGGAGTCCTCACTAGGTGCACGAAGAAACAATGGGTCCTACTAAGCATGCCCAAGGAAATTGGTGTGAGTCAGACCGTCCAGTGCATGTTAGCCTTTTGGTTTCATTTGGCGGCAGGGCTTGAGCTTTGTCGGGTAAAAGTCCTACAACATTGAAAGGAACGTCTCCAAAATGACCCTTTTAGAGTTTACGGGGACGTTCAATCTCAATTCAGTAAAAAAAAAAAAACTACCCATAAGGCGCATCGCGAATGTAGACCTTGCTGTGTTCAGGCTGATTAGTGATGATTATCGTCGATAAAGCAGGTGTCAGTTTCGTAATCGTGTGTATAACGAGCGTTGCTGAGGTTTTGACATTCTAACGCAAACGTGTCATGCTATAATTCTTTCCTATCAATCGACCTTTTGTGTATTTTGAGTTTTATGTCCCATCAACAGCTAAGGCCATACGGAGACAAGACTATTCCGAACGTCTCGAACACGCGACGCAGACAATGACCTTTGTACTAAGGCATTAAACTGTATATTACAATGAAAAATGCTTCTTGTTTTTTTTTTTTTTTTTGTTGTTGTTTTTTTCATTAACCTGATGCATTTGTTTTGGCTAAAGCATTTATCCAAAGCAAATACGTGAGTGAGCACAAACATTCAATGATGTTTTTTAACTTTCATTCTGTTCTTACTGATTTTGTTTTATTGTTTTAATTTTCTTGTCTTCTTTTCTGGTTTTAATCCTCGTAAATATCGGACAGGAAATGTCCCTTATTGTGTCGGGGTTGGCGATGCTGTTCGGAAAGAAAGGCACTGGAAAAGGCTAATAGAAATAGTCACAGATAAAACTTAAAAAAAAGTCACAAACAGAAAAAATAGAAATCATCCATTTTCAAAATATATAATGAGTAAATAAAAGTAACGTCAACACCTGCAAACCCGACATTTCCCGGTGTCAAACCTTTTGGCCTAAAGATACCAAGAAAACCTGAATTGGAAATTGTTGCCTATTTATCACTGTTTATTCACTCTGCTGCATCTTCTTACAAACTTTTTTAAAAATACTTTTTTTTGGCAAACAGTAAACAGTGTAGACCCAGATCAGATTGCTTCACGAAGAGGAGCAAAATATGAAAAAATACGAATACCCCCTGTAAGCCCTACTTTTTATGCCCCCGCCTTTCGAAAAATGGTGGAAGGGCATATAGCATTGCCACTGTCAGTCAGTCCGTTCGTCCGTCGGAAACTTACACGAAGTTGGTTGGTTGATTTGTGGTTTAACGTCCCCGTCAACACTGTAAAGGTCATTTTGGAGACGTTGCTTCCAATTTTCTGGGACTTTTACCCGACATTGAGATGAAATGGCATCTCAAGACCTGTCGCCCAATGAAACGAATAGAGTTTATTAGCATGGACGGTCCGCATCGCACCGCGCTTCCTGGACAGGCTTAGATCCTCTAAGCGGTTAACCAGTAGTAGTGTGCGGGCCGAATTCAGCTCTGCGTGGAAGCATCATGCATCCAATAGATTTCTTCAAGCCCCTATGGGCGGGGGCCGGCTTAAACGAAGTCAATAACTTATTTATGGATGGATTTTGAAATAACTTTGTAGAATTGTTAATTATTATGAGACGATGTGTCACGTGCAAGACCTAGGTCAGTACCGCCAAGGTCAAGGACATACTTAGAGGTCAAAGTTCCAAAAAGGGTCCGATACTTAAACGCAGTCAATAACTTTCTTATTCTGGATGGATTTTGAAATTACTTGGCAGAAATGTTGGGCATCGTGAGACAATCTGTCTGACACAAAACCAAGGTCCTTACCGCCAAGGTCAATGTCAAACTTAGAGGTCAAATGTGGAAAAAAGGGTCCAAAACTTAAACACCGTCAATAACTTTCTATGGATTAATACGAACATAGGCATATTTTCACGCGGGGGCATCCGTGTCCTTTGGACGCATTTCTAGTCTCTTCATAAAATGGGGGTTAGAGGGGTGTTCATTGCTCGGACTTGTTAACATTATGAATGGTTGCGACTATCACCAACAATTCTAAGAAAAACAAGATAAAAACCATTTCTGTGACTTTTCTTCCATTATTTATTTCCTACCCAAACCTGTGACTTTTTCCGTTACTTTTTTTCTTGTGCCTTTCGCTCCTTTATTCCTTCCTGCTGCATAATAAACGTAGATTGTCGCTGCATATACATGAGCTGTGAAAAGCGGGATTTTCAAATTACAACATGACGGTTCATCATCATCGTCGTCCTCGTGGCCGTTATGGTCGTCGTCATCATCATAATGCTATATGACGACATTCCACAAAAAGCAGTCTCACTTAAATCCATGTTTCAGATATATCGGGAACAGATACCTCAGAACTATAACGCAGCCAGAATTGTTGCTCTTGTTAGCTCACCTGAGTCTTTGGGCTCATAGGTGAGCTTATAGTATAGCCATGGTCCGTCGTCCGTCCGTCCGTCCGTCGTCCGTCCGTCCGTCCACAATTTTCAAAGATCTTCTTCTCCTATACTGCAGGGCCAATCAAAGCCAAATTTCATATGGAGCCTCAGTGGGATGGGGGAACGAAAGTTTGTTCGCGGGGTCTGGATCACATGACCAAGATGGCCGCCATGCCCATATATGGTAAAAAGCCTTCAAAAATCTTCTTCTCCAGAACCATAAGGCCAGTGGCCTTGAAACTTGGCATGTAGCATAGGGTACTCGGGCCCATCATGGTTTGTACAAATGGTGACCCCGGGTTGACCTTGACCTATTTTACAGCAATGTCAAATTTGCCGAAGTAGGCTTTTGCATGGGACAAAGTGAAAATAATGAATTTATAGGAAAACCATTGAAGACAGTGTCACCAAAATTTGTAGATCAGGTAAAGTAACTGAATACATGAAGATCTATGGGTCAGAAAGGTCAAGGTCATTCATTGGCCTTAGACCAAGGTCATTCAGGATCCATATTTCAAACATTTTTTCTCCAAAACTGCTGATCCAATTTAAGTGAAATTTAATATGGAGCCTTTGTGAGTTGAACAAATGAAGAAATGCCAATACGGTCTAGATCACATGACCAAGATGGCCGTCACGCCTATATATATGGTAAAAAGCCTTAAAAATTCTTCTTCTCCAGAACCGTAAGGCCAATGGCCTTGAAACTTGGTATGTAGCATATGGTACTCAGGCCCATCATAGTTTGTACAAATGGTGACCCCGAGTTGACCTTGACCTATTTTACAGCAATGTCAAATTTGCCGACTTAGGCTTTTGCATGGGAAAAAGTGAAAATAATGGAATTTTAGGAAACCATTGAAGACAGTGTCACCAAAATTAGTAGATAAGGTAAAGTAGCTGAATACATGAAGATGTATGTGTAAGAAAGGTCAAGGTCATTAATTGACCTTAGACCAAGGTCACGCAGGTTCCATATTTCAAACATTTTTTCTCAGAAACTACTGAGCCAATTGAAGTGAAATTCAATATGGAGCCTTTGGGAGTTGAACAAATGAAAAGCTTCCAACATGGTCTAGATCACATGACCAAGATGGCCACCACGCCCATATATGGTAAAGAAACTTCGAAATTCTTCTTCTCAAGAACCGTAAGGCCAATGGCCTTGAAACTTGGCATGTAGCATATGGTACTCGGGCCTATCATAATTTGTTCAAATGGTGACCCTGATAAAACAAAATCACGTTGTGTCCCAGCCACCATACTGCAAAGAAACACCTATAATGTAGATGTTATTAAGTAAAACTGTACAAGTGGAAAATCAAGGAGTCAAGTGCTCTTTCCCAGCACATTGTCAATCAGACATTCCCTAAATAATATGAAAAGTTAAAAAAAATATGACAAATGGAATAAACCATAATGAAAGCATGGCCTTCGAACTGTCAGAAAGGTAGGAATATGTGGAAAGTTTTATCACATTGTTAGACATCAAAATTTTGTCCCCACAAGTTGTGTACCCCTGCTCTGAGGCTATATACATATATAAAACATTAAAATGTACACCAGGACCAGGTGTCAGGTGAGCGTTTACAGGACCACTGGTCCTCTGGTTCACACTTGATTTGTAAACTTTATCCAGTTCACGTACTGAACCCCTCACAAACCCACTTTATGTAGGCAAAGTGAGTTTTGCAATGTGACCAAGAAGCAGGCATCGAACAGCCATGAAATTTTGTATTCATTAAATCCAAACCTTTATTACTTGATTTGACTCAAATAGGTTCAAGTTTACCTGCAATAACGTAGAAATTCTAGACTTTGAAAATTGATACTAGCACGTTTTTGAGAAAATGGACAAAACCTGGCATCGTGGTGTCATCAAGTACCTCCATAAAATGGGTTAGCTCCTAAGGGCATTCATGCCGATATGGTTGCTACATTAGGGGGTGATGCTCCTTCGTATGCAACCGTGAAAAGGTGGGCAGCAAATTTTAAGATGGCAAGGACAGCCTTGAAGATGATGACTGGTTTGGACGACCCACAACGGCAACAACTGAGGAAACTATCAGCCAAGTGCACAGGGCCGTGATGGATGACAGGCGTTTAACTGTGAATCAGTTAGCTAACACTATTGGCCTCGCCCGTGAACGAGTAGAGAACATTCTACACAGTGAATTAGGAATGTCGAAGGTTTCCGCCAGATGGGTGCCACGGCTTTTGACGCCTGACCAAAAGTTGACCAGACTGAACCTGTCACAAGCCAACTTGGCTATTTTTGAAGCAGACCAAGATGGTTTTCTTGACCGTTTTGTCACTCAGGATGAGTGTTGGGTTCATCACTTTGAGCCACAGACCAAAAGACAATCCATGCAATGGAAGCACCCTGGCTCACCCCCTCCAAGGAAGGCAAAGGTCGTCTCCTCTGCAGGGAAGGTGATGGCATCAGTGTGGATGCCATGGGCATAATATTCATAGATTACTTTCAAAAGGGCAGAACAATTAATGGGGAGTATTATGCAGATCTGCTAAAACAATTGCGAAAAGCAATTAAGGCTAAACGACTCGGAAAATTGACATAAGGGGTCTTGTTCCATCAGGACAATGCGCCTGCTCATAAATCGGTTGTCGCAATGGCTGCTGCGCATGACTTAGGCTTCACACTTGTCGATCACCCTCCGTATTCACCTGATCTAGCTCCATCAGATTATTTCCTGTTTCCAAACATGAAAAAGCACTTGGCTTGGCAGCATTATCGGTCAGACGAGGAGTTGATAGCTGCTGTGGAGGAGTTTTTCAGGGACCAAGATGAGACCTTCTATACCACTGGGATCCAAGGACTCCAGCATCGCTGGAGGAAGTGTGTGGACAGGAAGGGAGACTATGTTGAAAAATAAGGCACTTTCAGCATGGACAAACCATTGGATCTTGGTCAGGCTCAGAACTTTTCAGCCTACCCTCGTATCAAGTACCAAGTCCGTGTAATAACTTCTCTTGTAGACCCCACTTCATATGAAAACTAGGTCTCACACAGATGCATTTTTTCATTATTTAATTCGATAACACAAACGTATGTTAAAAAGAGGATATTACACGAGTGGTCATTTCATATGAAATTTATAAACGAGCCTTTGGCGAGTTTCATACAAGGTTCTTTTTATCATATGGACACTTTAAATTGGATTTCATCGCCCTTAAATTTGACAAAAAAAATCCACATAAATGCATGGCTGACATGGACGTCGTCCTGGCGTTACCGCTAAAGCGTTACCGCTAAAGTGTTATTTCATGTGTGGTCATACGATTTTTATTACACGACGTTATCCACTGCTTATCAACTTCGTCATAGGATAAAAAGAGGATCTTACATGAATGTTCATGTATTATTGAATTTATTAAATGAATTGAGAAAAAGGATAAACTGCGAGGCTTGCCGAGCATTTATCCCTTTTCCTCAACGAGTTTAATGAATTCAGTAATACATGAGCACGAATGCACGCTTCTATTTATCATATGCCATTTAAAACGCATTTTATTTACGATTGTTTAACAAAGATATGAATATTCCGCTATTAGTAAACGCGACGTCGTTAAGGACGTCGTACATGCAACGTAACGGGGCGCATCTTACTAATTTGCATATTTACTCGTAATCCACTAGTGGATTACGGAATTTATTACATGGCGTTATTACAGTCTTAGACGCGACGTCATAAGATAAATACAGATCATTCATTCTCCTATTCGAAATATAGAATTTATAAACCTCTGGGGGTAAACCAATCCGATAAAGAAACGAGTGCGAAGCACGAGTTTCTTTACCGGATTGTTTTACCTCCAGAGGTTTAAAAATCCCATATTTAAAACAGGAAAAATGAATAATATGTATTTTATATGCACTTCCATAGACTTTTAGGACAGTTTGGATCTTGAATTTTGGATCTGAATTCCCGTTCAATTGACTGTTTACAGCTCAGGTTAGCGGTTCAATCAGCATAGTGTTACAGAAGCTGGGAGGGAAAAAACTGGATGGGCGCCATTATGAAAGCGCTTTATACAGTTTTGAACCAAAAAAGAAGAAAAGCCCCCGCCCATCGGGATTTGAAGAAATAGATTGGCTGCATGATGCTTCCACGCAGAGCTAAATCCAATCCGCCGAGGAGTACTGGTAAGCCGCTTTGAGGATCTAAGCCTGCCCGAGCAAAGCGCTGCGAGTGTCGGACCGTCCATGCTTGTAAACCCTATTAGTTTCATAGGGCGGCAGGGCTTGAGATGTCATTTCATCTCAATGTCGGGAAAAAGTCCCACAAAATTTGAAGCAACGTCTCATAAATGACCTCCAACCAAACAAATAAAAAAGGGGTTAAGTAATACAACAAATTAATTGTGAGATCAAACATCCTATTCAATGACCATATCCCTGTTTTCTTTTTTTTTCAGCGTTGCATCCGACTCAAACGCCACGTATTATGAACGTATGTTGATATCGTTTCAGACGTCATTGCAATGACGCAATGAATAACGTCGACGGGACTGAAACTTTCCCGCGTTTGTATATACCGATTTCACCGCAAAAGCGGTATCTTGTATCTTTCATATAAAGTAGTTCCAGCTAAAGGGCTCAGAGGAAATATTTCTTCTTAGCAAAGTTAAGTCATCATGGTAGAAATCATAGTATAGGGCCAGTCTCTCTGTTATGCATGTAATATACTGATTTATCATTTGACGTTGCGTTTAAGAATGCAAGGTACCTAAAAGTTTCCAAGACTCTTTCTAGACTGTCTGTGCCTTACCTGGTCGCAAACTGCAACAACAGGTTTTCACAAGGGTTTTCTTTATTAATTATGTTAACTAGTCCGTGAAATGAATACCCTCTAAACCCCACTTTATGTAGAGAAAACGGGGTTTTACAGGGGTATACACTATCTTGCTTATTTCTGCTCCAAGACATAGGTTGTGGGTATTCGTTAAATCGCCTCAATGAGGCGGTTCTAACGAGCATCACAACCTGTGTTCTGAGTATAATTAAGGCGTAACTATACCACATGTAGTGACACAGAGGCCTTTCTGATATTTAATCTTCATCAGTTCATCAGTGTGTCTCAGCCCCAAAGTTCTGAAACCGAAACGGATGATGGACAAGACCCGGCAAACACAGCACCCCCCCCCCCCCACCCCCACCCTTTGAGCACACACCGACCAACGTACCTCATGAGACAGGTCAACTGGAGGCATCATGCAAGAGACGCCTACCCTAGGACATATAGGCGTCCCCCACCGAGCCAACATCAGTAAACATGGCCCACACTCCACGAAGTCCTGGGCATCAGGAAGGAGATGTCCAAAGTAGCGAGACTTGCAAAAAAAAAAGATATAACAAAAAGTGGCAACCAAATCCGTTAAGATACATGTCTCACCTGACAAGTCTTAGTTTTAGAAAAATTAGAATTTTATTCAGCAAAAAGAAATAAAAGTATAACAATAATATAGTTATTTAAACCAGTATTTGAGTTCTGACGTCAGCACCGCATTCAATCTCAGCACTAAGGAACTGATACAGAGCTGATGATACCATCGGGGACGAACGAATCATCCACCAGCAGAGATACCGACCCGCTGGTTGCAATTAAGGCGTAATAAGAAACATATAACAAATAAAGTAGCCTTTTTAGAGGAATGAAAGAATGCACTAGCTCACACGTGTACGTTATCGTAATGGATTGACTGTGCTTTCTTGAAGTCTTCAACTTCTGCAAAAAGGTTTTATCACATGATAATGAATACCTTGTTTGGTTTGGTTTGGAATGCATTCGAGGCTGCCAGTTTATCCAATGTTGAAGTTTTATTTTAGAAATAAAGGTAATGGTTGATTTGTAAACACTCGTATAGTAACACCAAACCAAATTGCACATGACTCTTTTTCTATAGTATGTGTTCAACAACCGATCAATCTCATACGGAACCCTGGAAGGGACAAGCAATTTATTTGATATGTTGTGTGCACACGATATAATCTTGTTTGCACAACATAGATCCTGTGTGGACAACATAAAATATTGTGCACACAACTTATCTTGTTCGCACAAGATATTATCTTGTAATCACAAGTTATTATCTTGTTCGCCTATTATCTTGTTTTCACAACATAGATCTTGTGCATAAAACATAATATCTAGTGCGTTCAAGAAATCATCTTGTTCGCACAACTTAATATCTTGTGTGGACAACATACTATCGCACAAGATATTATCTTGTGTTCACAAGTTATTAAATTGTTCGCATATTATCTTGTTTGCACAACATAGATCTTGTGCAGACAACATAATATCTCGTGCGTACAAGATATTGTCTTGTTCGCACAACTTAGTTAGCACAATTTAATCAGGCGCATAAGATACTATGTTGTCCGCAAAAGATCTATGTTGTGTAAACAAGATAATATACTGTGCGAACAAGATAGTATACTGTGCGCACATGATATTTAGTTGTGCGAATAACATATTATCTTGTGGGCACAAGATAATATCTTGTTCGCACAACTTAATATCGTGTTCGCTAAACATATTAAAAGAAGTACATGTCTCTTCCCAGGTTACGTAGTCTGAGGTACTAGTCCATACATATAATTGGAAACTTAAATACAATAAAATTTGACAAAACAAAATGGAGGAAAATGAGCAATAAGTGTAAGACTCGAGTAGTTGCCCAATATTCGCATCAATATCTAGAAAACAAAATATATATATATAGCTTGGATCACCTTGGCAAAATAGCCTCTAACCCTTATCCTGCAGAAAATGACAACCTCTATCTTGAAAACAGTGCATTATCCAGTTCAGATGGCTTTCGAAGTTGCCATCTGATCAAGATCTCCAGGTACCCATACAACACATAGCATAGCCTTTTCGGACTACATGAATGCACTGGCTGATCTGAGCTGCATACACTCAAAAACATTTTCACATAGCGCAGTCCGAAATGTTCCCGTCAACACTATTTAGGTTATTTTGGAGGGGCTGCTTCCTATTTTGGGGGTCTTTTACAAGACATTGTGATGGAATTACATCTCAAGCCCTGCCACCCAGTGGTTTTTACATGGTTTTTATTGATGGAACAGTCCGACTCACACAACTTTGCCTTAGACCTTCTAAGAGGTTTACCAGTACTCATGTGCGGTCGGGTTCAGCTCTGCGTGGAAGCATCATGCAGCCCAATCTATTTCTCGAAGCCCCGATGTGCGGGGACCAAGTCCGAATACGTAAAAAAGTGCGGTTTTCGTTAACTAGTATAAATGGCACAAAATATGAAACCAGTGACCCAGCAGACTGCCGTGTTCATTACTTAAAGAGCCATGCAAGGCAAATCCTTGTTGATCCGATATTGAAAAGAGCAAAGTTTGTTTGTGCTGAGATTTTACGTCCCCGTCAACACTATTTAGGTCATTTTGGAGACGTTGCTTCTGATTGTGAAGGACTTTTACCCGTCAATAGATAAAATGACATCTCAAGCGCTGCCACCAAATGCTCCCAAAATGGTTTATATGTATAGACGGTCCGACTCCCACCACTTTGTGGTTTACCAGTACGGTCTGTTTAAGCTCGACGTGGAAGCACCGTGCAGCCCAATCTATTTCTCCAAGCCTCGACGGGCGGGGACGTAAATTAGAGTAGAAGGAGCAGTGGTAGTGGTAGGAGTAGTAGCAGCAGCAGCCCTACCACTCAAAGAAACCGCTGGGGCTTAAAGAGCGGTCTGACTCGCACCACTTTTTCTGAGCAGGCTTAGTCGTGAGCCGTTTCTCAGCAGTTTCAGCTCTGCGCGGAAGCAACAGCAGCCGAATATAATAAAGAACATGGTGAACGATACATTGATTTTTATGAGTGCTGACGCAGATCAACATAGAAAACTCGCGTAAAATACATTATAAACCTAACTTTGTTATAAAATAAAGTAGGTCTCTTGCCAAGAACTGTTCCCCCCCCCCACCACCCCCCCCCAAAAAAAAAAATGCCCTTCGATATGTTAACACCCTTATGAAACGTAAATCGGAGTTTACAAGTGTTAACTTGTCAAAACCTTTACATAAGGAAGAGTAGAACGTTTGTGGTGTTTTTGCCTTCTTTAAAGGAGAATTGACGCCTTAAAGTCCCCATCGAATGAGGGTGACGGTTTTTAAATGCTATTCGCGCCATCGTTTAATACATTAAAAAATGCCTTAATAATAAATTGAAGGTAAGGCTAATTTGTTTTAATGATATCTTTGTCTTATAATTTGGCCATTAAGTAAAGGAACTTAATTCCATCCGAAATGTTTTGAATATCCAGGTGGGCTAAAATAGACGTTGTTTCATTCCTTCCTGGTATATCTGCTTCATCTCTCTAAACACCACATTACATAGAGCAAACTGGGATTTATAGGGGTATTCACTATTTTGCTTATTTCGGCTCCAGGACATAGGGTGTGGGTACTCGTTATAGCCGCCTCAATGAGGCGGTTCTAGCGAGCACGCACAACCCATGTTTTCGAGTTAAAATAAGAAAACAAGAGCTGTCACTGTAAGCGACCAATGTCCCCCGTGGGGACATTTTTTATGTCGGTTAAAGTTTTTGTGACGGACAAACAAACAGACAGAAATGGCAAAAACTATATGCCCCCGAGAATCTCTGTCGTGGGTGGGGGGGGGCAAAATATCACAAATTTCCCTCAAAAATATTAACATTTTAGAGAAATGAAAGAGAGCTCTTCTATTTCACACAGATGTGTTATCGTTATGTCTGAACAATTAGCAATGTGCATTCCTACAATAATTACACTTTGAGCGGATATGAGTAAAACTGAATATCGTTTGTTTGTTTGATTTGAGGTTTAACGTCCCCGTCAACACTGTATAGGTCATTTTGAAGACGTTACTTCCAATTGTGTGGGATTTCACCCGACCGTACGTTGAGATGAAAGACATCTCAAGCCCTGTCGCCCAATGAAGCCAATAGGGTTTATACGCGCTTTGCCTGGGCAGGCTTAGATCCTCTAAGCGGTTTTCCAGTATTAATGTATTTTTAATGTTTTCCAGTATTAACGCTCTGCGTGGAAGCATCATGCAGTCCATCTATTTCTTCAAGCCCGGGTGGGCGGGGGTCGAAATTGAATATCGTGAAAAAAAAACTAAATAATGCATTTAAACCAATGAAAGTCTTACAGACCCGGTACTCAATTATAAGCATGTTAGTTAAATGACCCTACTGTCCAGCGGAGGATCACTATACTGGTGAGATTAGGCCATAGATAATTTGACCAGCCAATGCTAGTGTTAGGAAAAGCAGCATTAACTCCTTAGGTTGGAGACGATTTATGATCGGAGAAAAGCAATCGTTAAAAGCCTTTATTGAGTGTGCAAATTGTATGGCAATTGAAATTGATAATGCTTAATTTTCATTGCAAACAAGATCTCAGCAGTTATTGTGTACCCATAAGTTTGGAGTGGTCCATTTCCAATTATAGGGGTGTCAGGGTTTTTTTGTGTGTACAAAGTTTAACAAAAATGTAAGTACGTTAAGCAAAGAGTTGTGCGGCATCTGATCTGGTTCCACACTGTTTGCAAATGACCCCAAAAGGACCGCCAGTCATACATGCGTTAAAGTTTTATTTTTCTTCCAAAATTTCTAGTTTAAGGAGAGTAGTTAAATTGTTGCGGAAAGTGTTCATTTGCTTTCCGAAAAGTTCATAAAAACTGAACAGACATAGAGTGGTCAAGAATATTCTTACCACTTTTATACCAAGAATGTATATACGGGGGTGTGCATGTCTTTCAGTTTGCAGAAACATAAGTAAGGCGATTCTGACAATATCCGAACAGTTCTAAAGGTGATCTTAATGATTAAATTTTGCTACAGAATAGAACAGAATATATTTTATTTGGTACTGTAGGTCTCCGGACCATAATACAACATATACACACAAACCGACCACAGAGTTACTTTGTTTACGGAAAAGTGACCCATATGAGTTGAAAATGAGATTCGCCTTAGTTAATTAAGTTCTTTTTTTGTGGGAGTGGGGGTGCGTTACGGCCCTTCAAGATTATTTTAAATAATAATAAAAAACAAAAATAACAAGAATTTCACCACAGGCTATGTTCAGTCTGAGATAGTAGTTCTTGAGAAGTGGACTTGAACATTTGGGTTAGAGCAAATGTTGAGGGATTGTCCAACGGACGAACGAACGGACGGAAAACCGGTCTCCTTTGTCGCGCCCTGCCAATAGCAGGTGCTTGAGAAAAAAAAAAAAACGAAAGAAAAGTTTAAGTTCAATTTCATAGATTTGCACTGCCATCACGAACAGCCTATGTAATTTTGACCCCTTTAACCAATTTTTTTTTTATATATTAAAACGTCTCCCCGTACATCAACCATAGTGCAGTTTATATTTTACTTTTGGTCCTTTGAGATCAGCGTGAATATTCTGAGAAATCAGAAATATTCTATTGGTTGAGACTCATATTCTAGACAGGTTTTTAATTATTTGGACCCCAATTTGATTTATATCAGTCTTTGTATCGACTGCCTATTCGAATTTCGCAAAATTGGAGTATTTTCCTCTGGCTTTCTTTGCCGGATCATTACAGGGTCACTGATGAGGCTTTATTAGCCGAAACTACGTAGTATGACCCATCTTCTTTCTTATGAATGTTTTCATTGCTCTTAAAGGAACTCATTTTAGATTTTTATTTACAGGGGTAAATATTCTTTTTCTAATTTCTTAGATTGTGGATACTCCTTAGAACTGCCTCGTCGATGCGGTTCTAACGAGTACCCACAATCTATGTTTTGAGACGAAATATCGGATTTTTTTTTTATCTGAAAATGTTCATTTTTGGTGGCTAAACTGTCAATATATTTGAATAGGCGCGTTTTCGTAATGCTAAGAAGCGTGACACAGTGCTCAGGCACATACAAAGTCTTACAGTCAGGAGAAGAAACTAATAAATAAAGTCTTTTACACATGCAACCTTGTACAGTGAAGACTGTACCATTGATGAGTGACGAATTAAGTTTTTTTTTTTTTTTTTTTTTTGTTCATAATAAGTGCAATGCAGTTTGTTTAAAATTGTACATCTTTAAAATATATTGAAAATAAGAATATTTTTATATGAAATATAACAAGATGTGGCATTCCTCCGAATGCACCCTATACGGTATAAGTCAAAATAATAAATAAATCCTTTTGCTTGCAGAACTGCGCGTACCCATGTTACAATGCGTGTCTGTAATTAATCATGGGCGTAGTGTTTATGCATCACAGTTGATTTTATTGCACATGTACTCAGAATTGACCATTAGTTAATTTTATTGGTCAGCTAGTTCCGTGCCAAAGCCCCCCACCCAGTATTTTTTTTTCTAACTGACAGTTCCAAGGCGGTTCTTCTGTTTTTGTTTTGTTATTATTATGGTTATATTGTTATTATTATTGTCTGGAGACCCCACGACCCTTGGTTTGTGAGGCCACTACACCACGGTGTCTTCTGAACACCCTAATCTGTAAATCCACAATTTATATGAAAAAAGGGGTGTCCATATATCACCCCTTATTCTGTCTGATATTTAAGCCCCCGTCCATAGGGGCTTGAAGAAATATATGGGCTGCATGATGCTTCCACGCAGAGCTGAATCCGGCCCGCACACTAGTACTGGTAAACCGCTTGGAGGATCTAAGTCTGTCCAGGAACCGCGGTGCGAGGCAGACCGTCCATGCTAATAAACCCTATTGGTTTCATTGGGCGACATGGCTTGATATGTCATTTCATCTCAATGTCGGGTAAAAGTCCCACAAAATTGGAAGCAACGTCTCCAAAATGACCTTTACAGTGTTGACGGGGACGTTAAACCTCAAATTAAACTGTCTGATATTTAATTGTACGAATTTGAAGTGCTATACAGACTTAGGTATACACCCCGTATTTTATATCCTTTGTAAATCCACGAGTTTAGAGAAATTAACGAGCAAAAGTTGTTGGACTGTTATCTAGTCCATCAACAACAACAACGACAATAAAATATGACAAGATCGCGAGTTTACAGTTATGATTTGAATAGACCTATACATTATTCTAAAATTAAAAATATCCACGGAAAATATTAGGGACGATTGTTTTTTTTTTTTTTTTTTTCATAATTAGTGGATTGCATTAAAGGTGAATGATAGCAAAACTGGAATAAAATTGGTCCTTCTATTATATTTACCAACTGGTTCCATCAAACAGGTTGCAAGCTCAAAAATGTCAAAGTCAGAAATAAAACTCTTCCCATCAAATTAAAAAATGATGAATGCGTCATCGAATATATACATGTATTTACAAGATATGAGGTGTCGATATACAACCTAGTTAAGTGGTATTTTAACCGAAATATCAGGCGCCTATATTGCACATATACAACCCCGCAATGTCATTTGTATATGGCATCCACCGTTTGACACAGCGATTTCTTTGCTATCTCCAAAAATAGTTACATTTCTAACGAAAATGTGTGATATTCTTCTTCTTTTTATCTTCCAAACATATGTTGTGGTTGCTCGTACGGAGATTATAACGAGTTTTTGTTTGTCTGATTTGAGGTTTAATGTCCCCGTCAACACTGTACACGTCATTTATGAGACGTTCATCACTTGAACAAGTCCGTGATATAAAGACGCCCCCCAACACCACTTCATAAAGAGAAAACGGGGGTTTACGGGGTTAAACATTATTTTCCTCATTTCTGCTCCAAGACAGGTTGTGGGTACTCGTTAGAACCGGCTCGATGGGGCGGTTCTAACAAGCACCCAAAACCTATGTTTGGAGTATAAATAAGAAAAATGTCACAAATTTTCATCAGAAAAAATTGCCTTTTCGAGATTTGAAAATGCAATATAGCACACGGATGTGTTATCGTTTTGTGGGACTTTTACCCGACATTGAGATGAAATTACATCTCAAGCCCTGTCGCACAATGAAACCAATAGAGTTTAAAAACATGGACGGCCCGACTCGCACCGCTTCGCCTGGGCAGGCTTAGATCCTCTAGGCTGTTTACCAGTACTCATGTGCGGCCGGTTTCAGCTCTGCGTGGAAGTATCATGCAGCCCATCTATTTCTTCAAGCCCCGATGGGCGGGGGCAGGAATATAACGAGTATCCACAACCTATGATAAAGGAACATAATGTATATACCTATAAACCCCTTAATTTTCACTACAGAATGAGACATAAAGGGGTGTCCATTACACGGTCCTGTTATCATGCTGAGCTTTTGGTTCATAAAAACTACAATTTCTACGTTTTCTATGTATTTCCTTTAATTCTGTACACAAGACCTACGTCGGTGAACATACAGCTACTACAGACTGTATAACTTATACACTTATACAAAATATATACTGATTCTTTTTTTTTTTTTTTTTTTTTTTCCATTATTATTATTGGTTCAAAATTTGCCAAAAAACAATGCCATTTGGTCCCCCATTTATCACTTTATCAGTGGCGTTATTTTCTTTGTTTTTGTTTGTTTGTTTAATATTATTATTGTTTTTGTTTTACGGCCCTTTCAAGATAATTTAACTTACATCGAGCCGATCGATACTCAGAGGTGGGCGAAAAACCGAGTTCCAGGAGAAAAAACTCCACATTACCTTCGGTTGCAGAACTTGGCGTCTAACATGTGACCCGAGCCAGGCTCGATCCACAGCGGTGAGAGTCCTAATGATTAAGAGTCATTATCCACTGTGATGTTATGACAGATGTCGGCCCCCGCCCATAGGGGCTTGAAGAAATATATGGTCTACATGATGCTTCCACGCAGAGCTGAATCGATCCGGCCCGCCCACTAGTACTGGTAAACCGCTTAGAGGATCTAAGCCTGTCAAGGAACCGCGGTGCGAGGCGGGACCGTCCATGCTAATAAACCCTATTGGTTTTATTGGGCGACAGGGCTTGAGATGTCATTTCATCTCAATGTCGGGTAAAAGTCCCACAAAATTGGAAGCAACGTCTCCAAAATGACCTTTACAGTGTTGACGGGAACGTTAAACCTCAATTCTAACACAGCGCGCCTATACAGGCAATGGAAAACGGCTGTGTTTTATTCTGCAACAAATCACAGCTCGGAAGAGCGTGACGAGTGACGTCATTTAAAACTGCTAATTTATGACGTCACTAGTCGATTTCCTTGACGTTAGACGGTGTAACGTCATTTTCTCGTATCGAAAACGTTAGAAAAGGATATAAATGCATGTGTTTCAGTCGATAATTTTAGCGGGATTTCTTCTAACAATGGCGAAAAGTTGTGAGATTATGAAGGAAACAACAACATTATTGCCGATTTTCAGCGTGTTAGAATCGAAATAGATCAGCTCTAGTCTGTGATTTGTTGAGTAATAAATCACAGTTTGTCGGTCAGTTGTAAGTAGACAAATCACGCGCGCTACGCGCTTGTGATTTGATATACTTTACAACTGACCTCCAAACTGTGATTTATTACTCAACAAATCACAGTTAGAGCTGGTTTATTTCTTAAATTAAACAAACGTTATGACAGATGTGTGCCTTGCGTTGAGTTTTACAAGTACATTGGGTAGTTTCATTATATTTTCGTAAGTATGTCATTTATGTAATAAATGACGCATACAAATTATTGTATGTAGAAAGTAAAATCGACATGACAATCTATATCCACCAAACTGATGGTGCAAAAGAGCATGCATTTACATCTTTGAATACGCCTTCGCCTTAAACCAGAAAGGTGGGGCGTACAAACCGCCACTAAAGATAAGAAAATTCGGTGGCTCTTACATGATGAAAAAATAAATAATACACAACAAACTCAGTGAGTAAAATGTAACAAGTATATGGGTGCTCGTTTGAAATATCCATATCCTAATCAGGAAAATAAGGGTTTCCTACGTAACCCTCTTTGTATTTAAAGTGGAGTTTACAACGGGCCTCCATGGCCTATTTGTTAAGAGCGCTGACTCTTAATCATTAAGTCTCTCACCGCTTTGGTTCGAGCCTACTCGTGTGGAAATGCAATGTTCTGCAACGGAAGGTCAGGTGGTGTTTCTCCGGGTACTGCCGTTTTCACCCACTTCTGATTAACAATCAGCTCGAAATAAGTGAAAATATCTTGAACGGGCCGTAAAACCGACGCAAAAAGTGGGGATTACAAGACCGTTCATAACAAGCGATTCTAACGAATAATAACCATTATACAGGGAATAGCGTGGCTTACAAAGATCTACAGTGTTGACTGTGCTTCTGCTCCGAGTCACAGACTGTGGGTAAACCAAGTAAACCTCACTTTCAACAGAAAAGATTGTGTTTACCAGGTATTTCCACATTTCTGCTCAAAATAGTAACTGTGGCTGTCAGTTAATTAAACTAAGACACTAATCACAATTTTTCGCTAGATCTGGGACCAAGTAAATGTAAATTAGGTCCGTGGCTAGATGTGTGTCTTTTTCAGAGCCTTAAAAGGGTAACAGTGTCTGAAATTAATGATATGCTCGTAACCCTCAGAAACATTAAAACGTCACGACTTTTCGCCTGAAAAATGACATTCATCCCAAACAAGCCTATATAATGTTGAGCCCCTTAAACCCCACTTTTATGTAGTGTACATTATTTTTCTTATTTGCGCTCAAAACATAGAATATTGGTACTCAATGGAACCGCCTTGGCACGGCAGTTCTAAAGAGTACCCACAATGTCTGTTTTAGCACAAATGTGAAAAATATCAGAATTTTGTATTTGGAAATTTAAAGATTTGGTATTAAAATCTCAATATATTTGAAGGCCCCCGCCCATCGGGGCTTGAAGAAATAGAAAGGTGCCATGATGCTTCCATGCAGAGCTGAAACCGACCGCACACGAGTACTGGTAAACCGCTTTGACGATCTAAGCCTGCCCAGGCAAAGCGGTGTGAGTCGGTCTGTCCATGCTTATAAACCCTACTGGTTTCATTGGGCGACAGGACTTGAGATATCATTTCATCTCAATGTAGGATAAATGGCGCACACAATTGGAAGAAACGTCTCCAAAATCACCTATACTGTGTTGACGGGGACGTTAAACCTCAAATCAAACAAACAACCAAACAATATATTTGAATAGGCGTCTTTTGAAGACAAAAACTTTCACGTGTGTGTGTGTGTGAATTCGGGTTTAACGTCGCTTTCAACAATTTTTCAGTCATATCACGACGGTTTCTGGTTGCGACAGGGAGCTCAATGCTCACTTTTATAGTGCTGCCTCACTGAAGTATCATGTCCCAGACACATTACATGATACCACACCCAGTCACATTATCCTGACACTGGGTCGACCAGTCCTAGCTCTACCCCGTAAATCTGAGTGCCAAGCGAGGAGCAGCTAGTACCATTTTTTGGTATGTCGCGGCCCGGGATCGAACCCGACCAAAACTTTCATCATGTTTACAAGTCCATATAATGAGCATTCTTGTAAGCCCACCTTCTATAGGAAAATGTCTGTTTTAATGAGTACAATGGTTTCCGTCTTAATATTTAGTGCGTGGGTAGTCATTAGAACCGCCTCAACGAGGCGGTACATGTACATGAACAAAGGCACACCTAAAGTCTATATCTAGAAAAGAAAAAAAAAAAATAAAAAAAAGAAAGAAAATGAAACAAATTATTTGAAGAGATATGAAATACAATATTACAGTAGTGGTTTGCATCTGTAAATTTGCTTCTTTTCAGATTTTATTAGACATCTGATATTTGTCAGTTATGTAGTTTTCACGTAGCGATAACGCCTCCCAAATGGCAATTAAGCCACGTTTACCGTAATCTGACCCCCTTCCAACCTGCAAATATGTTACATGTATAAATAATTATGATCTGAGAGTAGCATTCCGAACTTTGTCCAAAATACCGCAAAATTCGAGAAGTACATGTATGTTTTTGAGACAGCAAAAAATATTTATGATAGACTGCATCGTAATTCTACGGTTATTTTTCTTCAGTCTATTTGATTTGTTTTGTTTGATTAGAGGTTTAACGTCTCGGTCAACACTACAAAGGTCATTTTGGAGACGTTGCTCCCCATTTTGTGGGATTTTTACCTGACATTGAGATGAAATGACATCTCAAGCCCTGTCGCCCAATGAAACCAATAGGGTTAATAAGCATGGACGGGCCGATTCGCACCGCTTTGCCTGGGTAGGCTTAGATCCTCTAAGCGGTTTACCTTAACTCGTGTGCGGGTCGGTTTCATCTCTAGGTTGAAGCATCATGCAGCCAATATACTTGTTCGCGCCCCTATGGGCGTGCCGATTCTTCAGTCCATATTCTCGACGTTTATAAGCATTAGGCTTAAACATTGAGTGCACAACGTGCTTCTTCTTCTTCCCATTCTTCTTCTTCTTCTTCTTCTTCTTCTTCTTAATCCGCTTTTGAAGTCAAATTACTAAACGCACAGGACGGTCGATTGTCCCTGCGCTTAGGCTGGAAAAGGGATCCTAAGCTTGAACCAAATTCGCTGAACCCTTAATTCGATCAGAGGAGATTCTGATGAACCGCCGTATTCGATTGCGACTGATCCCAGCTTTTGTGAGAATAGTTCCCACCCTGGTCTTACAGTGTTTCTAGCTTAAGATTTTAGAGAATTCAATTTTATGTAATGCTTGTTGGTGCCTGATGCTTTGTCTCTGGTCTGGCCCATCGGAGTCTAAATGTAGTTTTTCTTTTGCTCCAGCATTTCAGTTTCTCCTTGCTGTCGAGTACTCACCGTTGTTTCATCTCTAGGGTTGTTCTCGGAGATGTTGCACTGACGCGTTAGGTGGCATTCATGCGGATTGTCCCCCCCCCCCCCCCCCCCCGTAAGAGAAATTGTCCTGACCGTTTCAACGCGGTGCGTCTGTTTTGTTCTTATACTTCATCGGCATGTGTATGTCGCTGGTGTCGTTTTGGTTTTGGATAGCTGATTGTCCTTGTTCTTTCAGTTGTTCTGTGCTGTATTTGACTAATGCTGTGGTCACAAAGATCGGCCGGTATCCGGGGATAGGGGGTAATCGTGAGTACACCGCTGGTTTTGGCATTTTTTTTCGACATCGGACAACACCGGTCAAAAAATTTGTCACACATCATTTACATAAATGGCACCGTCCGGAGGCCGTGCGGAGGCCGTCCGAAAACCGCCTCGTAATCGTACGGCATCTTTTTTCCAAAGAGAAATCTTTTGAGGGCCGGCGAGGCAGTGAATACCGACCGAACATCTAATACTAATCGGCAGATTATCCTATGATGTCCGAGTGATAACCGGCCTATTGACCGGACATCGTACGAATATCGCCCGAGTATCTTACGGACAACGAACGATGCTTGTACCAGGCCTGGCCGAATGTCGGGCGATTGCCGGGCGGTGTGATGGAAACGCGCTATAATGATGTACACGGCGACTGATGTGGGTTTATATATTCCGCCCGATGTCCGGTTCTAGCCGGCCGGTGACCGGACGATGTTTGTAACATATCTGGTCCACACCGGTTCAAGCCGATCGGACATCGATGGGTTACTTTCCAATGTGTAAACAGACATCGGCCGGATATCGGCCCATGTCCGGTCCCAAAAATTTCTCCTCTGAGGCTACATACACCGGCCGATTACCCCTCGATTCCGACCGGATATCGGACGATGTGTGAAGGATATATGGCCAATTATGAAAATGTACGGGACACCGGAGAAATTTTAACTTCGAGTTAAAACTCTTCGGGCACCTCTCCGATGCTGCCGAGAGCCCCGCCACCGGCCGGCCGTGTCTGGAGTCCGGCCGGGGACCAGGCCAAAATGGCTAAAAATCATGCCGGGTGTACATCCTAAGCCTAATAGGAAGGGATTGTGACCAAAGCATAAACCGTGACAGAAGTAAGGGCGAGGATTGCGGCATTTAAGCCCCGCAGTGGCATTCTGTTTACTGACCGTTTGCCATGCGGTTCTTCTGTCGCGGTTTACTTTTTGTTATGGTTTGTCTTTGAGTGTGTGTTTTGCATGTATTTTTTTTTTTTTTTTTTTTTTTTGGTTAGCCAATTGGCTATTTTGTGGGAAAGTGACTGTCCTTTTGGCTTTCCGCTATTGGTGTTTCCATTAGGGTCTAGTTATTTCATGTTTTTTTTTTATTTTTCAAGGGATCTGTGGGTTAATTGCATCGATTCCTGATCACTGCCTTCACTTCTATTTAATAGAAGCCTCCGTGGTGCAGTGGTTACGCTACTCGCCTTGTAAACCAGGGATCGCAGGATCCACTCCGGGCTTCTCCAGACTTTCGAATGAGTGTTTAAAACCGAGGTCCCGTCTTCGTATGACCTTAGCTGTTGGTGGGACGTAAAACTCAAACACTCACTCACTTCTATTTATTAATGATTGTTTTGATTGCAGTTAGTACAGTCCTGGTATTTCATTTTGGAATGGTCTAAAAATTAAAATTCAGTTTTTGAAATAGATGACGGTATGTCTATGGTTGTTTGAAATCGATGACAATATTCCTACACAGAATATACAATCTTCCGTTTTAAATTATCCGTTTTGATTCCAGTCCATGTTACATCTTGCCTCTCGGAACAGCAAGGAAGGTAATTCCTACGTGCCTCCGTGGCCTAGTGGATAAGAGCGCTGACTTTTAGTCATTAGGTCTCTCACCGCCGTAGGTTCGAGCCTCGCTCGGGCCACATGTGAGACGCCAAGTTCTGCAACGGAAGGTCAGGTGGTTTTTCTCCGGGTACTCCGGTTTTCGCCCACCTCTGATTAACGATCGGCTCGATATGAGTGAAATAATCTTGAAAGGGCCGTAAAACCCAAACCAAAAAAAAAAAAAAAAAAAAGTAATCCCTTTCAACCCTGAAACCCAGTACAGATACTTATGCAAACAGTGTAAATCCTGACGTGATGGCTCTGAGCAATCTAATCGGGATATATATTGCGTACCATAAAATGGACGCACCCATCCAACTTCATTGATGGAAGAGTGCACTCGTGAATCTCACGGGTGGGCGGATTTGAGGGTAAAGAAATCAAAGCATTGGCAGCACTGTTTGACCGATTGACTCAGGGCGCTGGTTGTGTAAAATGGCCGTGGACTTGGACTTTTTCGGTATACCTTTCGGTTCTTGTTCCTAATGCAGACAGTGTAGACCCTGATCAGACGCCACATTATGTGACGTCTGATCTGGTCTACACTGTTTGCCAAACCAAACACATGATTCCAGTCCAGATTTTACAGATAACTATTTTACATGTACGCAGCCATCTGACGTCATAGTGGAACACATAACACGGCTTGTTTTAGGTCGATTGGATTGTCAATCGACCCTAAGTTGCTAAGCCGAAAAGCTTTTCCGTGCTAAAGTACACGTGGCTATCACAGTCTTGTCGGAATAACTATTTTATCGAAAATATTCGCAGTGAGATCAGAGTGTTGCGAAAGATAGTTATATTGGAATCAAAGGTTTGGCTTGGCAAAAAATGTAGACCATGACCAGACGCCACAGAACGCAGCATTTGATCAAGATCTACACTAATTGCTTAAAGCAACATATTTTTAAGGTTAAAATAAACATTGACCCAAAATTATTATAAGCATAGACTAAGTTACTATTACTGATTTGAAAGAAATCCAATTAACCTATTTATAGACTAAGGTATTACTAATTAAATGCATAAGAACACAGAACACATGTTTTTTTTTTCTTTTCATGGTTTAACTGCAGTTCTGTTCCGAAGTTAGCAGACATATGTGCGAGCTTTTACGTCTCTTACCAGACGTATCTTCTGTCGTGGTTTATTAAAGTCAGTATAGTTCGTTTTTGAATAAAAAAAATTTCCTGGTTGATAGTTATATCCCGATTGTGTGCCGCGGTTGATATTTGTATGTGGTAACATTTTTCACCATCACCTTCTCATACGCGATCTTCGTAAAATATATTATAAAACAGATATTAATCTACGTATAAAAAGGGAGAAGGCAGTCAACTCTTATTTTTCTTTTTACTAAAAATATGTGTTTTGAATTGATACGGGATGACTAAAATCAACCCTTACATAACAATGCATGTGAATATAAAATGTGAGGTGAGAAGAATTGGATATTTTAGTTAAAGTCTTAAAACAGTCAACTACTTTTGCTTTATATCATCCTGAAACGGTGGATCTACAATTTATATAAGATACGGGGTGTCTCAATTTCACCATTTTTATACCCCAATCACAAAGTGGGGATGGGCATATAGTTTTGCCCTTGTCCGTATTATATACGTACGTACGTACGTACGTACGTACGTCGGTACGTCACATTTTGTAGTAATATTCCTGCCTCCGCAACTCCTCCTACAGTATTTGATGCTGTATTGAAACTTGCAACACTTTTAAGACACATTGGACATGTGCATAAAGGAAACAGGATCCCGATCCAGCCCCTTATTTTAGAGTTATGTTCCCTTGAAAAACTTAATCATTTTGTAGACTGGGAGGTTAAATAGTAAAGTTCGTGTCTCCACAACTCCTCCTACAGTATTTGATGCAGGGCATTGGAACTTGCAACACAGTTCAGACATGCATTGAACATGTGCATAAAAGAAACAGGATTCTAATCCCCGCATAATTGCTGAATTATGTCCCCTAGAACGACAATTATTTTGGCCATATCAGGATGTTAAATATATTGTGCTGTTCGTGTCCCCACGACTCCACCTACAGTATTTGATGCAGGGCACTGAAACTTGTAACACAGTTCAGAAATGCAATGAACATGTGCATAAAGGAAAGCCTGGGAAGGCTTTGTTCTTCTAAGTCATGTGATGTGTGGGGTTTATGTCCAAAAACATCTAAGGTGATACGGAGACCGGACCTCGGTTTAAAGTCTCGTAAAATGTTAATGCAAATTTAGATTGGACGACATGGCATGTTTGTTTCTTTTTGGATATCAATAGCCCAGACAACACTATCCAGGATTCGAGGTTATAATTTTTTTATCTCAACAGAGCATGAAATTGGTCCTGCTCACAAATTTTAAAATGCCAACAATGTTGGCATTTTAAACAAATTTTAAAATGCCAACAATGTTTGCATTTTTAAATTTGTGAGCAGGACACATATCATTCTCTGCTATCTGAGAATGGAAAATCGCTCAACTTCTTAGTATTTTAATTTTTATGAGCACCACAAGTTTCATGCTCAGCTGAGTTGAGCATAAAAAGTTTTATAACCTGGGGGCCAGGTCACCTTCTTCTTGAGCAGGCTTTTGTCATACTGTACATACATTATAAATATTTCATAGTCGTTTAGGTGTGCTGATGAAGCGTAAAGTAGCTAGTCAACCCCTCCCCACGCCCTCACACACACACAAAAAAATAATAATCATAAAATAAAGTAAAATAAAAATGAAAACTTCACATATTTCAGTTCTATGGTGTTTTGTTTGTTTCAGTTGAGCTTTAACCTCCCAACACTAGTTAGGTCTTTTTGAGACGCTCTTCCAATTTCGTAGGACTCACCCGATATTGGGATGAAATGACTTCTCGAGCCCTGCTGCCCAAACAGACTGTTCACATGCAACGTCAAAACTTATTTTCTCTGAGAAATAGTAATAAAAAGAAAGAAAATAAAATATATTTGAAACTGACGCCGGCAAACGTCCTGATTGGCAGTTAAAGGGGATAAACCAACATTTGAAACCTCATATTTCTTTCCCGTAAATTCGTACAGTAAAGGACAGATGAATTGGCATGCCATTTGAAGTTATACCCTTTAATATTAGAGAGGGAGACAGCATTTGAAAAATCTTGCCCGCCCGCCAAGGTGAAGTCACCCACATCCTATGTTTGAGACCAAAAATAAGGAAAATAAGGTATTGGTATTCCCATGCAAACTCTCCTTGTACTTAAAGTGGGGTTAACAACGGGCCCCATAGTCTTTGGGGTAAAATCGATAACTCCTAATGTCGGAGTCTCATAACTCTGCGGTTGAGCCTAACTCGGGTCACGTGAAATGTCAATGGAAGGTCAGGTGGTGTTTCTACGGGTACTCCGGTTTTTGCCCACTTCTGATAAACGATGGCTACGCAATAAATGAAATTATATTGAAAAGGGCCATAAAACCAAATCAAACACAAGTGGGATTTATAAGATCGTTCCCAACTGAGGCGATTCTCACGCGTACCTACAACTATTATATAGGGAATATCGGGGTTTACGAAGATCTACAGTATTGCTCGTAAACCCCATCATGTAGATAAAGTTGGATTTACCAGGGCTTTATAAAGGCCTCAAAGGGCAGCAGTGTCTCAAATGGATGATATATTCGTTACCCTAGAAAAATGTGAAAAATATCAGAAAATTGGTATCTGAAAATTTTTATTTTGAGTGGAAAATTATTTGGACAAGCCTGCTTTCGTTATGGTAGAAAAAATGAAGCTTTACTTTCCTGAAGAAGCCCAAAGCTCTCATCTTCTTTTCAAGCCCATACGATGAACTATCTTATAAACACCACTTTATATAGGTAAATCTTTCGATAAAATGGGTATCAATAGTATCCGTTTCGTTCTAAAATATTGAGCAGAACCGCCTCATTGTAGCAAACGTCTATATCCAGAAAAGAAAAATAAAACTAAAGCGATTCGTTTGAAGAGATATGAAATGCAACATCATAGCTACGAATGTCGTTATGGATTGCATTGGTATCCAGAACAGATTTCCTTTATACGGATGTGCGATAGAGATTAATGGATTAGTTGTCTTATACTTAGGTTCTTTTCTGATATCGGTCGGTAGTGCAGTTCTCAGCTACATGTAATGATCAGGTGCAGCGATAACGTCTCCCAAATGGCAATTATCCCATCAGTTACCTACAAATAAGTTACAATGACATGATCTGAGATTACCATGAAATCCGAGAAGTGCATATGTTTGCGATTCTACAAAAAATGCTGTGTTTTCTTCTTCTTTTTCTTTTTTTTTCTTCCTCTTCTTCTTCTTCTTCTTCTTCTTCTTCTTAGAAGCCTCCGTGGTGCAGTGGTTACGCTACTCGCCTTCTAAACCAGGGATCACAGGATCGATCCCGGGCTTCTCCAGACCTTCGGATGAGTCTTTAAACCGAGGTCCCGTCTCCGTATGACCTTAGCTGTTGGTGGGACGTAAAACTAAAACTCACTCACTCACACTCTTCATCTTCATTTGAAGTCAAATTACTTAACGCACTGGTTGGTCGATTGTCCCCGAGTTTAGCAAGAGCTTGAACCCATTTCGTTGAACCCTTCTAAAGCTTTACTTTATGCGAACATAGTAGAACCTGATCAGCCGCCGCATTCGACTGATCCCGAGCAATTATTCCCGGTCGTTCAGTGTTTCTAGCTTAGACATTCTCGCAGAGAGAGAGAGAGAGAGAGAGAGAGAGAGAGAGAGAGAGAGAGAGAGAGAGAGAGAGAGAGAGAGAGAACGTAAACGAGTGCGTATAAATGGCCTTGTTTATCCAACTGTATACTGAGTATTGTGAGTACTCAATGAGATGGTTCCAACTTGGCGAGCACCCACAATATATGCTAGGAACATAAATAAGTATTATCCCACTGTATACTGAGTACAAGAGGATATATTTTCTATTTCTATCAATTGTAAATTGTGAGTACTCAGTAAGGCGGCTCATACAAGCAGGTCCAGCACCTACAACTTTTGTTAGAGTAAAAGGAAAGTATCACAATATTTCACCAGAAAAACGTTTTTGAACTATGCATGATTTGTTATCGTTACAAGAGAGAGAGAGAGAGAGAGAGAGAGAGAGAGAGAGAGAGCATGAGAGAGAACATGTCCGTGTAGTAAGTACCTCTCTAAACACCCCTTCATATAGAGAAAACTGGGGTATACAAGGATACGCATCATCATGACGCGATTATAACGAGCATATAATCTATGTTTGGAGAAAAAAAAAGAAAGAAAAATATCACGCTTTTTATCAGAAAAGTCACCATTTTCGAGTGATTAAAGAATGCACTACGTCGCACGGATGTATTATCGTAAGAGAGAGAGAGAGAGAGAGAGAGAGAGAGAGAGAGAGAGAGAGAGATAGTTTGCTTTATATCCCTTAGTTATGTGTTAGGAATGTCAATACTATAACTAGAAGCATCAGCTAAAATGAAAGATGGAATTTACAAGTGAAAATGTTATTTCCCTTCTTTGTTCCAAGCGATGATCTCAACCGTGAGGCGTCACTTTTGCAGATACTAAGAGCAAAATTACAGAAATGTAACAATTATGTTCAAATTTTGACAAGTTTTAAATCCCAATCAGTTCACCCGACAGTTCTGAGAGTGCTTTGATTATGCGGGGAATGTGCTCTCCCACCTAAGGTAGGTTGCATTACGCTAATAGTTCGGTCTTCGAGACCGCTTATAGATATATGGGTCTGATAAAAGTGTATATATGTGGGTCTGGTATAAGTGTACATGTTTTGATTTGTTTGTTTGTTGATTTGAGGTTAAACGTCCCCGTCAATACCGTAAAAGTCATTTTGGAGACATTGTTTATAATTTAGTGGGACTTTTACCGACATTGAAATGAAATGACATTTCAAGCCCTGTCGCCCAATGAAACCAATAGGGTTTATAAGCATGGACGGTCCGACTCGTACGCAACGCTTTGCTCGGGCAGGCTTAGACCCCCAAGCGGTTCACCAGTACTCGTGCGCGGGTCGGAATCAGCTCTGCGTGGAAGCATCATGCAGTCCATATATTTCTTCAAGCTCCGAGGGGCGCGGGGAGGGGGGGGGGGGCAGGTGTACATTTCAATTTACAATTTAAACTAAGTACAAAGCGAATGTGGATGACATGCCACGCCGACGGCCCATCATGCAGACACGCCTATAAAATTTTGACCCCTTTAAACCCCACTTTTATATACTCAAACTGAGTTTATAGTGGTTTACATTATTTTACACGGCCCCCGCCCATCGGGGCTTGAAGAAATAGATGGGCTGCACGATGCTTCCACGCAGAGCTGAAACTGACACGCACATGAGTACTGGCAAACCGCTTAGAGGATCTAAGCCTGCCCAGGTAAAGTGGTGCGAGTCGGACCGTCCATGCTTATAAACCCTATTGGTTTCATTGGGCGACAGGGCTTGAGACGTCATTTCATCTCAATGTCGGGTAAAAGTCCCACAAAATTGGAAGCAACGTCTCCAAAATGACCTATACAGTGTTGACGGGGACGTTAAACCACAAATCAAACAAAACAAACATTATTTTACACAATATGAGGACTCGCAGGATTTTATCTGAAACAAAATGGTGGTTAAATTGTGCCAATGTATTTAAATATTAGGCGTGTGTTCGTTGTGTATATTTTTATAATTCCCCTTAATAGTTAGTAAAGTTCGAGTGAGCCTGCACATAAATTTAACATTTCGATTAAAAAAACACACACAAAAAAAAAAAAAAAAAAACGTTTACTTCGTTATTTTTATCTATAGCCTTGCTTTTACGGTCCTTTCAAGACTATTTCACTTTTTCTACCCGAATCTTCATCAAAGGTGAGCGAAAACCGGATGCCTGGAGAAAAACAACCTAAACTTCCGATACAGAACTTGCCCCCCCCCCACCCCCCCCCCCACCCCCACCCCAACTGCCCCTGTCATGGACTACAATGGTACCGTTCATACCTGTATAACCACCATTGTTAGATTATTCAGACGATTCATTATGTATTTCCTTATTTCAAATGTGTATCCTCGTTAGAACCGCCTCAGTTAGTACCCAAAACCTACGCTTCAGAGCACAAACAAGGAAACTCACAGGCCATATAAAGATTTAAGTGGTTTTAGAATTGAAGAAAGATAATAATCAGATATGAAATCGAAATAAACGCAGCGTACATATAATTATTTTGAGTAAAATTTAACCCATATGTACCAGAAACCCCAAAACGGTTATCCTGGCAAACAGTGCAGGCCCAGATCAGACATCACAGAACGCGGCGTCTGATCAGGGCCTCCGCAGGTTGCTTAAAGTTCAGTCATTTTCAAAATATTTTTTGAAGAAAACACAACCTGTCCACCCTAAATTTTGAAATGGACTCCTGCTATATATAAGGAGGAAGATTCCATTGGGTACTAAAAGGGGCTAAAGCAAATAATAATTATGATCGATGTAACGGTCTATTTCCCTGTTGTTGTTTTCATTTTTCGGAGACACTGTAATATTTTGAGGTAGGATGACAAGTTCTGCAACGGATTGGCAAGTATTTTTTTCTCCAAATACTCCGGTTTGCGGCCAACTCCAATTAATGATCAGCTCAAACAAGTCAAATAGTATAAAAATGCCGAAAATCCAAAACCACCACAAAAGTTGTAAACGCACTGCATAATTACGTTTGGAAGGAGAACATTTTCCAAACTGTTATCTTTTGCTGCGCAATGTGGCCGTCAGAACAAGAAATCGATACCACCCACAGCTAAATGAGTTTTGTTGTCGGGTGTTATATATACTACAGGTACGTTTACGAGGTGATATATATTCTTATCTTGAAGTTAAATACGCTCTTGTGCTAACCGACACAAGGGAGACTACCGTGAAACCCCATATATATATAATCGCTACAAAACCGTGTTGCTAGCCAACAACCTAGGGAAAGTAAACTCGATGCCCTGAATCCACTACAGGGCATGAGAAAATGCGGGGTGGTATGAACACCCCGCAATTTTTTCACACCCCACAAAAAAGGTTTTATATAGAAAAACACCCCGTATCTGGCAACTTTCTTAGTATATATATATATATATATATATATATATATATATATATATATATATATATATATATATATATATATATATATATATATATATATATATATATATATATATATATTAAGTTTCCAAGAAAATCAGGCTTGGAATATGCTGTGAATGCAAACAGACAAATGACGTTATTATATCGTCAAATCCACCGATAAACGCCGGTACAATGTCATGACGTTTATACAACGTCACATCTACGTCGGTATAACGTCATGATGTTGCACCGACTTTGATTTGACGTTGCCATAGCGACGTGTGCCTGCTGGGAATGGGATTCTAGACAACAGACCATTAACGTTTAACAAGCCTTACTTTATTTATTGATTTTTTATGGAAGTTTGTGTGTGTGTGTGGGGGGGGGGGGGAGGAAGTGACGTGTGTGTTCCGCTTCAAGGTTTAACAAAAAATAATTACTTTTAAAAGCGTTCAATTTTCTTAGCCAAATAACCTATGCATGTTGCATTCAATTGTATTTTATGCATCATTCTGAAAACACGCCTATACAAATACATTGTATTAACTCAGAAAAATCAAAATTTTAAGTTGAAAAATTGTGATATTTTTCTTATGTCTGCGCAAAATTTAGATTGTTAGTACACGTTAAACCGCATTAGGCGGTTCTAACGAGTACCCACAATCTATATTTTACAGCAGAAATAAGATAAATAAGGTTTATCCCTCCAAGTCCCAGTTTTACGATATACAAGTGGGGTTCAAGGGGGTGGAAATTATAAGGGCGTGTTTCCATGATGATGACAATTACAGTTAATTGCAAATCAATCACTGTAATCATTGCAATAAGATCCTGGAAAACACAATCTTATATAGAGAAAAATGATGTTCACCAAGGTATTCATTATTTTTCATATTTTAAAATATATATAGAATGTGTGTTCTGTTTTTCTTAGCACCTCTACGGCACAATGAATATATCCTCCGAACAATAATGCTTATAAACGGGAGGATTTGGGCTCGAATCCAGCATCCGGAGGTGATGTGTGTCCTTGAACAAGACATGTCATGTCAGTCCCCCACATGTGCAATGGATAGCAGCGGTATAAAACACCACTGCATTTCTCTCGCGCGCGTGATAAATACCGGAATTAGAGTTTGAGAGCGCTTTCACAAGCTTGAAGCATTCATGGCAATCGAAATTAAACAAATTAGTATAAAGTAAATACTGACAGTAATATTAAATATATATAATGATAACAGCTGGGGACCAAGAACAGTACCCTGTAGTACGTACATGTAACACAGAGGCCCAATATAATTTTTATCAATGGCCATTAACCCGCTGCTGTCTGTAACATTAAAATGGCCTGTGGTTGATTTAAAGGATTTGAATAAATAATAATGTGGTATACCGACTTAACTGGATTAAATTTCAAAATATTATTTATTTACAGCACAGCAGGCACACGGCAACGTCAAATCAACGTCTATGCAACGTTATGACGTTGAGCTAACGTTGATCTCACGAAGCATAAACCTCATGACGTTGTATCGACGTCGATATGACGTCACATTCTCGCAACGTACATGCTGGCAGTAATGTTAATTGTTTTGAAACATTTTCAGAAAATGCCTCCTAAGAAGTACTGCTCATGTAAAGGCCACAACGCCGTCGTAAAGGCTGACGATAAATCTGCGGTTATGAACATAGAGTCCAGTAAACGATTTCGGAAGCCTGTTTTAGAGTACCTTATTTCTGAGGGACTGCTCGAAAAGCATCACAAATATCTTTGCAATGACTGTTACGAATATGGTATATCAAAATTAGACTGTAAAAAGTACAGTGTTGAAGAAATGTGTATGGGTATTCTGGATGATACGTTAAATGAGAGTGAATATTTTAAGATTTGTGAAGCACTAGGAACAAAGTTCAAATCCGCTTTAGCAGTTCCAAATCCTTCTTATGATATGTCAACTCTTACAAATCTAAATGCGGAAAAACAACTTTCAATGATAGACAAAGGTGTTTTTAAATTTCTTTCATCTATAGCTAGAGATACAGACAGCCAGAAGGTCCAAATACTTAATGCCTATGAACATTTAGCTAGTTTATGTAATGTCTATTATATTGGCGCTCTAAACTTTGCTTTAAATTTACTGTTCCATTTTGTTACTGGTAGCAAACAAGTACTGGAAATGCGAGCCAGATATTCGCCGTCTGGAAGTTATACCACGGCGATGGAGTTTGTATCAAAACAGTCTCATAAATCCATTGAATACAATGGTGACAATGATACTATTATCGTATTTGACAACAACCAAATTCTAGCCAGAAGCTGGAATGTAAAATTTAATTCAAAGGCACTCATAAGTGTTATTACAACAGTGGCATGTCTGATACCACCAAAGCTTTCCACATGTCAGTCCAATCCTGAATTGAAGCCATTTATCTGGTTAAATGATGTAAGGATCGTAAATGCCGAAAATGCGGAAAAGGACACAGTGTTCAGGCAGCAAAGAAATGCATATATAGAAACCCTACTGAAAACTTTGGAAAGCAATTTTGATGACCAACATGGGCCTTCAGGAAGCAAAATACAAAAGCTTGACACAGATAGTAGTATTAAATGTTGTAAAACCAAACACGGTATGTATGGCCCAGCAAAATGGTCATCGGGTAAAACAAAAGTATAGGCAATGGTCGATACAATACTTAATAGTTCACATTTATGACACCAAATGGGAAATAGGAAAAAAATGCATGTCACAATCATAATATAGGCCCCCACCCATAGGGGCTTCAAGAAATATATGGGCTGCATGATGCTTCCACGCAGAGCTGAATCCGGCCCGCACACTAGTACTGGTAAACCGCTTATAGGATCTAAGCTTGTCCAGGAACCGCGGTGCGAGACGGACCGTCCATGCTAATAAACCCTATTGGTTTCATTGGGTGGCAGGGCTTGAGATGTCATTTCATCTCAATGTCAGGTAAAAGTCCCACAAAATTAGAAGCAACGTCTCCAAAATGACCTTTACAGTGTTGATGGGGACGTTAAACATCAAATCAAACAAACACAATCATAATATAAGTTGAGGCAATGATCAGGAATCGATACAATCAACCCACAGCTCCCATCAGAGTCAGAGACACAAAGGGGAAAGAAACAAAAACATAAAACAATAGACCCTAATGGAAACATCAACAGCGGAAAGCCAAAAGGACAGTTACGTTCGCACAAAATGGCCAATAGACTATCCAGTATAAAATAACACAAGCGACACAAACACCTAAAGACAAACCATAACAAAAATATACCGCGACAGAAGAAACGCCTTGGAACGAAGTTCGGAAACGAATTCCACTGGGGGCTTAAATCGATTTTACGTGGCCACAATCCTCGCTCGCACTTACGTCTCAATTAAGACAAATAATTTGTTCAGTCCGCATGAAGGCCTCCTAACTCATCAGTGCAACATCTCCATGAACACAAAAATCGAACACGATGCTTCCACGCAGAGCTGAATCCGACCCGCACACTAGTACTGGTACACCGCTTAGAGGATCTAAGCCTGTCCAGGAACCACGTAGGAAGGGGACCGTCCATGCTAATAAACCCTTTTGGTTTCATTGGGCGACAGGGCTTGAGATGCCATTTCATCTCAGTGTCGGGTAAAAGTCCAACAAAATTGGAAGCGACGTCTCCAAAATTACCTTTACAGTGTTGACGGGGACGTTAAACCTCAAATCAAACAAACAAACAAACAACCACATAGATGAAACAACGGTGAGGACTCGACAGCAAACAAACAAAAAAAAAAAAAAACACTAAAATGGTGGAGCAAAAGAAAACTAATAGATAGACTCCGATGGGCCTGACATAAAAACGTGACAAGCGGAAACCAAATGGACAGTCCCTTTCTCCAAAAATGGACAAACGGCTATCCTAAATAAATGCAGACAGCAACATATACGTGCAAAGACAAAACATAACAATAAAAATCAATACAGAAGAACTGTCTTGGAACGGTCAGTATTGTTTTAATGCGGGTTTTAATAGATTTTACATTGCCTTGATATCGCCATTGGTTAAAGTTATTCGACATACCTCAAAGATAGGCTACTGTTGCATTGATCGGTTTTCATCATTTTAATGCATTTGTATTCTTTAAACGCGCTTTATTTAAAAAGCAACCCCCTCGGTAAGAACTTATTAAAAAAAACTATATTCTAATCATAACATGGAATTGTTCGTGGGATCATTATATATATATATATATATATCTATGAAAAAATTAAAGAAACACTGGAATAAAAGTTATTTTTCCTGTATTTTCCTTAGTTAAAAATACAGGAAAAATAACTTTTATTCCAGTGTTTCTTTAATTTTTTCATAGTTATATTTACCCGCATTGTGGATATTATTTATATTTAATCTATTATATATATAATATATATATATATATATATATATATATATATATATATATATATATATATATATATATATATATATATATATATATTCTAATCATAACATGGAATTGTTCGTGGTAATGATCCCACGAACAATTCCATGTTATGATTAGAATATAGTTTTTTTTAATAAGTTCTTACCGAAAACGTCCATTGTGGGAAGTCGATACAAAAGCATCATTTTTTGCTGATCTAATGATTAACCAATATCCAAAAATGTATTGTGGGTACTTGTTACAAACTGATACCATTTTGAGGCAGTACTAATGAACATGCCAAATTTTGTTTCCCCCCAAAATATATTCTCAATTATTCATAAAGAATACACGCCTATACAAATACCTTTTAAATTTTATGCCGAAAATAAAAAAAAAAAATTATATGAAAATTTTAAATATTTTTTCTTATTTCAATTCAAAATATTGATTGTTGGTACTCCTCAGAACCGCCTCATGACGAGAACCCACAATCAATATTTAGAACTGAAATAAGAAAAATAAGGTTTGCCCGTTTAAACCATAAGGTTTACCGATGTAAACCCCAGATATAATCCTAACAATTGGAGTTAAAGGGTGGAAGGCATATATAGGCATGTGTTCGTGTTATTATAAAAGAAAATCTTTGTTTATAATGTCACTATATACTGCCATCAAAACTGACCTTCGTGGCCCAGTTGTTAAGATTGTGGATCACAGCCTTAACCCTTGAGCCTAAATGTCCCGGGAACATGATGTTTCATGCAATAAAATTGAATTTTAATTTTTTTCGTGCACATGACTTTTATTCATCCATCACGAAAACACGCCTATATAATTTTGACCCCTTTGAACCCCATTTTTATATGGTAAAACTGGGGTTTACAGGGGTAAACCTTATTTGTCTTATTTTTGCTCTAAGATATAGATTGTGGGTATTTGTTAGAACCGCCTCGATGAAGCGGTTTTAACGAGTACCCACAATCTATATTTTGGGCAGAAATAAGAAAAATATCACATTTTTTTCGCCTTAAAATTTACTTTTTTAGGAGTTAAAATTTCTAATGTATTTGTATAGGCGTGTTTTCATAATGATCATGAAAAGAAGTAAAAAAAAATCTTTGTTTTTCATTCGTGGCTTGTTTCGCCAATAATGAAAAACATTTTTTTTTCAATTTTAATCAATGAAAGAAAAGACTTAAACATGATAAAATATCATGTATACCATAATTATTTTTACAGACCCTTATACTGGTATTGCCTCCAAAGTTGATGGAAAAACCGAAGTCCTTGTCCTTGATCCTATCATGGTTAATCCATGCTCTTTTAAATCACTGGAGATAGTTCTTGACTCTATTATAGCTAATAAAAAAACACAGTGGGTAGCTATTGTGTGTGATGGACTCCCGTACAATTTATGTTCCAAAATGATTGAGAATTACTTTGTTTGTCCAACATGCAGTGAGCTCTTCAAAAAAAGGATTGAGTTTGATAGACATACTGACTTGCACCCTATTATAAATGCTGGTTCTTGCCAAAAGTACGGGAGAATCCTTTTAATTCCTGGAATAGGTCACATGGAAATTAACTTAACCAAAGCAATGTTCAAGCTATTATGGAATGTGTGTTTGAAAGAGTTGGCTATTATGTTAGGTTGGAATTCTCTCAAGGCTCTTACTTCATGTGAAAAATGCACGGACCATCATAAGGCGTGGCAAATCTTACAGATATTTTTTAAATCCAGTATGAATGCCTTGTTGATGCCATATGTTCAACATTGCAAAGAAAATAATGTCTCAGTAAACATAGCCGGCCTATACAACTGGTGTAACACACAATCAAAAGTTTATATGTTACTCTTCAAGTGTACATTTACATACATGTTTGCTTTGGACTTATTCCGAATATCTGTAAGAAGAGCCAATTTCAGACTTATGTTGGTGTCACTTCACAAATTGTCTCATTTGTTCTATGGATTGAATATGACTGTGTATATGGATATTTACTATAGATTTGATAAAATGCTCCAATGTGCACCGCCAGAAATTTTTCAATTTTTATCGAATAACATATGTTTATCACAGTCCGGTCATCTTAGCAAAGCAGAGGGTGCTGACTTTATTTTAGAGTCAGTTAACAAGAAAATTAAAGCATGGCTTCCACCTGGAGTTCCAACCCAAGAAAGGTGGACCAGAGTCTGCAGGAATCTCAACAACATGGAGAAAATGAAGAGCTGCATCCAAAATAAACTTGGAGAAGACCAAAGTGACCAACAGACAGCTTACTTTAGGTAATGAAGCTGATTAATATTAAATAACACAATAATTGGCTATCCAAAATAAACAAAAATAAATATAAGTCATAAATACATTCAAATACATAAAAATTAAATCCACGACAGAAGAACCGCATTAGAGCAGTCAATGAAATGAACTCCACTGAGTTGGGTAGGTGGGTGGCTTAAATATATTTTATGTGAACGCAAACCTCCCCCTTACTTCTGTCATGGTTTACACAAATAAATTTGCTCCATAGCCATGAAGGCTGCCCAACGCTGTAAGTACTACATCTCCAAGATCATCCAAATCAAACAAGTTATATTAGACTTCTTTAGTCTTTGGTCGGGCCCCTCGGAGTCTAACTGTTGGTTTTCTTTTGCTCCAGTAATTCTGTTGTTGTATGCTGTCGAATCCTCAACCCTGTTTCATCTCTGTAGTTTTTTTATTTGTATGTTCTCGGAGATGTTACACTGATGACTTAGGAAGCCTTCATGCGGACCAAACAAAATTAGTGTATACCGCGACAGAGGTATGGGAGAGGATTATGTCCATGTAAAATTGATTTAAGCCCCCCAGTGGAATTCTTTCCACAGACCGTTCAAAGGCGGTTCTTCCGTTGCGGTTTATTTATATTGTTGTTTGTTACTTACTGTATCACTCGTGTCTTTTTATTTTGGATGGCCATTTTGCCAGTTTGAGGGAAAGTAACTGTCCTTATGGCCTTCCTTTGTTTAGGTTTCCATTATGGTCTGGTCGCTTCATCTTTGTGTTTCTTTCCTTTTGGTGTCTTTAATGGGTGGAGTAACTTAATTGTATCGATTCTTGATCTTTGTTTTACTTCTACTTTTCACTTCTATTTAGTTTCAAAAAATCATTTACATTCTACTGGATTGAAAATCCAACAATTATCCCTACGCCTCGACAAACCCTTTTACGCTAACATTACATGCTTAATCATTTTTATCATCTAAATAATAACATGACACATTACATAGGTGATGCCAGTGGTTTACTGATTGAAGCGTACAGATAAATGCACGTAGAATGTTTCTGCTTGCTGGACCGGTGTACGTCATAGACCGAAGAATCAGAACATCTATACTCCAGACCATAGTGACAGAACCATTCCTCTGTAGACCATTCTATAAAATAATTAATCATCTACGTATCTTGAAAGAACTAATAGATATTTAAAAAAAATGTTTTCCTTGCAAACCTTTCTATTTTATAGGTTTATATAAGTAATAATAACGACGCGTCTGTGTTCTTCCAAAATATATTATACAAAGCGTTATCTTGTATTTCTACTGTAATGAAAACATTTTTATGCAACAATTCCAATTTTTAGCTCGGCTGTTTAAGAAGAAAACGAGGTATTATCATAGCTGTGGCGTCGTCGTCGTGAATAAAATTGGATATTTTCGTGTGCGTCATTTTTGTGCCAAAAATGGACATTTTGTAATATATCTTTCATTATAGAACACATTTAATTGAAACTCGGACTAATTGTTCATTATGAAAAAGGGGCTGCAGCCTAGCGTTGGTATCCGCATTTGGTGCTCTTGTTTATTAAGACTGATGCACAATATGCTACATTTTTGATGTGTGGGGATGCCATAGAATCCATACGCTTTTTAGACCGTGAGTCCAATGCCAATCCGCTTATAACCAATATTTTCACGTGAAGCTTAATACTTTTTGTGGTGTTAAATCTTTAACAGCCGTATATAACCATCAACAACCCTCAAACATCACAAACAAATATAAATTGATGAAATGCATAACCTGTTGAAATACGTACCTTTTTCTTCCAGGGAGTATATATACCTATTTTTGTAAAGATATATATGTATTTATCGTGTTATCTGAATGTTTCAAGTATAGTCCATAGATACACATGGGATATTTTCCCTTCCCCTGATTCATGCAAGACAGTTGCCTGTTTCTGGCACAGAAATGCGCTCTGTACTGGTTTATCGCTTAGGTATAAGTATAACCAGGAAAAAGTATGGATATGTAAACTGACCGATTTGATATGGCTTCAAAAGTGTTGAATGGGTGATTAAACTCCAAACTAAACAAGAATGCATATGAGTTTCACATTTATTTTTAAGTATGAATTAAAATTTTCGTCATATAATGGAAAAATTAAGAGAATTTGACCTTGGTGTAAATTATGTCAAGGTCAACCCAGCATAGCCATTGGAGCAATTGAAATTTTATAAAGTTCCAAAATTTGGCTACTGAGGCTATCTACTTTTATTTGTTTATTATTTATCTCAATGGTGACCATCTTTTAAATGTGATCGACGCCATTTCACCATCAAAACACGCCTATATAATGTCGTAAGTATGAAACCCAGCTTTTATGTGGTAAACCTAGTGATAACAAGATTAAAAAAAAAAAATCTTCTCCTAAACATAGATTGTGGGTATTTGTTAGAACCGACTCACATAGGCTGTTGTAAAGAGTGCCCACTATCAATGTTTAGAGCATATATATAATGTTTTTTGGGGTAACATATTTTCATATTTTTGGATATGCTTGTTTTCATAATGTGAACAAAAATTTCCACATTTTGCCCTGCAGTCTCCTCTCAAATAATATTAAAATTAACTCGATAGTCCTTTGAAAATGTTGACATATTCCGGCGAAGGATGACTAAAGTTTTGATCCTATAATAATCCCAGGAGCCCCTGCCTCCGTTTAAATAAAATTATAAGTCATTAAATAATTAAATATGTTTAAGACATTATATTGCTAGGAGAGATTATAGTAAAACCTTTGATTTTATGTACTTGAGTGGCAAATTGTTGCATTTATAGTTTGAACACACGATAAATAAAATTCCATTTATATATTTACAGATATCAAAATCAAGATGAAGCAGTCAACGCTTTACAAACCAGACTTGCTGCATATATTGTACAGGGTGACTTTTTATCGCTAGACCAAAAACCTCTGGACAACGACGTTATCAATTTTGATACAAAATGTGAAAATAATAAGCGGCAATACTACAGCAAATATCCAAACACGTCTGGAGTGTGTGAAAAGGTGTTCGTAACCCCAGATGACCGAAATAAATTTTTTGACATAAGGAATAAAACAAAATCTGAAATTCAAAAAATGATTTTAAACATTATTCAGGTATGTATATTTTATTGAAACCAAATATGTTATAGAAAGGGTTATCCTTTGGAAGCAAGGAATACACAGCATAATTTGAAAATATGGTGTGTACATTTTTTCTGGGCCAGGCTAGCTAGTTTCGGCCATTTAGGCTTCATCAGTGACCCTCAAATATTTTCAAAATTACAAAACGGAATTGATGATTCCAAAGGACAAAAAAAATATAAAGTACACTATGATGTAGGGCATGGAGACTTTTTACGGGCGCCGTACATTCATAGACAACAGCTGTATTGACTTTAAATATGTTATAGAAAGGGTTATCATTTGGAAGCAAGGAATACACTACAGAACTGGAAAATATGGAGTGTACATGTTTTCTGGGCCCGACTAGCTAGTTTCGGCCAATTAGGCGTCATCAGTGACCCTCAAATAATTTCAAGCCTTGGTTTAGTAGGACAGTTGTTTGGGAGGGCCTATAGTATTTATCTGTTTATTTGCCTTTATGTGTGTCTCTCTGTTTGTCTGCCAGTCTGTTATGATTCAGTGTTTTACGATGTGCAGAATGCACATATCTGTATTCGTTAACTATGATTTTTGCCTGCCCTTTATAGGACATGTATGATTAACATCGCATTTTTATTTTTTTATTTTATTATTATAAAATTTTTCATCGATTTATCATCTACGGAACCCGGGAAGGGACATGATTTTTTTTAGTTATAAGTTGTGCGCACAAGATAATATCTTGTGCGGACAAGACATTATCTTGTTCGGACAACATATTATCTTGTGCGCACTGCGGACAACATATTAACTTGTCCGAACAAAATATCATCTTGTGCAGACAAGATATTATCTTGTCCGCACAAGATATTAAGTTGTGCGAACAAGATATTATCTTGTCTGCACAAGATAATATCTTGACTGTACAACATAGATCTTATGCGGACAAGATATTATCTTGTTCGCACAACGTAATATATATTGTGCGCACAAGATATTATCTTGTCCGCATAAGATAATATCTTGTGCGCACAAGATAATATGTTGTGCGAACAAGATAATATCTTGTCCGCACAAGATAATATCATGTTTGCACAATTTCCCAAGATCTATGTTGTGCAAACAAGATAATATGTTGTGCGAACAAGATATTATCTTGTGTGCACAAGATAATAAGTTGTCCGCACAAAATAAATTATGTTGTTCACACAAGTTAATATCTTGTGCGCATAACATATTATCTTGTCCGCACAAGACAATATCTTGTTCGCACAACTTAATATCTTGTTCGCACAACATAATATCTTGTTCGCACAACATATTAAAAAAAAATCATGTCCCTTCCCGGGTTCTGCAATCATCAGCGTTTAAAAATAACTGTAAGAATTAAAATAATAAGTAAAATATTGGTTTAGTTGGTCCAATAACAAATATATTTTTAAAATAGGACATTGAAAACAACGGCGGTGGGGAGGAGGCAGAGGTACTCCGGCGACAATACACCAAAGAAATCAAACCAGGCAACAAGGACATCCTTTTGTCCTTTTACAAGGAAACTGTACAGTGTCTTGAAGATGTGACTTCAAGAAACACAAACGGTAAAAATATTTTTTGGGTTTATTTTAACATTTTCATAAGTATTCATTTATGCGCAGGGCACAAAAACGGAATCGACTTCACAAAAGAAGGAGTAAGTTTAGGAGATTTCCCTAAGAGACAATCAGCATGAAGCCAATATTTACAGTCCCTAATGTCACATCCCATCCAAATTTTCTGCCTAGTTCGGCTGTCAGCCTCAAACAATCCGCCACAGTAGCGGCATTGTTTGTCAATTCCTGTCACAGGAATGGCAGTAACTGACAAACATTGCACGCCTGCATCGCGAGTTGTTTTTGCTGACAGTCCACAACCATCACTTTTGTTGACACGGTCAGATATTGGTCGAACTGCTTTGGGGCTAAGACTTGGGTGTGACAAGTTTGTTGGTGAAATTTCAATATCTGCTGTTGAAGTAGAAGGTGTCGGTAGCGTTGATGGAGTTATCTGGCTCCCTGACAATTCTTCATTCACAATAATACTGGACGTTGTGGGTTGGTCAATGGTATAGGACGTTGTTGGTTTGTCAGGCATTTGCATCTATAAAATTGAACACAAACCTTCATGCCACCCATAGATGATTAGTATAAGCATTTATGCTTGTTTTCAAATCCTGTGAAACTTTTTTATACAACTTGTTAATGTATACTTGTATTTCAGAATAAGTTAAAAAATGTTGTTTACACAAAATTTTCAACACTTTAAATCTAAACTAACATATCCCATTCAAATAATATGTTTGGAATTAAATGTCTAAACGACGTTATGCTATAATTCTTCACACTTTCGTTCATTACTCAAGTGCTTTAATAATGTTCTATAAAAGGGTTATCCTTTGGAAGCAAGGAATACACCACAGAACTGAAAAATATGGAGTGCATATGTTTTCTGGGCCAGACTAGCTAGTTTCGGCCAATTAGGCCTCATCAGTGACCCTCAGATAATTTCAATATTCCAACATGGAATCAATTATTCCAAAGGACAAGAAAATATAATCTACACTATGATGTAGGGCAGGGAGACGTTTAAACGTATAGCATATTAGTGTGATTCAAAACAATATTTATTGGATAGAAAATAGCAGGTATCATGAGTAGTGTTCAAATGTTTGGTTAATTAAGGAATAGCTCGTTAGTACCAGAATATAAATTGCGGATGCTGGACAGAAATAGTTCTTTGTGGTGGTTTCACTGACTATCATCACACGATGTTCAAGCAAATATAAACAAGAGGGCAATGATCGCCCTTGATCGCTTACCGGATCCCCATTTACAGTTGATTGACATATTGTCAAGAGGAATAATCTGGGCAATTTTGATGATGATTGTACCGAAAATGTGAGCCCTAGATTGTTCACAAGATTTACTATGATTTTACCTACTTACCTATTGTTTTATCCGACATGACCCATGTTCAAAGGTGGGCAAGATTTTGTCATGATGATCATTCTGAGCAATTATGATAACGATTTGGACAAATTGTGGCCTCTAGCGTCTTCACACGGGTTTCTATGACTTGACCTAATGCACGACCTATTTTTTACTTGACATGACCCATCTTCAAACTTGACTAAGATATTGTCATACTGATGATTCTCAGCAAGTTGGATGACGATTAAACAAAAAATGTGGACTCTAGACTGTTCACGAGATTTTTTTATGATTTGACTGAGTGATATACTTTTTGCCCAGACATGGCCAATATTCAAAATCCTGATCGAGAGAGTGCCATGGTGATCATTCTGAGGCAATCACTTGAGAAAGAAGTCGAAACATGGAGTCACTAAATGTTGATTTTTTTTTCAAAAAGTTATTGGTATGAAATTATCAATATCATTAATTATAAAGTGACGAGTCATAAGTTTGGTTCAATAGTGTAGTGTATATTACCACAGGAGTCTCCCCCTTTGAAAACGCAGCTTCCGTCGAATCAAAATACTCATCCCGGATCTGTAATCGGAGGGGTACACCCGTCATAATAGCCAATTCTCGTGCCTGTGTGATAAATAATTTAATACACAACATCTCCATAATCAAGTTTTACTAAATATGGACAATATATATTTTGTTTCTTTCTAATTGGGATTAAAAACTATTCTTCATTCATCGCTTCATTGAATATGTCTTAACGTAAGTTAAGTATAAAGCAGAAATGATGAAAACAATATCAAAAGTTTAATATTTCTTCTTGAAAATCTGCAAAGCAGTGAAACCGCGGTAGAAGCTAATCAATTATAGTGTTTTTGGACATCGGATAAGTTAATCTCTCTCTCTCTCTCTCATCAGTGACCCTTAAATATTTTCAAAGTTCCACAATGGAATCCATGATCCCAAAGGACAAGAAAATATAAACTACACTATGATGCAGGGCAGGGAGACTTTTTACGGCCGCCACACATTCCCAGACACCAGCTACAGTGACGGTAAATATGTTGTAGAAAGGGTTATCCTGTGGAAGCAAGGGACACATCACAGAACTGGAAAATGTGGAGTGTACATGTTTTGTGGGCCATACTAGATAGTTTCTGCCAGGCAAAGGGGATGCGAAGTGGAGCGTCCATGCTTATAAACCCTATTGGTTTAAATGTGCGACAGGGCTTGAGGTGTCATTTCATCTCAAGGTCGGGTAAAAGTCCCACCATCTTGAAAGCAACGTATCCAAAATGACCTATACAGTATTGTCGGGGACGTTAAACCTCAAACAAACAAATTGACCTCAACTGAAAATTAAAAGAAATAATACAACAACAAACCTTGTTCCACAGTCCCTGGGTTCGAACTGACTGCGTCCTTATCCTTTTTTGATAATTGTCTATATACGCCACCTCTACAGGGCCTTCTCTCCTCTTTCTCATGGCAGCCAACGGAGCCACACCTTTTACATGGTTGGTCTTTTTTTTGTTTTTCCCATAACTATGTTTGGTTAATTGCTGTAAATTTGTATAAATACGTTAAACGGGTCCGTATGCAGAGTTTGATTAAAGTGGGTGTCGGGGTGGGGGTGTTAGTGTGGCTTGGGGTGCTGTTATTTCGCCGTTTTCGCCCTGAAGTCGTTTCGCCCATCGGTTGTTTCACCGCAATAATATGTTTAGAGGATTGATAAACGGAAAGAATGGGTAAACTGACAGAATGATGAAATGAATGAATAATTGAATGAAGTGTTGCCTGGGTAGATGGAAGGACGGACAAACGCACGGTTAAATATATTGAGCATATGCGGAACATGATACCTCAGTGTTATGTGCACTTGTCCACTTGCCGCAAGAGGCCCGGTTCGATCCCCGGCAGTGCTGATAATATTTCGAATTGTGAAAAAAGCTTCATTGGCATCGTTTGCATGAAGAATGTCATAAAGTGCACCATCTTCGGATCGAGACGTTAACTGGAGGCTCCCATTACTCGCAGGTGTACATTACATACACTCCAGGTTTTGCATGATGAAAGCCCACACAATAATCATATAATTACGGTAGGGTTCTTTAACCTGCACAGGGGATGGTTCTTCCTGCCCAGGGAGCCTCCAGTTAACTCCCCGATCCGAAGGACGGTGCACTATATGACAGACATCCCTGCAAATGATGCCAAATCGAGCGTGTCCGCACACCGAAATTTTATCGACGCTGCCGGGGATCTAACCCGGGATCTCTACCATCAGATGCAAGTGAACTTACCACTGTGCTATCACATTCCTTAAATTTTTACGCGTATCCAACATTATATTTGTAAACAGAAATACGATATTTACCTCAGTAAACCACAGTTTTACTGCATGAAAGTGGGGTTCAAGGGGGTGGGACGTAAAAAAGGCGTATTTTCGTGATGCAGGGCGAAACAACTCACGGGCGAAACGACTCAAGGGCGAAATGACCCGTGTCCCTCGCACCCCCATCCTTGTGTACGGCGGTCTTAAAGTGTGTGTTTGCATATACATAAGTGAACATCAGTTGTTGTGTTAATGTTTATAAAGGCGTATGTTTGTTCCTGCGTAGGCATAAAAACTTTGGGATCTGGTGCACATATTAAAAGGGGGGAGATATATTATTCAAAAGAAAGCCTGTAAGAGACTATAACCGCTGTTTGGTGTGTTTTAAATGTACAATTTGTTGGCTACAAATTAAAAAAAAAAATATTCAGTTATGTTATTTTTAGTAAAAGTTTATACTTGTTCAGGATAAATTACGATACTTATAGTACTTTGATGATTTTGGATTATTTCAGAATCAGCTGCTGAACCAGTCTAATTGAAAAGGTCACATGATCACAGCGGCATCCAAAATGGCAGATGTGAGTGCAGCGACAAAATTACATGAAGGTTTTCAGCTTTTTTTCCCAGAAAATTGGAAAATTCAGGGTATGAAGCGGTTCACAATTAGATAAAACTGTAGGGTTTTCCAAAAAATATACATTCTGTGAAACTAGCGAAAGCTGGTAAATATTTCTTACCTCCGACATGTTGTTGTTTGCAAAACTCGAGTTGCGATTTTATGCGAGCACGAAATGAACGGAATATTTATGTGGCACTCTGTGTATTTATAGATATATTTATCTGTGTATTTATAGATACTTTATGATTTCATAGAGTATCTATAAATTTATATCTTTACTAGACCTGTTCAGAGCTGAAATGATAGCCTTCATGTTGCATTGAAAGCAAACAGTAACCATGCATGGTTCACACTTAATTTTAGCGACAATATTTTTAAGCGACAGTGAAGCCTCAGCTTTTCACAATGACTAATCTTAGAATGGAAGTATATAGCCGAGCGTTACTCAGATTCGGACAGTTATGTATTAATAATGTAACGTCAAAACCATAATTGTTAAAAGTGACTTTTATGTTAAATTCGCCAGAGCCTGTGGTACATGGGACACGCTTTAATGGTCATAAGGAGATAGATAAGACATATCAGCCCAAATTGTGTTGGAAATTGACATACTTATCTTTGTTTGTTTGATCTGTGTTTTGGAGATGTTGCTTCCAATTTTGTGGGACATTCTTTCTTTTAATGTATTTTTAATAACCCATATTTGGGACCAGGACTGGGGACAGGGCAGGGTACAAGTCCTACCTGGATAAATGGGTGATACAGATATTCTGGCTGCTAGGCTGGTGTCTTCCCTTCAAGAGGCCTGGCTAGACTGCAGGAGCGTGGTCTATTCTGCACAATTTTCTCGCTTCCCAGGTACCATGGAATACCAAAGTGGGTAAAACCCATCACCCTCCGGGTCGGCTTTTCTGAACAGGTCACGACACAACACTCCTCCCCACTTTATCTTGAAGGCGTTATCACCGGCTGCCAGGTTCATCCTTGAGTGAGACTGATGTCCCACTGTAACTTCGGGCTTGGGCGAGGCTAGAAGTCCCACTGTCCATTGTCTGGCTTGAAGGAGACTAGAAGTCTCACTTGCAAGCTGCTGTCTTGAGACTAGCTTGTTATTTGACTGCTTAAGCGGACTAGAAGTCTTGCTTGCAATTTGCTGTCTGGCCATCTTGGTAAGTCCATCAGATTTCGAACTAGAAGTCCAGAAATCTAGACAGAGCTAGAAGCCCATGTCATTTAGGAGCATGATAGCTCAGTGGTTAATGCACTTGCCTCTGATGCTAGAGGTCCCGAGTTTGATCCCCGGCAGCGGCAATAAAATTTCGGTGTCCAAACACGCTCCATTAGCATCATTTGCAGGGATGAATGTCATAAAGTGCACCATCCTTTGGATCGGGACATTAACTGGAGGCCCCCTGTGCAGGGAGAAAAATCCCCTGTGCAGGTTAAAGATCCCTACTGTAATTACAGGATTACTGTGTAGGCTTTAGTCCTGCAAACCTGGAGTGTATGTAGTGTACAACTGCGGTAATGGTCAAATGTGACCGATGCAGTAGAAAGAAAGAAGACTAAAAAAGAAATCCACTCACAGAACGTTGTCTAGAAGAGACATTTCTGGATCTGTACGATCTAGAAAAACGAACTTTCCTTTATTCAAAGTGGATACTTCCAAAACATCAGCCCATTTTGTACACCAGTGAACCTTAGTAATCTGTAAACCTAATGGTTAATGCTTTATTCATGTACATCTTCCAGTAACAATTTGCCTTTCATCTCTGTGGTTGTCTCCTTATGGCATATCCCATTATGTTTTACTCCCTGCCCAGCTAATTGTACCTGAATAATGCCACCCACATTTTCCGTGAACCTGATCCATTAAACATCTGGCCTGGTGCAGTAATGACAACCATCGCAGGGCAAAACTACAGCTTGTGTGTCAGATACATTTTCTGTTTACCTGACCCAAGACCCAACGTCCCCATCACCACCACCTAGGTCACCCCCTGGAGACGCCGCCCCCAACCCTGCTTGACCCTTACCAGAGATGAAATGACATCTCAATTCCTGCCGCCCAAAGAAACCAGCATAGCCTATGTGCATGGACAGTACGACTCAAACTACCCCGTCCGGGCAGGCCCAGACCCCCTTAGTGGTGTAGCACAGGTGCGTGTGCCGGTCGCCTCAAGTTCCGGGTTTTAGTCAGACCACTTTATTCCGTCTTTCTTCTGTACTACCATGACTAAGCCACTAGCCCACGGACTGGAGGATGGTTGTATCACATCTTTCTGAAGCATTTCTTCAAATTGTTGGCTAATTTCTTCATTCATTTGTACTGGTAAGCTTCGCACAGGTTGTTTAATTGGATGGGTGGAGCCTGTTGGTACTCTATGTTTTATTATTCCTGTAAGTCCAAGGTCTGAGTCTGATTCTGAAAATGATGATTTGTGTCTGATTAAGAGCTTTGCAACATTTTGACACTGCTGGTGTGTAAGGCCCTGAATTGACCTCTCATACGAATCTTGTAAATGAGCAGGAATCCGTTCAGCATATAGGATTTTATCTGGTTGGACCTTAACATGACTCACATTTTCAACAAAACTTAAGTTTGCAACATGTGAACCTGGAAAAATTTCGTGTTCTTCATAATCCAAGCTTATTATCCTCAGCGGTAGTTTATCCTTTGTCACAAAGTCAAATGCCTTGGCTACCAAACTGTTGCCAGTTCCAAGTGGCTTGCCTGTAGGTTCTATAAGACCCATGTCTTTTTCCTGAACCAATGGCACGGAAACATTTCCTTCTATAATTGTCTCAGATCTTGCGGGTATTACCACCTTGTCTGAAATGGTCACTCTGTAACAACCAAATTTTCCAATTAAAATTAACTTGCAGCTTTTTCCTTGTACTTTCAAAATGTTGTTTGCTACTCTATCTTACATTCGTTTGCTGACATAAAGTCAAGCCCCAAAATCACATCAAGATCAATGTCTGCTACCAGCACTTCGGTAACACATTTTATTCCACAAAGGTCTACCGATACTGACGTTTGTCCTTTTACTTCCATCTGGCTGCCGGATGCTGTGAATATCTGCATGGAAAATGGTTTGAGTTTATTTGAACATGACTGTCTTACACTATCCCAAGCTTTCAATGATAATATTGATAGAGTAGCACCCATATTGATCAAACTTTCCATTTTAACATCATTTATGTGGCATTCTGCGTACAGACCTCCACTAGCAGATGCTACATACTTAGCCTGACGATTTTCCTCCTGTTGTGTGGTGCTACCCTTTTTGCCATTGTTGTTAGGGCAGTTGTATTTCAGATGATTCCCTGAACCACAAATAAAGCATTTCCGTTGCTCAATCTCTGGCCTAGCATTTTCCCTAGCTCTATTATCTTGTCTGGACTTTTGCCATTTTAAGGCTTCAACTGACTTCTGTATGTCCGTGATAGATTTTTGAAGCTTCTCCATGTCGTTATCCTTATCTTCATTTGCTCCAGGCGATTTTTGAGTGGTATTTCTCATATATCCTTGGCTATCAAGATGTCGGCGCTCCCCCCTGTTGAACGCCTCCAACTCAACAGCATGACGAACTGCGTCATTTAAGTTAGAGGGTCGTGCCTGCTTTATTATTAATCGCACAAACTGCTCTTTGGCAAGAGTTTCTCTCAAATCAGATGGCGCTATTGGGTAAGCACGGTTTGTTAGCCTTCTAATATCTTGACCTAATTCAGACAGCGTCTCTGATGCTTTCTGTTTCCTTTCGCGCAGTTGGACCCTGTATAATTCGGTTTGGTTTGGGTGAGCAAAGTAGAAGTAAAACAAAGATCAGGAATTGATACAATTAACTTACTCCACCCATAAAAGACACCAAAGGGAAAGAAATACAAACATTAAGCGACCAGACCATAATGGAAACCTAAACAAAGGAAGGCCATAAGGACAGTTACTTTCCCACAAAATGGCCATATGGCCATCCAAAATTAAAAGACACAAGTGATACACACAGTAAGTAACACACAACAACATAAATAAATCGCCACAGAAGGGCCGCCTTGGAACGGTCAGTGGAAGATTTCCACTGGGGGGGGGGCTTAAATCGATTTTACGTGGCCACAATGCTCGCCCTTACTTCCGTCGCGATTTAGACAAATAATTTGTTCAGTCCGCATGAAGGCCTCCTAACTCATCAGTGCAACATCTCCGTGAACACAAAAATCAAAGAACCACAGAGGTGAGACAACGGTGAGGACTCGACAGCAAGAAACCACTGAAATGCTGGAGCAAAAGAAAACCAACAGTTAGACTCCGATGAGCCCGACCAGAGACAGAGCATCAGGCACCAACCAACATTATCTCTAATTATCAATAAGCCTTCACGTTGGAGCCGTCATAGAATCTGAGGCCTGACCCACTGGCGTGCAATTAAAGAGGGAAGCAAAGTTGCCAACCGTGATTGGGTTAACTACCATGCATGCAGTCTGTCGTATAATATCCATGTTGTACCCAATCTTTTTATATCGAAGAATGATTTTACGAAATTGGGTGCTGAAGTCATTGCGGTTATATATTTTTCTGAATTTATATACTAAGTCACCTTAAAATTCGACAAATCTGTCCTCCAGGGCTTCGACCAACTCCTTAAAATGATAGGACTTATTTGCGATGTTCCCAAAAACGCCTTGGGCTTGTCCTCTCAGGGATACGGCAAGGTGCATTCCTTTCTCACTGTCTGTCCAACGATTAAGCTCTGCACAAACATCGAAGTATGCTTAGTAATCCAGCCAGCTACCAGGCCCATCGAATGTAGCTGGTTTGATTTTCGTGCCACAAACCCTTTTATTTTCATGATCACAGTGTGAATTACCTGCAATGGATGTCATGTTCAGGTCACTGTCGCTTTTATCTCCAGCCTTTGGAGTTGATGTAATGGGATGGGGCCTTAGATGCGGAAAAATAGGTAATTTACCTTCGTTTGAACCCCTATTATCATCATCGCTATGTGCTCGGTTTCTAGAGCTCTCTGGAGACCTGAAACTAATTGGAGGCTTACCTGCTTGTTGGCTCTTTGGAAGAGGGGGCAGATCTCTCTTTGGTCGTGTGCCCTCGTGAATTTGTGTTTGATAACATCTGTCCGTCTTGCTAAGACTGGCAATCTGTACTTCAATGTCATGCAGCTGCTTCTCAAGCAACGATATCTCAGACCGAACCTGGCTTACCTCTACTTCATGGGGCTCAAGTCTTGGCATTGACAAGATACCAGACATATACGCAGTACCTTTATTACTTTCTTATACAAATCGCCGGCCCCTGCTTACATTTTCTGTATCATACCCAAATTGGCCGTCTATACTACTAATTTATACCTAAAGACGTGATAGTTCTAGATAACGGTGTTATTATCTAATATCTCACCTGAGGCTGCCACCAATTTTTGTAGCGTGTCCCGGGGTTACATAATTATAATGATACAATGTACAATGGAAATATGTATATATATCAATTTTACTTTGGGATACCTTGTCGTTTGATTGTAAATAAATGTTTCAGGAAGGTCAGGTGGTTTTTTCTCCGGGTACTCAGGTCTTCGCCCACCTCTAATTAACGATCGGCTCGATATGAGTGAAATAATCTTGAAAGGGCCGTAAAACCAACACCAAAAAAAAAAAAAAAATAAAAAATAAAAAAAAAAATAAATGGTTCAGACAATAATTGCAGACATGAAATAATCAAACTAAAATCACAGCAAATAACCTGTTATCTACTGCTTTTTCTTAAAATAGAAGTAAAACAAAGATGAGGAATCGATAAAATTAACTTACTCCACCCATCAAAGACACCAAAGGGAAAGAAACACAAACATTTAGCGACCAGACAATAATGGAAACCTAAACAAAGGAAGGCCATAAGGACAGTTACTTTCCCGCTTAATGGCCATATGGCCACCCAAAACAAAAAGACACAAGTGATACACACAGTAAGCAACAAACAACACCATAAATAAACCGCCACAGAAGAACCGCCTTGGAACGGTCAGTGGAATGATTTCCACTGGGGGGCTTAAATCGATTTTACGTGGCCACAATCCTCGCCCCTACTTCCGTCGCGATTAAGACAAATAATTTGTTCAGTCCGCATGAAGGCCTCCTAACTCATCAGTGCAACATCTCCGTGAACACAAAAATCAAAGAACCACAGAGGTGAGACTTTAAAGCACTTTATTCTGAGACTCCTGTCGGAACTCGTACTTTTACACGACGGACCTGCCTGAATATCATATACAAGCCGTTTAGCCAATGTCCCATTTACTTGACTAAGTCACCAGCTCTTTTGACAATGTCCAATATCGGGTATCAATATCCTCACCCTAATAACTCCTAAAATAGTCCCAGCAATCCAGGCAACAGTCGCTCTCCTACAGAATACTGTCTATTACGTTTTGCGTCTTTTAGACAATACGGAAACTGAGCTACTTAGCTTTTCACTAATTCCAGTTACCGCTATTGATTGTACCTGCGAAGTTAACCCTTCGACAGACAAACACATTCTTTCCGCTCTCGTTGTTTCCAGTTTCCCCGTGTCACGGGTCGTCAGCTGGTGGGGTCCGCTCTCTACAGAGACAGGGGCTTTTATAGTGCTGATGTCGTAATCAGCTGGACTGATACATTATAAAGGTTGAGTCCATTAGTGGCTGCTTACGGAAATGTCCGAGCTCCGACGGAAGTCTGCGATGTTGTTGTTCTTGTAAACTAATGAGTTAGGAGGCCTTCATGCGGACTGAACAAATTATTTGTCTATATGGCGACGCAAGTTAGGGCGAGGATTGTGGCCACGTAAAATCGATTTAGGCCCCCCCCCCAGTGGAAATCTTTCCACTGACCGTTCCAAGGCGTTCTTCTGTGGCGGTTTATTTGTTATTTTTGGTTACTTACTGTGTGTATCACTTGTGTCTTTTTATTTTGGATGGCCATATGGCCATTTTGTGGGAAAGTAACTGTCCTTATGGCCTTCCTTTGTTTAGGTTTCCATTATGGTCTGGTCGCTTAATGTTTGTGTTTCTTTCCCTTTGGTGTCTTTGATGGGTGGAGTGAGTTAATTGTATCGATTCCTGATCTTTGTTTTACTTTTACTTTGTCAAGCGTCTATTTAACTGATTTTGGTTTGCATGTTTATGTGATATTCTTTCACAATGAGTGAAATATGAGATAATCGCCTTCCGTTTTATCGCTCGTCGCCAAAGAATGTATTTTTAATCACACGTATGTGGGACAAGGACTGGGGACGGGACAGGGTAGAAGTCCTACCTGGATAAATGGGTGATATTCTCCTGGAAGCTTGGCTTGTGTCTTTACTTCAAGAGACCTGGCTAGTCTGCATGGGCGTAGTCTATTCTGCACGATTTTCTCGCTTCCCAGGTACCATGGAATACCAAAGTGGGTAAAACCCATCACCTTCCGGGTCAGCGTTTCTGGGCAGGTCACGACACAACACTTTCTACTGGTTTCGCCTTAACCCCGGTAGAGGACACAGACAGTGTATATTACATACACTCCAGTGTTGCAGGATGAAAGCCTACACAGTTATTATGTAATTGAGGTAGGATTCTTTAACCTGCACAGGGGATGGTTCCCCCTGCACAGCGGGGGGCTCCAGTTAACATCCTGATCAGAAGGACGGTGCACTTTTTTACATTCATGACTGCCAATGATGCTAGTGGAGCGTGTTCGGACACCGAAAGTTTTACACTACTGCCGGGGATCGAACCCGGGATCTCTAGCACCAGAGGTAAGTGCACCAACCACTGAGCTATCACGCTCCATATACATTGAGATAAAATTACATCTCAAGCCCTAAGCGACGTTAAACACGAATTCACACACACACACACACACACACACACACACACACACACACACACACACACACATCTCAAGCCCTGTCGTCCAATGAAACCAATAGGGTTTATAAGCATGGACGACTCGCACCGCTTTGCCTGAACAGGCTTAAATCCTCAAAGCGGTTTACCAGTACGCATGTGCGGTTTCAGCTCTGCGTTGAAGCATCTTGCAGCCCATCAATTTATTCATGCCCCGATGGGAGGGGGCGAAACTTACCCATCTTTCAGTCAGATCACCTAGCTACCAAGCTTGGCTTAGAGGTGTGGGTCCAAAGACTTTTAGATATGTATTGCGGATTTGATGGCGTGGTCGGTTGTCCGTGTGGCGCATGTTATGAATATTCATAAGGTGGTCAGTCAAGATGGTCTGATGATAGGGTTTGTTAGTTGTAGCTAAGCCCCAATCGGCTGCAGTTATCTCTCAGTAGTTATTCTTTCAGTATCTTCTCTTAGTAGAACTATCTCTCACATACTCGCACTTTGGTGGTGCACTCAAAAAGTCTTGTTATATTTGTGTAGTTGTTGTAAGTTTCCGAACAATTTGTTTATATCATTGACTTTGCACAGCATCTCATTTATTGGAGTCAATTTACCTGCAAAATGTCAGAGCAGACAGATTTAAGCCCCCCAGTGGAAATCTTCCACTGACCGTTCCAAGGCGGCTCTTCTGTGGCGATTTATTTATGTTGTTGTTTGTTACTTACTGTGTGTATCACTTGTGTCTTTTGGTTTTGGATGGCCATATGGCCATTTTGTGGCAAAGTAACTGTCCTTATGGCCTTCCTTTGTTTAGGTTTCCATTATGGTCTGGTCGCTTAATGTTTGTATTTCTTTCCCTTTGGTGTCTTTTATGGGTGGAGTAAGTTAATTGTATCAATTCCTGATCTTTGTTTTACTTCTACTTTACCCATCCACTAGGAAAATATATTCTGCTGTCCACATATGTAGTAACTTCACTTGCCACGGAGAAATTTGAATCTATAAGCAACACAAAGTTTGTGAATCACAATTAATGACAGTTACATGTTATTTGGTAATGGTAAATTTATTTCACAGCAAACTCTAATATCACAGTTTGAGTATGAATTATCACAGGTCTTGCAGTCTCTTAATTTACTTAATTACTATCTACATGTATTTTGAAAATTCTACAGTGGTGTAATCCATCCCCCACCACCCGTCTAATATCTACCTACATATATTTGGAACATGTGTCTTCAAACCTGTTGTTAAACTGACACAAACATCATGTACTCATTTACTGTATGCTTCTAAGACACTCACACCTCATACCATATCTACATTCATGTCATAAATAATGCCCTTGCAGATGCAACATGAATCCCTATTCCCAGCAAGTTCCATCCACAAAATAAGTAACAGTTCCAAATAAAATTTCATTATAGGTATTTATGTATATATGTTTCCCCTCAAAACTGGGAAGATTGCTAAAGTATACTGCTTGATTAATTCTGAAATAATTAATTAAGATAGTTCAGCTGTCGCTGTGTGTTTCCGTGAATGTTGTTATATGGGCATATAGCTACAGCCTACCGGCACACCACTTGTTTCAGACCCCAGTTCTATTGGTCCCAGTTGTATGGCCTGGGTCAATAATGGTCATTTCGGCCCAATTTTTGGATGGGTTATTTCGGTCTAAATCTTTCGCTTGTTTTGGCCTGATATGTTAATTCTGGTAACAGGACTCCCCGAAATCACCACACGGATCACCGAACTCACCACTGAAATCATCGAAATCACCATAGATGAGTTAATTGGAATCAAGACAATTTACCGACAAGACAACTCACCGACATGGTTTCTGGAATGTCGGTGTGTCTTCAATTGTGTCGTTGAATCATCTCCAAAAACCGTGTTGGTGGGTTGTCTTGACGGTGAATTGTCTTGTTCCCTTTCAATTTATGGGCATATATATTGTCAAAGTAGAAGTAAAACAAAGATCAGGAATCGATACAATTAACATGCTCCACCCATCAAAGACACCAAAGGGAAAGAAACACAAACATGAAGCGACCAGACCTTAATGGAAACCTAAACAAAGGATGGCCATAAGGACAGTTACTTTCCCACAAAATGGCAAAATGTCCATCCAAAATTAAAAGACACAAGTGATACACACAGTGAGTAGTAACGAACAACAACATAAATAAACCGCTACAGAAGAACCGCCTTGGAACGGTCAGTGGAAGGAATTCAACTGGGGGCTTAAATCGAGTTAACGTGGCCACAATCCTCGCCCTTACTTCCGTCGCGATTTAGACAAATAATTTGTTCAGTCCGCATGAAGGCCTCCTAACTCATCAGTGAACACAAATAATCAAAGAACCACAGAGGTGAGACAACGGTGAGGACTCGACAGCAAAAAAAAAAAAAAAAAAACTAACAAAAAAAAACACTGAAATGCTGGAGCAAAAGAAAACCAACAGTAAGACTCCGATGGGCCCGACCAGAGACAGAGCATCAGGCACCAACCAACATTACCTTGAACTAGATCTCTCTAATTCTCAATAAGCCTTTACGTTGGAACCGTTATAGAATCTGAGGCCTATAAGTTCATATTAATCTTGTTTAATGTCTTTGGTGACCTATTTATATCTTTCGGAGCATACACGAACCAAAACCATAGGTTTCTTTGTTTATCCAAACAAAATATACCAAAATCGCCTTCGAAATCTCCCAAATCGCTACAGATGTTTTCCGGTTTTGGTATATACGTTGAATATGAGAATTTGTTCGTTGAAATTAACCATTTTCAGCATACATGTAGAAGCATTTAGATTAGCATGTAAGTACTAGAGACCGAGGGCGTGCATTGTGTATGGTAAATGGTCAACTTGTACCTTAGTCAACTCGTACCTGTTTTTGGTCAACTCATACCTATTCTTCTATCTATCTTCCAATACGTCTTAATCCGCAAGGGGACACCAGACGGGTTCTGGTGAACCAAGTGTTGGAGGGGTTTAGTTGAAGTAAAAAGGTAAAAATATTGGTGAAATGTGTTTGTACAATGTGAAAATAATTGTTAATATAGTTAAAAAAAAAAAAAAAAAAAAACATAATTGGAATATTTTTAAGGAGAAAATTCGCAAACTTGTCAAGGACACTTTTGATCATGTGGAATGCTTGTTGACTGACAACTGCATGCCCTTTACACGCGTGATTCTGAATGAAAAATAATAATAGTTCGTCTGTCATAACTGGCAATAACCCATCTTAGTCACATGCGAAAAATGCTACTTCTCCATAAAACACCTAATATTTCAGATACAGAGTCCACATGGGTGCACATTTGTTTGGAAATTGGGTTTCGTTTTGGAGACTATAAATGGTAGATCAAAATCATATGTTAAAATACATGGCTGCAAGCGGGCAGTGCCCCCCCCCCCTTGATCAGGGTAACAATTTTATGAAGAAACTCTTCCACCAGTTGTTTCTGGCTGCCAGTGGGCATTGCCCCCCCCCCCTGAGCTCTGGTGAACATAGTGGCCAATGGGCCTCTTGTTTGTTTTGGATAGACAGTTAGCCATTTTGTGGGAAAGTAACTGTTCTTTTGGCATTCTCCTTTTTTTGTTTCCATTAGGGTCAAGTTTATTTTTTATGTTTGTGTTTCTTTCCATTTGGTGTCTCTGATTGGAGCTGTGTGTTAATTGTGTCGAATCCTGATCATTGCTTTCTATTCTATTTTCCTTGAACCTCTTGAATCACCTTCCTTTGCTGGACTTTGATTTGCAGCAACTGTTGAGCTAATTGTCTCCTTCTGACGTGAGGATTGTTGAGTCGAGGAGACCTTCATGGACTTCCAACAGCCAACTTCTCTTTCTGGGTTGTTTATGGTGGGGAGAGTCATCATCTATGTAATCCAGTTCAGTTTCCATGTCTTCATCTTCGGTTAACTCCAGAAGTTTAGTATCAGTTTCTGGGTAGAAACGGATGTCCCTTCTTCGCCTCATTGAATCATAACCCGTTCTTCAGATTTGGGATGGTCGGGAAGCTTCCAAACGTTCTTATAGATGCAGTCTCGACTGATCACCTGGTAAGTGTCGAGGGCTTTTTCAGCTGCCTTAAACCAAGTTTGCAGGACTTTCTTGACCTCTTTTCACCCAACTTCTTCTTGACCAGGGTAACCATTTTAAGAAGAGTCTCTCCCACCAGTTGTTCCTGACTGGTTCCGCCAATAAATATTGGACATAAGACCAAATCAGCAACAAACTTGTCAGCATCTTTAAATATTTCCCCACGATCAAGGTAATCTTGGACAGTCACTAAGAAATCTGGTTCTTGAATACTGGAAGCCATGATGAGGATCTGAAAGCAGAATCAAGTATCATTATAGGGTGTGCTTCTCTTGACATGACTTCCACTTGTACTTTTCTATGTCCAGTGCTTCTGTAGCTGTAACGTTGTTGCATGATCCATGACACTATTCTTCACAAAAAGTCAGACTGCATCATGAATCGTCCACTTTACAGCTTCCTGCACACAATGTTCCTTTTTATCCTCATGTTGATCTTGGATTTCTCAATCCCTTTAGTCAAACTTACTTATCCATTCTGGCAATTTTTCTATCCTTACGAGGCATATCATCCCATCATGATTCACTACTACAACTGCGTTCCGCAATTTCACTTGATAAAGGTGTGCAGATAGTTTTTTTCACTATTGCCGCTGGACCTTTCCAAGGTGCGGTCAACTTGCTGGGTCTAGCCTTCACTGAAGCTGTATCTTGTACTATATCTCCTTTTCATATGGTCGTAGCAGGATACGTCGCATACAACGTACATGCGTTTCATTCTTTTTCAATGAGGTATTCAAATAGGTCCTAGCGCAATCATGATATGCAAAATAATCACGAGCCCTTAATCAAATCGGATACATATTTCTCTTGATCTTCATGTATCTCATGAACACCTGGAAACATCAGCTGTACCGGTGTAGTCAGTTCTCTGCCCAACATGAACATGTTTGGAGTTAATCCGGTACTCCTGTTTATAGAAGCTCTTATTGCTCCTGCAATTTCCTGTACATGCTGGTCCCACTTGTTCCGAGATTTCCCAAGAAAACACCTAACTAGACATCGATCAATGTTCTGGCAAAACGCTCTGCTTGTCCATTTGCTGCGGGTCTGTAAGGGGTCATGCTGAACTTTTGTGACTGTGAGATGTTCGGCGTCGTCCTGAGTCGTGCTGTATGCGTCATGCGTGGAGAAACTTTTCTTGCGAACACTCTAGATGCCACAGTTTTTGTCAAATCATCATCAGACTTGGTCATGACAATATCTTGGTCAAGTTCGAATGTAGGTCATGTCGGGTCAAAAAGTTGGTCAGTAGGTGAAATCATCGAAAAACCTTGTGGACACACTCGAGGCCATATTTTTGGGTCCGATCATCACCAAACTTACTCGAATGATCATCTTGACCATATTTCGGTCAAGTTTGAATATGGGTCATTTCGGGTGAAAAAGAAGGTCAGTAGGTCAACTCAGAAAACCTTAAGAACACACTAGATGCCACAGTTTTGGGCCTAACATCCGTCTAAAACAGAATGATCGTCTTGACAGTATCTCAGGGCTGGAGCCGAGCGATGGTCTCCCTGTTCTTCGGCAACTGGGAATAGGGGTACCACCGAATGGCCACGGTGTAGTGCCAGTAGGATTCGTCCCTGGGACCCCACCAGCTGACGACACGCGACACGGGGAAACTGGAAAACAACAACGACAGTATCTCGGTCAGGGTCGAATTCGGGTCATGTCGGGTCAAAAAATTGGTCAGTAGGTCAAATCATAGAAATACCTTGCGAACACACAACATGCCGCAGTTTTAGTCTGATCATAATCAAACTTGCTCAGTATGATCATCTTGACAATATCTGGGTCAAATTCGAATACAGGCCATGTCGTGACAAAAAGTGGGTCAGTAGGTCAAAATATTGAAACACCTTGTGAACACACTAGAGGTCACATTTGGTCCGATCATCATCAACGGGCCTCCGTGGCCTAGTGGTTAAGAGCGCTGACTCTTGATCATTAGGTCTCTCACCGCTGTGGTTCGAGCCTCGCTCGGGTTACATGTGAGACGCCAAGTTCTGCAACGGTAGGTCAGGTGGTTTTTCTCCGGGTACTCCGGGCCCACCTCTGATTAACGATTTGCTCGATTTGAGTGAAATAATCTTGAAAGGGCCGTAAAACCAAAACCAAAAAAAAAAAAAAAAAAAAAAACGATCATCATCGAACTTGATCAGAATGAACATCTTGACAATATCTGGTTCTTGTTTGAATATGGGTCATGTTGGATGAAAAAGTAGGTCTGGTCATCAAGTCGAATCATAGGAAAATCTTGCGAACACACTAGAGGCCACAGTTTTGGTCTGATCATCATCAAACTTGCTCAGAATGATCATCTTGACAATATCTTAGTCAAGTATGAATATGGTTCATGTCTGGTGAAAAAATAGGTCAGTATGTCAGATCATAGTAAAACCTTGCAAACACTCTAGAGGCCACAGTTATGGTCCAATTAAAATCTTGAGGCCCCCGCCCATCGGGGCTTGAATAAATATATGGGCTGCATGATGTTTCCACGCACAGCTGAAACCGATCCGCACACAAGTACTGGTGTACCGTTTAGTGGATCTAAGTCTGCCCAGGCAAAGCAGTGCGAGTCGGTCCGTCATATATAAACCCTATTGGTTTCATTGGTCGACATGGCTTGAGATGTCATTTCATCTCAATGTCGGGTAAAAGTCCCACAAAACAGGAAGGAATGACTCCGAAATGACCTTTACAGTGTTGACAGAAATAAACAAATATAAATCTTGCTCAGAATGATTATCTTGACAATATCCGGTTCAAGTTCGAATTTGTGTCATGTCGAATCAAAAAGTAGATCAGTAGGTCATTTTATCATAGCTTTATAACCGTTTGAGATAGAGCCTTCATATTTGTCATTTAAGTTCGCGTGTGCGTTAACTTTTCTTGTGAACATTCTAGAGGCCACAGGTCTTCCCACCAATACAAAAATGTTGATCTATGACCTTGACCTTTGACCTACTTGTCATAACGTTTGAAGCATTTGAGATAGAGCCTTCTTATTTGGCATGTAGGGTCCTTAGGACAGAGTCTTCATATTCATACAAAAATGATCTGTGACCTTGACTTTGCCATGTGACTTATGACCTTGACCTTCTTAATAATATCTTTTGAACCTTTTGAGATAGATCCTTCATATCTGGCATGATGTTCCTTGTGACATGGGCTTCCCACCCATACGAAAATTTTGACCTGGACTTTGACCATTGACCTACTTGGTCATAACTTTGGGACGATTGGACATACGACCTTCATATTTGGTATGGTATGTGTCCTTGACCGTTGGCATACTTTGTCATAATGTTTTAACCATTTGAGCAGCCCCCGCTCATCAGGGCTTGAATAAATAGATGGGCTGCATGATGCTTCCATGCAGAGGTGAAACCGACCACACACGAGTACTGGTAAACCGCTTACAGGATCTAAGCCTGCCCAGGCAAAGCGGAAGAAATATATGGGCTGCATTATGGTTCCACGCAGAGCTGAAACCGACCCGCACACGAGTACTGGTAATCAGCTTAGAGGAACTATGTCTGCCCAGGCAAAGCGGTGCGAGTCGGACCGTCCTTGCTTATTAACCCTATTTGTGTCATTAGGCGACAGGGCTTGAGATGTCATTTCATCTCAATGTCAGGTAAAAGTCTCACAAAATTGGAAGCAATGTCTCCAAAATGACCTATACAGTGTTGACTCGGACGTTTAACCTCAAATCGACCAAACAAACAAACATAGCTCCGTTTTCGTGATGGGGCTGTGCTATCGTTACGTCAATGTTCAAAGAGATCTTGCCTGTTGTTGAGTGTAAGCCACAACATTGCTTAACAAACACAATCAGTAACTCATATAACACATAACATTCATTATTTTTTTCTCATTTTAGTCAAAAACATAGTTGCTGGTAATTGTTAACCATTTGAGATTGAGCGTCTATATTTGGGATGTAGGTTCCTTGTGACAAAGCCTTCCCACTCACACAAAAATATTGTGACCTTGACCTCTGACCTACTTTATCATAACGTTTTAACCATTTGAGATAGAGCCTTTATATTTTGCATGTATGTTCCTTGTGACAAGGGATTCCCATCAGTACAAACACTTTGTACTTTGACCTTGACACGTGACCTACTTTATCATAACTTTTGAACCATTGAGATAGAGCATTCATATTTGGCATGCATGTTCCTTCTGACAAGGGCCTCCCACCCATACAAAATTTTTGACCCCTGGCCTTGACCTTTGACCTACTTTGCCATAATTTTGAACCATTTGAGATAGAGCCTTCATATTTGACATGAAGGACTTCCCACCCATACAAAAAGTTTGACCTGCGACCTTAACCTTTGACCTACATTTTCATAACTTTTGCAGTATTTGAGATAGAGCCTTCATATTTGGCATGTACATATGTTCCTTGTGACAAGGGCTTCCCACCTATACAAAAGTTTGACATGTGACATTGACCTTTGATTTTTTTAACCATTCGAGATAGAGCCTTCATATGTGGCATGTATGTTCCTTCTGATAAGGCACCTTACTATATTATCTACCATTTCATTTCTACAGTGTTATCAGATGAGCGATCAAGGACCATCCTGGCCCTCTTGTATATTGTATGCTTTGTTTGTTTGTTTTGAAGTTTAAGGCCATATTATCTACCATTTCAGTTCTACAGTGTTATCAGGTGAGCGATCAAAGGCAATCGTAGCCCTCTTGTATATTGTATGCTTTGTTTGTTTGTATTGGAGTTTAAGGCCCAGTCAACTCTATTTTAGTCATTTTTGAGCCGGTCAGTTTACCTATCCACACTTTTCCTGGGCAGACTTATACGTAAGCAGTTGACTAGTACGGTGCACATTCATTCGCCTGAAACTGACAACTGCCTTCTTGAATCAGCAGAAGGGTGAGAATGACTGTAGAAAAGATTTTATGATCAATCTCCTCGAAAGAATGTTGCCGACCCCGGCAGGTATCGAACCCGCGTCCTCCTGATCACCAGTCGGACGCGCATACAACTGAGCTAGCGAGGCTGGCCATATATTGAATGCATGTAGTTGAATTGAGACAACACCACAAATGACATCTAAAGAAAAGCAGGTGGATGGCTAGCTGGAGCAGTGATGCTGTAAGCAGTGTACTGACTATTGATATACACCACATAATACAGCCTTGCTGTTGGATTCAGCGCTTTTGGCAATGTGGGTAGAGTGGCTGGCCTTTTCACAGATTTAAGCAACGGACAAAATGGCTACATATAGTAACAATATGGGTAACTGGGCTGCTTAACTAAATTGTGCCCAGCCCAGCAAAAACTTCATTTGTTGGCAGTGGTGGAAATGTGTGTTGCATAGGCTAAACCCTCGGGTCGGCCTAGTGAGGCTTGTGTGACTTTCGGGCAAAGTCAAGAGCTGATGGGACATATGCATGTAACAATTATTGATAAAAACATGTATGCTGCTTCTGCAGCCTTGCTGTTGCATACAACTCTTTTGGAGACATGGGATTAGAATGGTTGTCTTTTTCGAAAAGGACATCACTGTTAGAACCTGGATGACCACATTATTTAACTTCATGGATGACTCAGCAAATGCTACAGCGGTGTCATTGAGATAAAAATACAGAACACATATAGTTATTCTCTGACACTGTTTGAATTAGGGTAGTTGTCAGCTTCTGCCTAAATAATATACACTGTAATTGCTTAGTCAGGTTTCTTAGTAGGTTTTTGTAAACACAAGTCGCAGAGCCTTTGTCTGCAAAATGTTTTGCGAAAATAGGAGTCACACTCCCAAAATTAGGACCCCAAGACTGCAAATTAGCAGCAATCAAGTACCCTAAAACATAAATTAATGACATGGAAGTAAGGAAAATTATTGGTGATCCCTTAGTTAAATAAATTTTGTAAATCATCCTTTTCTGTGGCCATTTGTTCAAAACTAACAACGTCGATTGTTAACGTATTGTTAAAATGTTGATCATTTAATTTGACAAATATGGTTAAATATACTCTGTCAAAAAAGTTCCCTTATTTTACTATAGTTACTACAAATGAAAAATACACAAACTTTGTTTTGTTTTGGTAACAGGACTCATTTTTCCATGCAAACGCCTAAACTGGTTTTGTTTATGTAAACTCGCCAGCCTGGGCTATTGTTTTAAATACCCAAGGGGTCACTGTGCTAACTTCGCAGAATAAATTAACACCATAAAATACACTTAGCACAAGATTTAAAAAATTTGATACATGTAACCTTTTATTAGATACCCTTATGTCTATTCACAAAAGATTTGGAACTTTAGTTCTATTTGCTAAGAGAAACAGGCGATCAGGTACAGGCCTCCGATTCTTTAAAGTTGTGTGCAAAATTCTGCTTTCAGCAGAAACTCATAGAAAATCGCAATTGGTAGTGCTACATGCTGCATTAATTTTCTAGATTATTTTCTGCCAAGGTTAACAAAAGTGCTTTTTAAAGAAATTACAAAACGGAATTACAGATCATAATCTTTCCTCTCAGATACAAAATGATCAGTGCCACATGCCTTGCAAAACCTTTCTAGGCACATATTGCAAAGTAGAAGTAATGATCTGGGTCGACACTTGTGAAGTGCGTACATTGTGCAGTCGGATCCGGGTCCACACTTGTCAGGTAGGGACATGACCCGCGGGGTCTATACTGCATTATGAACATGCTATTGTCTTAATATGTTTATAGGGTAGTAATTTCATATGAACAAAGAACCGTTTTATGCTTCTTTAATAATGACAGCGAATATTGGTAAATTTCAAAAGTTGAACCTTTACTATAATATGCAGTATAAAATGCATGCATACGTGGGATGTTGTATTGGAACAAAAACAAGTCAGAATAAACTATGTAAATAATAAGTTCAAACCTTACGTGATCGCTACATCTAGGAATCAGTAACCTAACATGATTTGAAATGTATAACTGCATTTGACAGAAAAAGGCCACAATATTATTAAATATTTTTCATTTAATTTATAGTTAAATGGGTATGATTGTCTGGAACCATAGCATAAGGCAGTTTTGGTATCCCAATCATAAACACAGGTGTCTTTTCAGACAGAGCAGGTGCAGCCCTAGACTAACTGTCTGGAAAGACTCTGTGAGTGAAATTCTTCTGGAATATCTAGAAACATATATAAATCCCATATCTGGGTCTCACAGTGGATCATTACTATTTTTGCGCTTGTTCTGTGTATACGATCACAGCTCTAACAGGCTACGTTACAGACAACTCTTGAGCAGAATAGTATTGGCAAATGCAGTGTATGCATTTTGTAGCTAAACGTCCGATTCGCATGTCTACATCCATCTTTAGTTGATAGCTACCGGATAGCTACTGAAATTTTCCCGGAAGTTGGTATATTTACTTTTTTGAGCATATTAATTTTGATGAAAAATAAGAGAAGCTTTTGCAACATGCAAAAGCTGCTCATATTTTTTTTCAGCAAAAAATAATGCTGTATTAGATATGGTACTTGCTAGAACAGTTAACAGTTTGACCATAAAGGAGCTCGGATGTAATGATGCTTTGAGAGCTCGTATGTAACGATGCTTTGAGAGCGCGTATGTAACGATGCTTTGAACAGAACAACAGGCCCCTGGAGGCCAACTTCATATTTGTTAAACAAACTGTTACTACTTTCAGGTGTAGGTAAAGTGGAGGATGTCTATTTATAGAAAGACTGTATTCTTTATCAAAGGACTGAAGGAGTACACAAAGTGAGTACACAAGGTGAAGATTCAATACCTTGAATTTTCTTCGGGACCATGAAATTTTGTTCGAGGTAGGGGTAGTTCCAACTGTTGAGGTTTACTGTAAAAATCCTAAAAATTGGGACACCTCGAGGACTTGCTGTATTTCGCCTAATATTTTACTAAATTTGTTTCACAGACCTGCAAGGAGTCCAAAAGGTGTAGACAGAATGGCAAACAGTGAAGACCCTGATCAAACTGCTCCTTCAGGAGCAGTCTGATCTGGGTCTGCAGTGTTTGCTCAGGCCTAACTATCCCAATTCTAAGGATTATTATGATAGTCATGCTGCTAGGCCATAACACATAACGGGGATGACCTTTACATTAGGAAACCATGTCCATTTGAAGTGATGACGTCCAACATGTAGTCAGAAATCACAAAGTTTAGTAAAAAAAAAAATGATAACATCTTTCTTATTTCTGCTTTAGTGCAGAACCATAGTGCAGTTTATATTTTACTTTTGGTCCTTTGAGATCAGCGTGAATATTCTGAGAAATCGGAAATAAATTATTGGTTTAGACTCATATTCTAGACAGGCTTTTAATTTTTTGGACCACATTTTGATTTATATCAGTCTTCGAATCGACTGCCTATTCGGAATTCGCAAAGTTGCAGTATGTTTCCTCGGGCTTTCTTTGCCGGATCATTACAGGGTCACTGATGAGGCTTTATTAGCCGAAACTACGTAGTATGACCCATCTTCTTTCTTATGAATGTTTTCATTGCTCTTAAAGGAACTCATTTTTGATTTTTATTTGCCTTCACTGCAGCTGGTGTTGTGCCGTGTGGCGGCCGTAAAACGTCTCCCCGTACATCAACCATAGTGCAGTTTATATTTTACTTTTGGTCCTTTGAGATCAGCGTAATTATTCTGAGAAATCGGAAATAAATTATTGGTTTAGACTCATATTCTAGACAGGTTTTTAATTATTTGGACTCATTTTGATTTATATCAGTCTTTGAATCGACTGCCTATTCGAAATTCGTAAAATTGCAGTATGTTTCCTCGGGCTTTCTTTGCCGGATCATTACAGGGTCACTGATGGGGCTTTATTAGCCGAACCTACGTAGTATGACCCATCTTTTTTCTTATAAATGTTTTCATTGCTCTTAAAGGAACTCATTTTTGATTTTTATTGGCTCGTCTGTTTTTTGAAAAAAAAAACTTTCGAGCTATTGTCATCATTCCGGCGTCTGCGTTGTCGTCGTCTGGCGTCGTCGTTCCAAAAAAACTTAACCTAGGCTATAACTTAAAAAGTATTAGACCTAGCCCCATGAAACTTCATACACACACTCATCATCACAAGTGCTACATTTTGACCAAGGACCATAACAACATTGTTGATTTTGGCTGAATTAACTCCCCTTTTCCATTTTTTTTCTGAAACACATTTTTTGCTCTCATTTTAATACTATTCACAACAGAGCCTTCAAACTTCACATGAATGTTCCTTGGGACAAGACCTTTTCGGTGATACCACACTTTTTGATCTGTGACCTTGACCTTTGAACTTCGACCTATTTTTCGAAAATTTAACCGAAACCTTAACCTTGACCATATTTCCAAAAGTATTTGGCCTACCTTCATGAAACTTCATACACATACTCACCATCACAAGAGCTACATTCCCTACAAGTTTTATAACTCCATCTTGCAATTTGATTGAATTATCTCCCCTTTTCTCTCCGTTTTTTTTTAAATTGTTTATGTCTCTTATTTCAATACTATTCACAACAGAGCCTTCCAACTTCACATGAATGTTCCTTGGGACAAGACCTTTTCAGTCATACCACGCTTTTTGACCTGTGACCTTGACCTTTGAACTTTGACCTATTTTTCGAAAAATTAACCAAAAAACTTAACCTTGACCATATTTCCAGAAGTATTTGGCCTGCCTTCATGAAACTTCATACTCACACTCACCCATCATCACAAGAGCTATATTTTGTCTATGTGACATGGAAAAACAGACGAGCATGGCGCCGCTTGCGGTGCTCTTGTTCAACATAGAATGTTGGTGCTTGTTAGAACCGCCTCAATGAGGCGGTTCTAACAAATATCCACACAATCTCTGTTTTAAGCACAAATAAGTCAGATGATGTAAATCCCCATAAACCCCACTTTTTTCTATATAAAGTGGGATTTAGGGGGGTCTTCGTATCCCGGACTTGTCGCAATGGCTATACATTTATAAAATAAAGGTATTTTGTTTATACTCATTAGAATTGCCTCAATGAGGCGTTTCTAATGAGTAGTACACACAACACATAGTTTTTTTTCTAAAGATAAAATTAAACATACATCCATAAATTCATCACCAAAACCCGCCTGTATAATTTTGACCCCCTTGAACCCCACTTTTATATAGGTAAGTTAGAAGTTACAGGGGTAAACTTTATTTTCGTATTTCTGCTCTAAAAATAGATTGTGGTACTCGTTAGAACCACCTCGATCATGTGGTTCTAACGAGAACCCTTAATCTATATTTTGAGCAAAGATAAGAAAAAATATCACAACTTTTGATTGTAAAATCTTCGTTTATTTTCGGCGGTAAAGTTTACAATGTATTTGTATAAGCGTGTGTTTAGCTCACCTGAGCACGAAGTGCTCAAGGTGAGCTTTTGGGATCGGTCTTTGTCCGTCATCCGTGCGTCCGTTGTCAAATTTTGCTTTAAACAACATCTTCTGCAAAACTGCTGGACAGATTTTGATCTAGTTTCACAGGAATGCTCCTTGGGTGATCCACAACCAAAATTCCTATAACCGTTCTACTCGGGTGAACAAGATGGCTGCCAGAGCTAAAAAAACAGAAAAACCTTTAAACAACTTCTCCTGCTTAACCACTGGATGGATTTTGAAATTATTTCACAGGAATGTTCCTTGGATGACCCTCTACCAAAATTGCTCAAACCATTTGGCTCGGGTGAACAAAATGGCTGCCACACCTAAAAATAGAAAAACCTTTAAACGAATTCTTCTCCTTAACCAGTGGATGGGTTTTCAAATTATTGCACAGAATGTTCCTTGGGCGCTCCTCTACTAAAATTGGCTCAAACCGTTCTGCTCGGGTGAACAAAATGGCCACCAGAGCTAGAAATAGAACAAACCTTTAAACGACCTCGTCTCCTAAACCATTGGATGGATTTAGAAATATTTTCACAGGAATGTTCCTTGGATGACCCTCTACCAAAATTGCCCAAACCGTTCCGCTCGGGTGAACCAAATGGGCGCCAGAGCAAAAAATAGAAACACCTTAAAACAACTTCTTCTCCTTAACCAGTGGATGGATTTTGATATTATTGCACAGGAATGTTCCTTGGGTGCCCCTTTTACTAAAATTGCTAAAACCTTTCCGTTCGGGTGAACAAAATGGCCGCCAGAGCTTAAAATAGAAAAACTTTAAAAATTCTTCTCCTTTTCCAGTGGATGGATTTTGAAATTATTGCTTAGGAATGTTCCTTGGGTGCCCCTCTACTAATATTTGCTCAAACCGTTCTGCTCAGGTGAACAAAATGGCCACCAGAGCTAAAAATAGAAAAACAATTAAACGACTTCTTCTCCTTAGCCAGTTGATGGATTTTGAAATTACTGCACAGGAATGTTCCTTGGGTGACCCTCTACCAAAATTGCTCAAACCGTTCCGCTCGGGTGAACAAGATGGCGCCATAACTAGAAATTAAAAAAAAAAACCTTTAAATGTCTTCTTCTCCTTTACCGGTGGATTGATTTTGAAATTACTTCACAGGAATGTTGCTTGGGTGACCCTCTACCAAAATTATTCAAACCGTTCTGCTCGGAAGAATAAAATGGCCGCTAGAGCTAAAAATAGAAAAACCTTAAAACAACTTCTTCTCCTTAACCAGTAGATGGATTTGGAAATTATTGCACAGGAATGTTCCTTGGGTGACCCTCTACCAAAATTGCTCATACTTTCGGCTCGGGTGAACAAAATGGCCACCAGAGCTAAATATAGAAAAAACGTTTTAAAGGAATTCTTCTCCTTAACCAGTGGATGGATTTTGAGATTATTTCACAGGAATGTTCCTTTGGAGACCCTCTACCAAAATTGCTCGTACCGTTCCGCTCGGGTGAATAAAATGGCCACCAAAGCTAGAAATAAAAAAACCTTTAAACAACTTCTCCTTAACCAGTGGATGGATTTTGAAATTATTTCAGAGGAATGTTTGTTTCGTGACCCTATGCCGAAATTGCTGATTCAGTTCAGCTCGGGTGAACAAAATTGCCACCAGAGCTTAAAATAGAAAAAAAAAACCTTTAAACGACTTCTTCTCCTTAACCAGTGGATGGATTTTGAAATTACTTCACAGGAATTTTCCTTGGGTGGCCCTCTACCAAAATTGCTCAAACCGTTCAGCTCGGATGAGTAAAATGGCTGCCAGAGCTAAAAATAGAAAAACCTTAAAACAACTTCTTCTCTTTAAACAGTGGATGGATTTTGAAATTATTTCACAGGAATGTTTGTTTGGTGACCCGCTACAATTATTCCTCATACTGTTCCGCTTGGGTGAACAAAATTGCCACAAGAGCTTAAAATAGAAAAAAAACGTTTTGTATTGTATTGGAGTTTTTAACGGCCCAGTCAACACTATTTAGGTCATTTTTGAGCCGGTCAGTTTACCTATCAACACTTTCCTGGGCAGGCTTATACGTAAGCGGTGAACCAGTACAGTGCACATTCTTTCGCCAGAAACTGACAACTGCCCTTCTTGAATCAGCGGAAGGGAGAGAATGGCCGTAGAAAAGATTTCATGATCAATCTCCACGAAAGAATGTTGCCGACCCCGGCGGGAGTCGAACCCGCGTCCTCTTGATCACCAGTCAGACGCGCATCCGACTGAGCCACTGAGAACGTTTAAAGGACTTCTCCTTAACCAGCGGATGAATTATGAAATTATTGCACAGGAATGTTTCTTTGTTGCCCCTCTACTAAAATTGCTGAGACCTTTCAGCTTGGGTGAAGAAAGTGAAATTTTGCACGTGGTAAGCTTGTAAGCAGGATATCTCAAAAACAGTTCGAGCTATTGCCCTGAAACTTTACAGGCTGGTTAGGATGATGTGTAAATGAACTGATTAACTTTTGAAAAATTTCCGAATAGTTTTTAGCTCACCGTCACGTATTGACGAAGTGAGCTTTTGGGATCACTTTTCCTCCGTCGTCCGTCGTGCGTGCGTCCGTCCGTCCGTGCGTGCGTCCGTCCGTAGACAATTTCTTGAAACGACATCTCCTCCTAAACCACTGATCAGATTTTGACCAAACTTCACAGGAATGATCCTTAGGTGGTCCCCTTTCAAAGTTGTTAAAATGGTTCCGGTCCGTTGCACATCTAGGTCACAGGAGCCAAAAATAGATTTTTTTCACCGAAAACTTAAAAAATCTTCTTCTCTGAAACCGCAAGGCCCAGATGTTTGATATTTGGTATGAAGCTTCATCTAGTGGACCCCTACCAAGATTGTTCAAATTATAGTGCTGCGGCCAAAAATGCCCCCGCACCGGGGCCTTTTGGTTTTACATAGGCTTATATAGGGAAAATCTTTAAAAATCTTCTTCTCTGAAACCACAAGGCCCATGTCTTTGATATTTGGTATGAATCTTCATCTGGTGGACCCCTATCAAGATTGTTCAAATTACAGTGCTGGGGCCAAAATGCCCCCGCCCTGGGGCCCTTTGGTTTTACATGGGCTTATATAGGGAAAATCTTTAAAACTCTTCTTCTCCGAAACCGCAAGGCCCAGGTCTTTGATATTTAGTATAAAGCTTCATCTAGTGGACCCCTACCAAGATTGTTTAAATTATAGTGCTGGGGCCAAACATGCCCCCGCTCCGGGGCCCTTCGGTTTTACATTGGCTTATATAGGGAAAATCTTTAAAAAATCTTCTTCTCTGAAACCGCAAGGCCCAGGTCTTTGATGTTTGGTATGAATCTTCATCTGGTGGACCCCTATCAAGATTGTTCAAATTACAGTGCTGGGGCCAAAAATGCCCCCGCCCCGGGGCCCTTTTGTTTTACATAGGCTTATATAGGGAAAATCTTTAAAAATCTTCTTCTCCGAAACAGCAAGGCCCAGGTCTTTGATATTTGGTATGAAGCTTCATCTAGTGGACCCCTACCAAGATTGTTCAAATTATAGCGCTGGGGCCAAAAATGCCCCCGCCCCGGGGCCCTTTGGTTTTACAAAGACTTATATAGGGAAATCTTTAAAAATCTTCTTCTCTGAAACTGGAGGGCTCAGGTCTTTGATGTTTGGTATGAATCTTCATCTGGTGGACCCCTATCAAGATTGTTCAAATTACAGTGCTGGGGCCAAAAATGCCCCCGCCCCGGGGCCCTTTTGTTTTACATAGGCTTATATAGGGAAAATCTTAAAAAATTTTCTTCTCCGAAACAGCAAGGCCCAGGTCTTTGATATTTGGTATGAAGCTTCATCTAGAGGACCCCTACCAAGATTGTTCAAATTATAGCGCTGGGGCCAAAAATGCCCCCGCCCCAGGGCCCTTTGGTTTTACATAGACTAATATAGGGAAAATCTTTAAAAATCTTCTACTCTGAAACTGGAGGGCTCAGGTGTTTGATATTTGGTATGAAGCTTCATCTTGTGGACCTCTATCAAGATTGTTCAAATTATAGCCCTGGGGCCAAAAATGCCCACGCTCCTGGGCCCTTTGGTTTTACATAGACTTATATTGGGAAAATCTTGAAAAATCTTCTTCTCTGAAACCACAAGGTTTAGGTCTTTGACATTTGGTATGAAGCTTCAACTAGTGGACCTCTACCAAGATTGTTCAAATTATAGCCCTGAGACCAAATATGCCCCCGCCTCATGGGCCTTTGGTGTTACATAGACTTATATAGGGAAATTCTTTAAAAATCTTCTTCTAGGTCTAGGTCTTTGATATTTGGTGTGAAATTTCTTCTAGTGGACCTCTATCAAGATTGTTCAAATTACGGTATAGCACTGGGGCCAAAAATGCCCCCGCCCCGAGACCCTTTGGTTTTACATAGACTTATATAGGGAAATCTTTAAAAATCTTCTTCTCTGAAACTGCAAGGCCATGGTCTTTGATATTTGGTATGGAGCTTCATCTAGTGGACCTCTACCAAGATTGTTCAAATTATAGCCCTGGGGCCACAAATGTCCCCGCCCCAGGGCCCTTTGGTTTTACATAGACTTATAATAGAGATAATCTTTGAAAATCTTCTTCTCTGAAACAACAAGGCCCAGGTCTTTGATATTTGGTGTGAAGCTTCATCTAGTGGACCTCTATCAAGATTGTTTAAATTATAGCCCTGAGGCCAAAAATGCCCCTGCCCCGTGGCCATTTGGTTTTACATAGGCTTATGTAAGGAAAATCTTTAAAACAATCTTCTTCTCTGAAACCGCAAGGCCCTGGTCTTTGATATTTGTTGTGTAGCTTCATCTAGATGACCTTTGCCAAGATTGTTCAAATTATAGCCTTTGTTGATATTTGGTATGAAGCTTCACCTTTTTAGACCTCCCTCAACATTATGCACATTATAACCCTGGGGTCAATAATGGCCCTCCCCGGGGCCCACTTGTTACTCTATGGATCAGGTGAGCGATCCAGGGCCATCATGGTCCTCTTGTTCTTAAGTTATGGCCCTTTGATTTTTTTGCATTTTAAGCTTGTAAGCAAGATAGCTAATAAACTGTTTGAGCTATTGCCCTGAAACTTTACAGAATGGTTGGGGATGATGAGAAGATGAACTGATTAATTTTTGACAAAAATTCAATTTTTATGCCCCCAACTTCGAAGAAGTTGTAGGGGCATATTGGTTTTGTCCTGTTCGTCCGTCCTTCCGTCCGTCCCGCTTTTTTACTGCATAGCATAACTTAAGAACCAGGGGTGATAGGTTTGTGAAATTTCATATATGTATTCCTTATGAAAAAATAATTGACGCGTGTTTTTTTCTCGTCAGGATTATGCCCCATTCTTGAGTTATGCCCCTTTGCAAAAAATACTTTGAAATCTTGTAAGCAAGATATCTCAAAAACTGTCTGAGCTTTTGCCCTGAAACTTTACAGACTGGTTTGGGATGATGAGTAGATGAACTGATTAACTTTTGATAAAAATCCGAAATTGTTTCCTTGAGTTATGGCCCTTTGATTTTTTTTTGCGTTTTAAGCTTGTAAGCAAGATAACTAATAAACTGTTTTAGCCATTGCCCTGAAACTTTACAGAATGGTTGGGATGATGAGAAGATGGACTGATTAACTTTCAACAAAAGTCCAATTTTGTTTTCTTGAGTTATGCCCCTTGAAATTTTGCTCGTTTTAAGCAAGATATCTCAAAAATAGTTTGAGCGATTAACCTGAAAATTTACTGGCTGGTTGAGTTATGGCCCTTTTGAATTTTTTTGCTTTTTTCAGCTTGTAAGCAAGATAACTAAAAACCTGTTTGAGCTATTGCCCTGAAACTCTATAGAACGGTTGGGGATGATGAGAAGATTTTAAAGATTTTCCCTATATAAGCCTATGTAAAACAAAAGGGCCCCGGGGCGGGGGCATTTTTGGCCCCAGCACTGTAATTTGAACAATCTTGATAGGGGTCCACCAGATGAAGATTCATACCAAACATCAAAGACCTGGGCCTTGCGGTTTCAGAGAAGAAGATTTTTTAAAGATTTTCCCTATATAAGCCAATGTAAAACCGAAGGGCCCCGGAGCGGGGGCATGTTTGGCCCCAGCACTATAATTTAAACAATCTTGGTAGGGGTCCACTAGATGAAGCTTTATACTAAATATCAAAGACCTGGGCCTTGCGGTTTCGGAGAAGAAGAGTTTTAAAGATTTTCCCTATATAAGCCCATGTAAAACCAAAGGGCCCCAGGGCGGGGGCATTTTGGCCCCAGCACTGTAATTTGAACAATCTTGATAGGGGTCCACCAGATGAAGATTCATACCAAATATCATATCCCTTGAAATTTTGCTCGTTTTAAGCAAGATATCTCAAAAATAGTTTGAGCGATTAACCTGAAAATTTACTGGCTGGTTGAGTTATGGCCCTTTTGAATTTTTTTGCTTTTTTCAGCTTGTAAGCAAGATAACTAAAAACCTGTTTGAGCTATTGCCCTGAAACTCTATAGAACGGTTGGGGATGATGAGAAGATGAACTGATTAACTTTTGACAAAAATCCATTTTTTTTTTGTCTTGAGTTATGCCCATTAGAAATTTTTATGTTTTAACCTTGAAAGCAAGACATCTCGCAAACAGTTTGAGCTATTGCCCTGAAACTTTACAGGATGGTTTAGGATGATATTGAGATAAACTGATTAACTTTTGAAAAAATTCCGAAATTTTTTTCTTGAGTTAAGGCCCTTTGATTTTTTTTTTTTTTTTTGCTTTTAAGCTTGTAAGCAAGATAACTAATAAACTGTTTGATCATCCGTCCAACCTCCCATCCATAAAGATCCGTGTAGTCTCCATAACTCAGCAACCATTAGGGATATCTTCGTGCAACTTTATAGTAATATGTATCAGGGCAAAATGAGGTGCCGTGCACAAGAATGATTGTTCGCCCTGTGTTAGTTTCTGAGTTATGTCCCTTTGATTAATTTTTTATTAACATTTTGTATGTTGCATAACTCGGTAACCTTTAGAGATATCTACATGCAACTTATTATGAATATGTATACGGCCACGATGTGTCACGGGCAAGACCCAGGTGGGGATGCCACAGATCAAGGTCAAACTTAGAGGTTAAAGTTAAATAAGGTCTTTTTCTAATGTCTGGTCAATAACCTTGTTGTTTTGCGATGGATTTTGAAATTAGTTGGCAGAAATGTTAACCATTATAAGATGATGTGTCATGTGCAAGACCCAGATCGGTACTTCCAAGGTTTACCATCATGGGTTTGATGTGTAATGGGCAAGATCGATGTTGGTATCTCCAAGTCCAAGGTCCTACGTAGAGGTCAAATGTAAAACAATGTCTTTTTTTTGTGTATAATGTGTTCTGTCAATACCTTTGTTATTCCTGGATGAATTTGGAAATTACTTAGCAGAAATGTTAACCATCATAGGACAATTTGTTGCACGCAAGGCCTTGGTCGGTACATCCAAGGTTAAGGTCATACTTAGTGGCCAAAGGTCAAAAAGTGTCTGTTTTGCATGTGCAGTCAATAGTTTTAATTTTTTGATAAATTTTAAAACCACTTGGCATAAATGTTAACCATTATGAGACGTTGTGTTGCGCACAAGGCTCAGGTCAGTACCTCCAAGGTCAACGTTCATTCTTAGAGGTCTGTGGCTCCTACCAAAGAAAAGAGTCCTTTTTTCGGGTCTGGTCAATAATTTTGTTAATGACAGATTCCTTCTGTCATTCCTCGTCGTCCTGCATGTTTACCATTTTAACGTCCGAACTTCCGGCTTCCACTACTGTTGAAATATGACTCCGCACAAACATGGATAGTCCTTTGTTTGTTGACTTTTTATGCTCGCTGTCTCAAAACTAATTTCTCATTGCATTATTTCCGCATTTTGATTACATGTTTTGTTTCATTTGTAATCAAAATCCCAAAATGACCTTTCTTAAATTACAAACAAAAGGGGAAAAGTTAATTGAATATGCATAAGGTAAGTTCCCATTTTATACAGGCGACCGCATAATGGGTCATTGGCGAATTTTGGAGGCGTTGTCTATCCGCGGCCTCCACTGCGGGCTTCACTGTTGTCGAAAGTTAGCCTTTTTTCCCTAAATTAATTCCTAAATTTCTAGCTGACACCCCCTTAATCTTGAACCGGGATTTCGAAATGAAATCTTCGTCAGATAAGTGATAATATTACATTCAGTAAAAAATGGGTTATGATTTATTATATTTGTATCAATACGCCATTAAAGTACCTTGGTATATTTTTAGAAAAGAAAAAAAATATGTATAGAGCCACAATCAGTGCTTATCATTTAAGTACCTAGATATACTTTGAAAAATAAATATAGAGCGTATATTAAGCTATATTTAACTTTTAATTATTGGCTAAGCCGCTTTGTCTGACAATTCGGTTACAGTTACAGACACGACGTCATCACTCGGTCATACTGATTGCCGATAATTTTGACGAGTATCCCTTAATCATTAGCTCCCCTTTGGAGTGCAGAGAGTATGTAAAGAATCCGACTCATCACACTGCGCATGTCTCAATTACCAAAAAGTTCTGTTGCATAACAATGTAAACGCAGTGCTCGTTGAGTGTGAGTGTTCTTGCAGCACTCAAAAGTCGCATAGATCTACAAAAAAAATCGAGTAAAGATGTTCATACGGATCGGAGCCTCTGAAAACTGAGGCGATACTCTAGTTTTCCCTTTAGTTATGAACATTGGGAGATACTAGGCCTACCCAGCAGGCATATGGCGTTTAAACCCCTTCGGATTGACGTTGATGTAACGCCATGGGTTGACTGCAACGTCATATTAATGTCGGTGCAACGCTATTACCAACGTTGATGTGACGTTGCCTCTGCGACGCATGCCTGGTGGCAGTAAGTCTCATTGTTTTTATAACATCGATCAGGAAATGTGGAATCCAACACACTGAATGCTTTTTTAGCTCATCAGAGCCGAAGGCTCCGGGGGAGCTTATAGGATAGGCAGTTATCCGTCGTCTGCGTCGTCGTCGTCTGCGTCTGCGTCTGCGTCTGGTGACGTCAACACTTTTAAACGACATCTCTTCTGAAGCCGCTAGGCCGATTGGGCCCAAATTTCATCTGTAGCATCCTTGGGTTGGGGGATTGAAAGTTTGTGTTTTTTATGAAATTCGGCTAATTAGTTTGGTTGCTATGGCAACTTAGAGTTTCCATAGACTTATAATGGGGAAAATTGAAAAATGTTATTTACTGCCAAACAGCTGCAGATATTTTGACAAAACTTTCATAGAAATATTCCTTAGGTAATCTACTATCTGCCATATGATTTTAGACCTACTGCTCATTTGTACTGGTTGACATGGAAACCAAATTGAAAAAAAAAAGATAGAAAAAAAAATACTTAAAAAATCATCTACTCAGAAACCGTATGCTCTATGAGGCTGAGAGTTTATGAAAATATTCACCATATTTGCCTTTACAGGTTTTGTGTTTTTAATGAAATTCGGCTCTTTAGTTTGGTTGCTATGGCAACTTAGATTTTCCATAGACTTATAATGGGGAAAATTGAAAAATGGCATTTGCTGCCAAGTTATTGCAGAAATTTTGACAAAACTTTTATAGAAATGTTCCTTGAGTAAATGACTCTCAGCCATATGCTTCAATGCCAACATGGGGGTCCTAGGTTAAGCCGGGGCCATGCCCCACCCCCTCCACTTCATAAAAGGCCATATGACTCGGAAACCATCCAGATCCCCACCCCAAAACCATATATATTCTTGTTCCTTATGATAAGATGCATTCAGTGACACCAACCTGGGGGTCCTCCGGTACTTGCCGGGGTCATGCCCCACCCCCTCCATTCCATAAAAGGCCCAATATCTTGGAAACCTTACAGATCCCCACCCCTAAACCATATATATTCTTGTTCCTTATGAAAATATACATTCACTGACACCAACTTGGGGTCTCCCAGGGTGTGCCTGGGCCTTGCCCCACCCCTTCTTCACAAAAGGCCATATATCTCAGAAACCATTAAGATCCCCACCCCAAAACCATATATATTCTTGTTCCTTATGATAAGACGCATTCAGTGACACCAACCTGGGGGTCCCCCGGCTTGTGCGGGGGTCATGCCCCACCCCCTCCATTTCATAAAAGACCCAATATCTTGGAAACCTAACAGATCCCCACCCCTAAACCCTATATATTCTTGTTCCTTATGAAGAGACTCATTCATTGACACCAATTTGGGGGTCTTCCTGGGTGCGCTGGGGCCTTTCCCCACCCCTCCACTTCACAAAAGGCCATCTATCTCAGAAACCATACAGATCCCCATCCCAAAACCTTATATATTCTTCTTTCTTATGATATGACGCATTCATTGACACTAACCTGGGGGTCCCCCAGGATGTGCCGGAATCGTGCCCCACCCCTTCATTTCATCAAAGACCCAATATCTTGGAAACCTTGCAGATCCCCACCCCTAAGCATATATATTGTTGTTCCTTATGATAAGACACATTCATTGACGTCAACCTGGAGGTCTTTCGGGTCAAGCCAGGGCCTTGCCCCACCCCACCACTTCACAAAAGGCTATATATCTCAGAAACTGTTCAGAGCCCCACCCCTAAACCATAACCATATATAATTATCTTCTTTGTGATAAGACACATTCAAATGACACTAGCTTGGGAGTCATCCGGACTGCATGGGTCATGCCCCACTGCTTTACTTTATTAAAAGCCATATATCTCAGAAATCATTCAGATCCCCACCCATAAACTATAATATTCTTGTTCCTTATAAATAATAAGACTCGTTCAGTCACACCAACCTGGGGTCACTTTGTGCTACAGCAATGCGCCCCGCCCCTCCACTTTAAAAGGCCAAATATTTCAGAAACCATTCAAATCCCCACCCCATAATCATATATGTTCTTGTTCCTTATCAATAGCACACCCACTTGGGGGGTCGCAGGGGCCATTCCTCTCCTCTCCACGTGATAGAAGGGCCTCATATATCAGAAACCATTCAGATTCCCACCCATAAACCATATATATATATATATATATATATATATATATATATATATATATATATATATATATTCTTGGTCCTTATAGGGACAACAATCTTGGGCTTTTCTGGGATCAACAGGACATGCCCCAACCCCTCCACCGCTTAAGAGGCCTTATAACTCTGGTATACAGATCCCCACTGCTACACCATATTTGTTCTTATTCCTTATGATAAGACGCATTTAGTGATACGAGCAAGGGCTCCATTAGCTCAGTTAGTTGGGTGACAATATTGATATTAGTGTTCGAAATTTGATAATTTTTTAATCTTAATAGAGGAATGTACATTGTTTGATTTTAGGTTTAACGTCATTGTCAGCACTGTAAAGGTCATTTTGTAGACGTTGCTTCCAATTTTGTGGGACTTGTACCCGACATTGAGATGAAATGACATCTCAAGCCCTGCCGCCCAATGAAACCAATAGGGTGTATAAGCATGGACGGTCCGACTCACACCGCTTTGCCTGGGCAGGCTTTTGTGCGGGGCATTTTCAGCCCATCTATTTCTTCAAGCCCCGCTGGGCGGGGGGGGGGGGGGGTTGAGAGATGTACATAAGAGATGAGGTGATTCGAGCCTGGCTCCGGCCACATGCGAAATGCCAAGTTCTGAAGTGTTTTTTGTCCAGGTACTACGGTTTTTGCCCACCTCGAATTAACGATTGTCGGCTCGGTACGACTGGGAAAATTAAAACCGACCCACTCCAGAAAAAAATGAAAAGTAGCCTGTGTTCTGTAATAGTGACTTTCCTGGTCAGCTTCTTTTCTTCAGTTACGTCATTCGTAGTTTTTATTTATGTCATATAGTATATGTACATACATCGTGAAAAATTTTCAACAGACGACATTTTGAAATATTTTCTTCTTTTTTTTTCAGAAAACAGGATTTGACATTTCATGCAAATTGTGTCCTATTGATGCAATTATCATGAGGTGTCAAGTCCTGTTTTCTAGGAAAAATAATAAAAATGTCAACAGTTTGTCGCCTGCTGAATTAGCCCAGAAATTGGTGAAGGTTAAAAGAGTAAACTTGAAACCTTTTCTTATATAAAGGCCTTAATATTCACGAATTTCTCATAGAATCTGTCATTTCAGTGCCTTTTCGGGCTTTGATTATTCCTTGCTGGTTTTTAAAATTAATGTTGCAGAAATCTTCAAGACCCCGGTTGGTACGTCCAAGATTAAGGTTAGTGATCGATGGTTAAGAAATTGTGTCTTTTTCTTGTGTTCGGGATGGATTTGGAAATTACTTGCCAGAAATTAAATTCATCATGAGACCATGTGTTTTGCGCAAGACTGAGGTCGGTACCTCCTAGGTCAAGGTCAAACTTAAAGGTTAAAGTTAAAGAAAAGTTGCTTTTAAATGTGCCCGGTCAATAGCTTTGTCATTCCTGGATGAATTTGGAAATTACATGTACATGTACTTTGCAGAAATGTTCAACATCATGAGACATTTGTCGCATGCAGATCCAAGGTTGCTACCTCCAAGTTCAAGGTCATACTTAGCAGTCAAAGGTATTAAAATGGCCTTTTTATGTCCCGGTAGCGATAATGGGGAGATATTGTTTTTGCCCTGTCTGTTTGTTTGTTGGTTTGTACATGGAAAGCTTTAACGTTGGTCATAACTTTTGAACCGTTTGCGGTAGAGTATTCATATTTGGCATGAACGTTCCTTGTGACAAGAGCTTCACATTCATGCAAAAACATTTGACCTGTGATCTTGACCTTTACCTTTGACCTACTTAAAAGAAAAAAATAACATTGGTCATAACTTTTGAACCCCTTGAGATACAGCCTTCATATTTGGCATGTATGTTCCTTGTGACAAAACTTTACATTCATGCAAAGTTATTTGACCTGTGACCTTGACATTGACCTTTGAAGTACTTAAAATAAAAAAATAACTTTTTGGTCATAACTTTTGAACCGTTTGAGATACAGCCGTAATTTTGTGCATGTAGGTTCCTTGTGACAAGAGCTTTACATTCACACAAAACTTTTTGACCAATGACCTTGATCTTTGACCTACATAAAAGGAAAAGTTAACATTGGTCATAACATTTGAACCGTTTGACCTACATAAAAAACAAAACAAAAAACATTGGTCATAACTTTTGAACCACTTGAGATAAAGCCTTCATAGTTTGCATGTATGTTCCTTGTGACAAAAGCTTTACATTCATGCAAATAAATTTGACCTGTGACCTTGACCTTGACCTTTGACATACTTAAAAATAAAAAATAACATTTTGGTCATAACTTTTGAACCATTTGAGATACAGCCTTAATGTGTTGCATGTAGGTTCCTTGTGACACGAGCTTTACATTCACACAAAAAATTTTGACCAGTCACCATGACCTTTGACCTACATGAAAGAAAAATTTGACATGGGTCATTCCTTTTGAACCGTTTGATGTACAGCCTTCACATTTGGCATGTAGGTTCCTTGTAACAAGAGCTTTACATTCTTGCAAAACTGTTTGACCTGTGACCTTGACCTTTGACCTACTTCAAAGAAAAAAAATAACATTTTGGTCATAACTTTCGAACCATTTGGGATAGAGCCTTCATATTTGGCATGTAGGTTCCTATCTATCTATCTATATATCCTGCAGCACCCTCTCGCGAGGATTATGTGTCCTTGTGATAAGAACTTTACATCCATGCATTTTTTTTTACCATGACCTTGACCAACTTAAAAGAACAAATAGAATTGATCATAACGTTTGAATCGTTTAAGATAGAGCCTTCATATTTGGCATGTAGGTTCCTTATGACATGAGCTTTACATTCATGCAAAATTTTTTGACCTGTGACCTTGACCTACTTTAAAGAAAAAAATATTATTGTTCATAACTTTCGAACCGTATAAGATAGAGCCTTCATATTTAGCATGTAAGTTCCTTGTGCCAAGGGCTTCCCACTCAAACCAAAAATCTTGACCTGTGACCTTGACTTTGAACTGTGACCAACATTGACAAAAATGACCATGCCCGGGGACATGTTCGTGTTTCATGAACACATCTTGTTGGTTTTATTCCTGAATTAAAATAACTTGGCAGAAATGTTACCCATTATGAAACAAAATGTAGCATGGAAGATTCATGATTACCATATGTTATACATGTACTTTGTCATATATATTGGGAAAGACAGGCCTGAAAAACAATGTAGACCCAGGCGAGAGAAAGACCAAGTGAGACAGACGCTACAGAATGTGGTGTCATGTCAGTGTCTACTTTGTTTGCCACTCATCCAGCTATTTTTAGACAAAAATTGGGTAGAAAGTATACTTATTCAAATACTAGAGCAAGTTTGGGAAAGATTTGAGATGCCTGAATACATTAGGTAAATATGTAACAGTTAACCCCTTTAGTGCCGGAAACCCCAAAACGGGTAGTTGGCAAACAGTGCAGGCCCAGATCAGACACTGCAGAACGCGGCATCTGATCAGGGCCACCACTGTTTGCTGAAAGTTCAGACATTTTCCAAATCAATTTTGAAGAAAACACAACCTGTCACCCCTAAATTTTGAAATGGACTCCTGCTATATATAAGGTGGAAGATTCCATTTGGTACAAAAAGAGTTAAAAGAATATCCAATTAATTGTGCCAGCCTTTCAGTAGTCATCCTCAATATTTTCCAGAGCAGGGTACCAGGCAGCAAGTAAGAATTTCAATGCCAAGGATTTAGAGGTGGATGTTTCTGGGCGTAGTTTCGTTATCACTGGGTCTAACAGTGGACTGGGTAAAGCAACAGCCTTGGCCATAGCCAAGAAAGGTAATATTCATTTGAAACAGTTAATTACAAGGGGCATTCATTTAATGTTGTCGTTGGGGTTATGCATTGTGCTGTATTAATTCCATTCACATTTTGTTTACTTCAAACCTTCAAAGTATTCTTCCTTGTCGGAAACAAATTTTTCAAGTCTCGAAATCCATTCTGCCAAGGCAGAGGAGCAGGCCTTGTCTTGGACAAGAACACACTTGTCAGCAGGTGCATTCTCATGGATTAAACCTAGACCACTTAAACCAGTTACAGTTCTATAATTTTGTTGCGCCTGCTTGTAGTAGTGTTCGACATAGGCATCCGCTTTTCCGTCTGTCAATATGTTAACATTTATTTCGAAGTTGGACATTTACGTCAGTTTGTATTATAATCAACTACATGACTAATCAACCATTAAACCTCGCATGAGACATTTCCCTGAACTTCTGACTTGGCAGTCACCTTGACTCGCTGGCCCTTGACTCGGTGGCCCTTGACTATATTTTGTGCTCCTGCAACTGTGAGCATAAGGTTGAAGTTCGACATGTACGGTAATCAGCTACAAGACTAATCTATCATGGAACCTTGCATGAAACATCTCCCAGACCTGAATAGGCAGGCGCCTTGACCTACATTTTGCACTTCAGTGACATAGACAAAAATATCTTTTAATGTACGTCGATGTTCAGATCTCCTCAAATAAAAGGCCTACAAACATTAAGTATTGCATTGTGCCTCACCTAGATGTACTTTAACTCAGTTTGTGTCGATTCTAGGTATCTACTCAATTAAAATGCCTACAACCAGCATTCCTAGCATAATGCTTCTCCTCAATTTACTGACTTGGCAGGTACCTTGCCCCATGACCTTGACCTATTTTGCACTCCTGTGACCTTTACACATTTAACGTTGGCATTCAATATCTGTTAGTTACGTTTTGGAATCAATTTAACGCCAAAAGTGTTAACAAGTCCATGTTGTGAACAGCCCTCTATGCAGTATGTTTACGAATTGCCATATGACAGACAGTTAGCATACATAATGTTAACCCTGTCAAAATTTACATGCACCATTGAATTATTAGTTTCTAATTCACCATATATGCATTATTCGCTTGCTCCCAGCTTGCACATTCTCAAAATTCGAAAAACAGGTAATCAGACCAGTCTGGTTACCTGTTTTTCCAATATTGATAACCTTCAGACTAATAACCAGCAGATAATGCAAATAAGGTGAATAACACTTCTCATTCTGGCTGATGCAAAATAACTCACACATCTGACATTGCACACTTCAATAAATGTTCTTTCTTAGATATTGTGTAAGTGGTCGTAATGGGCTACAGAGTTAAATTATAATTATCAGTCACTTTAAAAAGATCAGCTTCTTCAGAAGTTGCCATGTGAGATCTCCCTTGGCCAATTGTTCCCTGCTAGCTCCACCCATTAAATGTAAACTGATCCAATTTCCCTTGCATAACGAAAACACACCTATATAATTTTGACCCCCTTCAACCCCACTTTTACATAGTAAAACTGGGGTTTATAGGGGCGAACCTTATTTTTCACATTTCTGCTCTAAAATATAGATTTTGAGCAGAAATAAGAAAAAAATCACAATTGTTTGTCTAAAATTTTCGTTTTTTAAGGTGGTAAAATTTATCATGTATTTGTATAAGTCATGTTTTAGTGATGGCGGCATAAGATAAAATTGTTGACTTTCAAATCTGGACAGACACATTGTCAGTGATTTCGAGGCATACGTGGATGTCTTTGTTGTTTTTCGACGTATTTACAGTATTTTTGGATGGAAATACATGTACATCCAGAACGTCCTTTAACCTTTTTTTTGTCCTTATATATAGCATGCGTCCATTTCAAAACTAAGGGGTGTCCGGTTGTGTTTTGTTCATAATTATTCAGCTATCTAACCTTGAGGCCAGCAGACAGCATTTTCAAAATATATTAAAATTGTTGGCTTCTTGGAAGGGTATTTATTCCCCTTTATTACGTTTAGGTGGGACAGTACATCTAGTATGTCGAAATAGAGAGACGGGTGAGGCAGCTAAGAAAGAAATAACTGAAGTTACTGGCAATCAGGTATGGAATTCTTCTTCTTGCATGCTTTTCAATGAAATATAGAGATTTCTCAGTGAAATCGAAAACGATATTGTCACTGTTTCAAACAGTGACTGATATCAATTTTATTTTTCACTGTTTGGGACTCCTTTTTCTCCAATTTAATTCTGTGGTCAGTTTTTCCATTGTCAGATATTTGTCATTCAAAAGTAATGAACTGTATTAGAATTGACACTAAGCCCGTTCACACGTTTCGGGGATGTTAATGACGTCATTTCGATGCTGGCGTCACATATTTTGTCACAACGTTAGATCTGTCGGCACCTTCTTTGGGAATCTAATCTCTCAATTATTTTCTGTAACCATTCATAGAAATGCCATCCCAGGCTGGTCAGGTGCAAACTTTTATGCTGGACACCACAAAATTGACACCATCACAAAAACACGCCTATATAAATTTGACCCCCTTGAACCCCACTTTTATATACTAAAACTGGGGTTAACAGGGGTGTACCTTATTTTTCATATTTCTGCTCTAAAATATAGATTGTGAGTACTCATTAGAACCGCCTCATCGAGGCGGGTCTAATGTGTACCCACAATCTGTATGTTGAGCAGAAATAAGAAAAATATCACAATTTTTCATCTTAAATTTGTTTCTTCAGGGATAAAATTGACAGTGTCTTTGTAAAGGCTTGTTTTCGTAATGGAAACGGCCAGGAACAAAGTTAGTTTTCTCTGAGGGTGAGTGACGCGATTGGTGAAGCTGAATATTGCCGTTTTGAAGCATGTAAGAAAACAGAAAATTTGATTTTTTTCAGTGTGAGGTCAAATTTTATTTCTCTCATGAACACCAAAATTGGAATTTTCACTCTTGGCTACGCCACTCGTGAAAATACTGGTTTTGGTATTCATTTGATGATTCGATCTTACACTGAAAAAATCAAATATCCCCTATATCATGCTCACAGGTCCATGTAAGAACACGCTGGTCAAATAGAAGTGAAGGCAATGAACCCCACTTTATATAGAAAATACAGAGGTGTACAGGGGTATGCATTATTATTCTTAATTCTACCCCAGGTCATAGTTGTGGGCATCTGTTCATTGAGGTGGTTCTTAATTCTACCCCAGGTCATAGTTGTGGGCATCTGTTCATTGAGGTGTTTCTAAGGAGCACCCACAATATTTATATGGAGTAAGAAAAAAATCAGACTCTTCATAAGAAAATAACCATTTTGGAGACATGTAGGAATGCGATATACAGTGAAATTCTGCTATTAAGACCATGTAAATTTAAGACTTACTCTGCTTTGTAAAGCGTATTAAGTAAATTTGACTCATTCTTTCTTTGTATTTTCTGTATGCAGTGTCCTCTGGTCAGAGACCACCTTTAGGACTGTTCAAATGGATCTTGAAGACCACTTTTGAACAGTCCCAATGGTGGTCTTAATATATGAATTTTACTGTAGATATTTTCATAAATGTGGCATCATAATGGCAAGAGCAAAATAGAAAGAGCATCTTGCTTACAGTATATGGTTTTCTGTGTGTTCATGCTAGGAAGGCCATCTCTGAATCTGACTGGCTGAATAAATGCAGGATTTCCTGAGGTCTAAAGTATTCTTGCACTTTATTTTAATATTATTATTGAGATACATTGCTACTTATCAAAATAATTGCATGCAAGAAAAAAAGGCGTTGAGGAATAGGAAAATTCATCAAAATTTTCGTTATTAGATATCTGCAGTACCATGTCTCCGTAGTCCATACTCTGATAATTTCTGCAAAAGTTCTGAATTATTTATTTAATACAGATGCAATAAAGGGTTATTTCTTGTTTGTCCTCGATTGTTTCAATGGTTTATACTTTGAACTATTCAATGCCATTGACAACTTTCAGGTTCATTAGTCCATGTCAACCCCCATTATTTAGCCACTTGCCGTTTAACCATTAACCGTTTGACGCTTATGACCCAAAAAGAGGGTTGACGCGTCGTTAAACACGAAATCATCATCATCATTATTTAGCCACTTTATATTCCTTATTTGTGCTTGGAGAACAGGTTATTGGTGCTCTTAGAATCGCCTAAAAGAGGCAGTTATAACAAGCAACCAAATCTATGGTTGGACTAGACATAAGAAACATATAAAAAAGTATAAACTGTGTAAACGGCCCCCGCCCATCGGGGCTTGAAGAAATATATGGGCTGCATTATGCTTCCACGCAGAGCTGAATCCGACCCGCACACGAGTACTGGTAAACTGCTTAGAGGATCTAAGCCTGCCCAGGCAAAGCGCTGCGCTCGAGTTGGACCGTCCATGCTTATAAACCTTATTTGTTTCATTGGGCGACAGGGCTTTAGATGTCATTTCATCTCAATGTCGGGTAAAAGTCCCACAAAATTGGAAGCAAAGTCTCCAAAATGACCTTTACAGTGTTGACGGGGACCTAAACCTCAAATATATAAAAAATAAACGGTGTAAAAAATGCTGGATTTATAAATAAGAAAAATACCATTTTCGCACATTCATCACGAAAAAAAAATCATGCCTGTAAAGTTCTGTCTTCCTTAAACCCGGCTTTTATTTAGTAAAACTGGGGTTACAGGGGTAAACATTTTTTTTTTCTTTCTAGAATAAAGATTGTGGGTACTCGTTAGAACCGCCTCAATCTCAAGAGGCGGTTCTAATGTGTTTTAACAATCTATATTTAGAGCAGAAATAAGAAAAAATTCAATATTTTTCACCTTAAAATTGTCCATGTTTCTCTGGTAAAATGTATAGGCGTGTTTTCTAAATGGGTGTGTTATCATATTTCCCTGAGTATTGTAATAATTATACTGCAAGAATAGCAAAGTCATGCTCATTTAAATCTGATATGTACCTGTTTTCCACTTAGTATAATTTCCCTTGAAGTTTGGTTGATTTATGCCCACGATGCAATATTTTGTGACATGATAGTGGATTTAAACTTTTTAAATCAACTTTAACACTGATATATATCCAACTTTATTATTATATCCCCAGCATGCTTCGGCATACGAAGTATGCTATGGTTATACCCTCGGCAATAGAAGTTTGCTATGGTGGTATAATGTTTTCGTCCTGCCGTCTGTCCATTCATCCGTCTGTCTGTTTGTCCTTCCATCCATGTGTCTGTTACGAGATGGAATAGGAAACCTTTCTGGTGCTTATGCACATCTAAATTATTTTAGTAGGTATATGGCAAGGCGGTGTGAGTGAAATATTTTAGGTGAAATACGGTAGGCAAATATGCTACTTAACGCACAAATCGTGCACATATCATACAGTGTATGCATTAATGTTTTGTGGAGAAATTATTTACCATACAGTTGGCCGCTATAAGGCTGATTTCTATAAAGTTTGCCCAAAAAGTCGCCAACAGCCAAATTGTGCCATATATAATTTCATTCCAGTCACGATGTTGTTGGTGTTCGTACCAATGGGAGTTATACAATTGATCTGTGGGGAATGTTCATCATTTTTCCCTAAGAGAAATACAATTTTAACGTAAATCAATGATTTGCGGGAATTTGCTATATGGCTATGATTTTGGATTGCACTTTACTTTTCACGGTCTTAACGAGCTAGCACTGGTATGCATTATTATCCGGTAGTATTCATAGATATAAATACCCCTGAAAAATGAACATTATACCAGCAGCAGGTGAATTGTGAACAATTGCACACAACATCGTGATGGGCCACAGAAAGAATCTTGAACAGTATGTTAAATCTATGTTTAGTATTAGTTTTTGTATGGACATGCTTTTAGGTTTTGGAGGGGTTTTCTTCTAGTATACTCCAACTTTCTGAAGCCTATTCTGGATTCACTTTGGAAGATTTGTGGTGTAGTGATTATGCTACTAGCTTTGCCAGCTAGGGGTCGCAGGATCGATCCCAGGCTTCTCCAGAATTAGAATGAGTCTTTTAAGCGAGATCCTGTCTCAGTGTGACCCTAGATGTTGGTGAGACGTAAAACTTGGACACCCGCTCATTCTAGATTCATTTAGGCTTTTATAGACCCCTTTTGTAGAATATATTTATAAACGTCAGGTCATTTGTTCGATCCATATCTTTTGACTAGCGGTGGTTAGAAAACCGTGATCCCATCTCTGTATGATATTAGGTGTTGATGGGACGTAAAATTAAGGCAGGTTTAACCATATCTTCATCATCAGGGCAAACTCTTACAAGAGCCTGTCAGGTTATCCGTGATAATGAACCGTGATAAATTTGATATCGCAAGTATGTTCATGTTTGGTAGAATTTTTTTTCAAGAAGGATTACCACTTCATTTTGTAATGATGCCGTTTCTGTTTGAGAAATCTGTTTGCACATGTATGTACATGTATATAACATTGGTCGCCACACGTTATAATGGCCTGAGAGGCGTGGATGACGTCAGCTGTGTCATCAGCGTCACGAAGATGGTTATGACGTGGTGCCTGCCAAATATGGAAAGAATTTACGGCAAACAGTGTTGATCCTTATCAGACACTAACAGATGTTGTGTAGAATAGATGCAAATATTCCTGTTTTTATTTTCTAGCTTTTGTTAATGTAATGAATTTGTTACTAGCTATATTTGTGAGCCCGGAAAAGGATATGAAATGGAGTTTGTAATGTTTCCTGTAATTGGCGGGTGACCAGGTAGCGCAAAGGCGCGGTCTGTTCTACTGCATTATGCTCAGTTGTAGTGAGCATTAATTGATTTCTGTAGTGCTCAGTAAGGAAGCATAAACTTAAAGTATTCTTGTGTCTAGCGCTGGGTACTGATAATTTGATGCATAGTCAAGTTGAGTTCTGCTGTGCAGTTATTTGTCGCATGTACTGATCAGCATGTGTGTATGGTCGGCGCATATTCTGACTTCTCCGGGAGGGGGATCATGATATAGCGTATACGTTCCGTGAACTGTATTTTAGTTGATTATCATAATTTGCAGGCAAAACAATGTGTTGTGACCTGCTGCTCCCTAATAGGAGAAGGTACTGGTACGACACAACAGTTGCGTTGCCCAGCCTAGGCGGGCAGAACTAGTTAAACAGACCGTTGAGGCCACAGCGACAGATTGTGAGAAACCAAATTGTCCGTGACGTCAATTGAAATGAAGTAGACGTTACCGGGTCTTCAATTGTCGGAGGATTCAATTGACAGTCATGTAAAGTGTAGTCGACAATATAATCGAAAGTGTAGTCGACAATATAATCGAAAGTGTAGTCGACAATATAATCGACAGTGTAGTCGACAATATATTCTAAAGCGTCGACGCGGGGTTCACCCTTAGTGGACTCATATCTGGCCACTCGTGTTTTTTTTTTTAGCTCACCTGTCACGTAGTGACAAGGTGAGCTTTTGTGATCACTTTTTGTCCGTCGTCCGTCGTGCGTGTGTGCGTCCGTGCGTGCGTCCGTGCGTCCGTAAACAATTTCAAATAAGTATATCTCTAATACCCCACGGTCAATCTTGATCAAATTTCATGAGAAGCATCATCAGGTAGGGGGAAAGGCTGCATAAGGTTATTGGGCTAATCAGATTGGAATTCTGGTTGCCATGGCAACATATAGCTCCCATAGACTTACAATGGGAAAAAATTAAAATATCTTCCTCTCGGAAACCACAGGGCCCAGAGCTTAGATATTTAGCATGTATTAACGGCCAGTGGTCACCTACATAATTCCTGCCATTCATGCCCCTGGGGTCCAAATTGGCCACACCCCGGGGCCCCTTCGCTCCCATACACTCATAATGGAACAAAAAGCTTCAAAAATCATCTTCTCGCAAACCACAGGGCCCAGAGCTTAGATATTTAGCATGTAGCAATGGCAAGTGGTCACCTACATAATTCCTGCCAATCATGCCCCTGGGGTCCAAACAGGCCACGCCCCGGGCTCTTTAGCTCCTATAGACTCATAATTTAAAAAAAGCTTCAAAAATCTTCTTCTCTGAAACCACAGGGCCCAGAGCTTAGATATTTAGCATGTATTAACGGCCAGTGGTCACCTACATAATTTCCTGCCATTCATGCCCCTGGGGTCCAAACGGCCACGCCCCGGGGCCCCTTCGCTCCCATAGACTCATAATGGAACAAAAAGCTTCAAAAATCTTCTTCTCGGAAACCACAGGGCCCAGAGCTTAGATATTTAGCATGAAGCAATGGCAAGTGGTCATCTACATAATTCCTGTCAATCATGCCCCTGGGGTCCAAACGGGCCACGCCCCAGGGCCCTTTAGCTCCTATAAAATCATAATGGAAAAAAAGCTTCAAAAATCTTCTACTCTGAAACCACAGGGCCCAGAGCTCAGATATTTAGCAGGTAGCAACGGCCAGTGGTCACCTACATAATTCCTGCCATTTATGCCCCTGGGGTCCAAATTGGCCACGCCCCGGGCCCCTTCGCTCCCATACACTCATAATGGAATAAAAAGCTTCAAAAATCTTCTTCTCGGAAACCACTGGGCCCAGAGCTTAGATATTTAGCATGTAGCAACTGCAAGTGGTCACCTACATAATTCCTGCCAATCATGCCCCGGGGGTCCAAACGGGCCATGCCCCGGGCCCTTTAGCTCCTTTAGACTCATAATGGAAAAAAAGTTTCAAAAATCTTCTTCTCTGAAACCACAGGGCCCAGAGCTTAGATATTTAGCATGTATTAACGGCCAGTGGTCACCTACATAATTCCTGCCATTCATGCCCCTGGGGTCCAAATTGGCCACGCCCCGGGGCCCCTTCGCTCCCGTAGACTCATAATGGAACAAAAAGCTTCAAAAATCTTCTTCTCGGAAACCACAGGGCCAAGAGCTTAGATATTTAGCATGAAGCAATGGCAAGTGGTCATCTACATAATTCCTGCCAATCATGCCCCTGGGGTCCAAACGGGCCACGCCCCAGGGCCCTTTAGCTCCTATAAACTCATAATGGAAAAAAAGCTTCAAAAATCTTGTTCTCTGAAACCACAGGGCCCAGAGCTCAGATATTTAGCAGGTAGCAACGGCCAGTGGTCACCTACATAATTCCTGCCATTCATGCCCCTGGGGTCCAAATTGGCCACACCCCGGGCCCCTTCGCTCCCATAGACTCATAATGGAATAAAAAGCTTCAAAAATCTTCTTCTCGGAAACCACTGGGCCCAGAGCTTAGATATTTAGCATGTAGCAATTGCAAGTGGTCACCTACATAATTCCTGCCAATCATGCCCCGGGGGTCCAAACGGGCCATGCCCCTGGCCCTTTAGCTCCTTTAGACTCATAATGGAAAAAAAGCTTCAAAAATCTTCTTCTCTGAAACCTCAGGGCCCAGAGCTGAGATATTTGGCATGTAGCAACGGAAAATGGTCACCTACATAATTCCTGCCAATCATGCCCCTGGGGTCCAAATGGGCCACACCCCGGGGCCCCTTAGCTCCCAAAGACTCCTAATGAAAAAAAAGTTTCAAAAATCTTCTTCTCTGAAACCACAGGGCCCAGAGCTTAGATATGTAGCATGTAGCAACGGCCAGTGGTCATCTACATAATTCCTGCCAATCATGCCCCTGGGTTCCAAATGGGTGACGCCCCGGGGCCCCTTCGCTCCCATAGACTCATAATGGAACAAAAAGCTTCAAAAATCTTCTTCTTGGAAACCACAGGGCTCAGAGCTTAGATGTTTAGCAGGTAGCAACGGCAAGTGGTCACCTATATAATTCCTGCCAATCTTACCCATGGGGTCGAAACGGGCCACGCCCCGGGGCCCCTTCGCTCCCATAGACTCATAATGGAACAAAAAGCTTCAAAAATCTTCTTCTCGCAAACCACAGGGCCCAGAGCTTAGATATTTAGCATGTACCAAGGGCAAGTGGTCATCTACATAATTCCTGCCAATCATGCCCCTGGGGTCCAAATGGGCCACGCGCAGGGGCACCTTTGCTCCCATAGACTCATATTTAAAAAAGCTTAAAAAATCTTCTTCTCTGAAACCACAGCACCCAGAGCTTAGATATTTAGCATGTAGCAATGGCAAGTGGTCACCTACATAATTCCTGCCAGTCATGCCCCTGGGGTCCAAAAGGGCCACGCCCCGGGTCCCCTTAGCTCCTATAGGCTCATAATGGAAAAAAATAACTTCAAAAATCTTCTTCTCTGAAACCACAGGGCCCAGAGCTGAGATATGTGGCATGTAGCAACGGCAAGTGGTCACCTACAAAAATCCTGCCAATCATGTCCTTGGGGTCCAAATGGGCCACGCCCTGGGGCCCCTTAGCTCCCATAGACTCATAATGGAAAAAAGCTTCAAAATTCTTCTTCTCTGAAACCATAAGTCCCAGAGCTTAGGTATTTAGCATGTAGCAATGTCGAGTGGTCGCCTACATGAATCCTGCCAATCATGCCCCTGGGGTCCAAATCCTGTGGCCCCTTAACTCCAACAAACTTATAATGGAAAAGCTTCAAACATCTTCTTTGAAACCATGAAGTACAGACCTTAGATATTTAGTATATAGCAACACAAAATGGTCGCCTACATACACCTGCCCTTTGGCTCATTAGCTTCTTTAGACTTATACTTGAAAAAACTTAAAAAAATCTTTTTCTCCAAAACCATAAGGCACAGATTTTGTTTGATTTGAGGTTTTACATCCCAGACAACACTGTATTGGTCATTTTGGAGATGTCTCTTCCAATTTTGTGGGACTTTTACCAGACATTGAGATGAAATTACATCTCAAGCCCTGTCGCCCAATGAAACCAGTAGGGTTTGTAAGCATGGACACCGCTTTGCCTGAGCTTAGATATTTAGTATGTAGCACTGTCAAGTGGTCTCCTACACTAATGATTTTCTCGTACACAGGTGAGCGATATAGGGCCATTGGGCCCTCTTGTTTTATTTTGTTGTTCGTTTATTTTGCTATTTGCTTCTGTAGACATTCACGTCATCCCGGCTCGAGCACAGAACATAGTTTTGTGTTCGGAGCGGACGCCGTGAATGGGTTATAGAAGCAAATGAATGTAATGTTTAGTGTTGGTATTGTTGTATATAAATAATGTAAATAATTTATGTCATCCACATAATATCTTTCTTGTGCCTTACCCCACAGCTGCCCGTTCAACTGTCAGTGATCACCCTCGGTTGTCTTGTCAGCATGGGGTTTGTGGGACGCCGTAAACCCACATGTAACAGTGTCTGTTCATCCGTCCGTCCGTTAACATTTTGGTTAAAGTTTTGCGTCAAAGTTTCTTAGAGGTTATATCTTCTGAGTGAGTGTTGAAGTTTTACATCCCACCAACAGCTAAGGTCATACGGAGATGGAACCTCTGTTTAAAGACTCATCTGAAAGTCTTGAGAAGCCCGGGATCGATCCTGCGATCCCTGGTTTACAAGACGAGTAGCATAACCACTACACCACGGAGGCTTCTATATCTTCTGAACCTTTTGATATATTTAGTTGACACTTACACTGAAGTTACATACTGGTCTAAAGATTGAATTGATGCATGCCCCCACAGTGACCTTGAGGTCAAAGTCACAGACTTAGAAATGTTACATTTGGTTAAAGTTTAATGGCAAAGTTTATAGATGCCTGTATGTTCTAAACTCTTAGTAAAATTCAGTTGATACTTGCATCGAGTTTCATCGTGTTTGTATACTAGCCCAAAAATTTCATTGATGCATACCCCACCCTACTGCTTCAGTAACATTGATGCCCCGTCCCTTCAGTAACTTTGATACCCTCACTCCCTTGGACCATTTGGAAATTTTATGTTTGGTTAAGCTTTTACAATCGCATTTAAAGATTCTTATAGCTTCTTGACTTCTCCAATCATATTACATACAAGCTCAAAAGATATATCAGAGGGTGGCACTGACTGGGGGTATGCGTGACCCACTGGTCATGTTCTCTAGTTTTGCATTTTGTATGTCCACTTGTAGTTTTGAATCTACTTAATAACGTTGTATATACCTTTGAAATTTAATTTCTGAATTAAAACGTTTATTGAAGTTTTAAATTAAATTTTAAACTGTTTAAAACAAACAGTTCAGTTATAATAAAAAATGCTTTTTGAATGTGTTCCACACACATCACCTACCGCTGTATTATATTTGATCCACAATCAAACATGTAATCCAAAATTTAAATTATTTAAATATATTATTTGATTTTAATTTATAGACCTTGGGTTTGAAATTGGAAGAAATTGGTTTTGAGTTTTGACCAAGATCAATTTCATTAGTATGATCAGGTGGTTTGAGTATCTTATTATGAAAACACGCCTATTCAAATATTTTGGGAAAATTTTACCACCAAAAATGTTTTTTGTTTTCAGATTAAAATTTTGATATTTTTCATATTTCTGCTCAAAACAAAGAGAGTCGGTTCTAACGAGTACCCACAATTTATATTTCAGAGCAGAAATAACAAGAATACTATATAAAAGTGGGGTTCAAAGGGGTCAAATGTTGCGTGATGTCAGATGATTACTATGATAAAACACCAGATAGATTGATACTCCATGACTATTCATGAGGCAGTTTGAAGTTGTTCTCTCTATTTGAAATATTGAAACTTCAAATTGCAATATGATCTCAGAACCTAATAAAGATAATTTGATCCAGTTTTCACATACCTGAAGCAATGTGCTTCTTGTTCTCAATGATTACAATACCATGATATTTTACCTGAATAATCAAATTCTGTTTCAGAATGTCCACCTGCACCAGCTTGACATTTCAAAACCCAGAGATATCTACAAGTTTGTTGATTCATTTGAGAAAGATGGAAACACAGTGGATGTTCTGGTAAGACATGGGCTGTGACACATGAAAATATGTGTTTTGTAATGTCCCCTCTGTACAGACTCAGATCAGCCTGGATTTCCATTCAGTTGAAATACAGCTTAGCCTGCTCGCTTGAAGATACTTTGAGCCAAGGGATATCCCAGCCAGGAACATTACAATAACACACCCATGCCACATAGTGTATTTTTACGCTAGTTTTGATGAAAAACGCTACTTTTGATTTTGGGTGCTCATTAGAAATGCATTACCAAGGCGGTTCTAACGAGTACCCACGACATATGTCTTGAAGCAGAAATAAGAAAAATAATGTATGTCATCTTAAACACCAGTTTTTTCTATATAAAGTGGGATTTAGAGGGGTGTTCATTTCACAGACTTGTTAACATGATGAGAAATGCTGGGCAATCCATTACGATAACTCACCTCTGCGACATAGTGCATTTTTCACATCTAGAAAATGGCTACTTTTCTGATAAAAATCCTTGATATTTCTGGCATAAATGTTCAAAAAAAAGGTTGAGGGTGCTCGTTCTAACGAATACACACAACCTACTTCTTGGAGCAGAAATAAGAAAAAAAAATATATATCCCCGTAAACCCCAGTTTTCTCTATATAAAATAGGGTTTAGGGGGTCTTCATTTCACGGACTTCTTCACTTGATGGTCAGGCAAACATCGATTCAGTGTGTCAATGTTGTAGCGAAAGCAGCCCGACTTTGGCTTTCTGTTTTGTTGCTTGCTGGAATCAATGCAGACTAACCAGACTGTACAGGCTGATCTCTATATATATATATATATTTGAGATAAATCTGGCAGTTTAGGGATCAGAGACAACTGGGAAGAATCTTTTTGCTGATTTTTATATCCTGTATATTTTATACATTTGGCTTCTCTCTGAGCTAAACAATTGGGAGAAACTTGAGCCTATAGGAGACTCTTTCCTCAACTTCTCCCTCTAGTTACTCACTGGTCGTTTTAGCTCACCTGAGCACAAAGTGCTCATGGTGAGTTATTGTGATCAGTCAATATCTGGCGTCTGTCATGCGTCATGTGTCATGCGGTGTCAACAATTTGCTTTAAATGCTTACTCCTCCTTAACCCTTGAGCCAATTTTAATAAAACTTCATTGGAATATTGCTTAGGTGACCCTCTACAAAAATAGCTAAAATTGTTCCGCTCTGCAAAACAAGATGGCCGCCAGGGCTAAAAATAGAAAAATCTTTGAACGACAACTTCTCCTGTAACTTTAGGCCAATTTCATTCAAACTTTATAGGATATGTTGCTTAGGTAACCCTCTACCACAATAGCTCAAACGGTTCCGCTCTGATGAACAAAATGGCCACCACAGCTAAAAATAGAAAATTCTTTAAACGACAACTCCTGTACCCTTGGGCCAAATTAATTCAAACGTCATAGGAATGTTGCTTAGGTGACCCTCTACTAAAATAGCTAAAATTGTATTGCTCTGATGAGCAAAATGGCGGCCATAGCTAAAAATAGAAAAACACCTTTAATTTGCTTCAAATGCATACTCCTCCTCAACCCTCCTTATATCTTCAAACTGATTATTTTTCTGATGAAAATTTGTAATATTTCTCTCAATTATACTTCAAGTGCTTGTAAGAACTGCCTCAGCGAGGCAGTTCTGGCGAGTACCCACAGTCTATATCTTGGAGCAGATATAACAAAAAATACTGTAAACCCCCGGGAACACCAGTTTTTTATGTCCCCGGTAGCGATAGTGGGGACATACTGTTTTTGCCCTGTCTATTTGTTTGTTTGTTGGTTTGTAGGTTTGTTGGTTTGTTGGTTTGTACGTGGACAACTTTAACATTGGCCATAACTTTTGAACCGTTTGAGATAGAGCTTTCATATTTGGCCTGAAGGTTCCTTGTGACAAGAACTGCACATTCATTCAAAAAATTTGACCTGTGACCTTGACCTTTGACCTACTTAAAAGAACAAAATAACATTGGTCATAACTTTTGAACCACTTGAGATACAGCCTTCATATTTAGCATGTATGTTCCTTGTGACAAAAGCTTTACATTCATGCAAAAAAATTTGACCTGTGACCTTGACATTGACCTTTGACCTACTTAAAATAAAAAAATAACATTTTGGTCATAACTTTTGAACGGTTTGAGATAGAGCCTTCATATTTTGCATGTAGGTTCCTTGTGACAAGAGCTTTACATTCACACAAAAAATTTTGACCTGTGACCTTGACCTTTGACCTACATAAAAGAAAAAGTGAACATTGGTCATAACTTTTGAACCGTTTGAGATACAGCCTTCATATTTAGCATGTATGCTCCTTGTGACAAAAGCTTTGCATTCATGCAAAGAATTTTGACCTGTGACCTTGACCTTTGACCTACTTTGAATAAAAATTACCATTTTGGACATAACTTTTGAACGGTTTGAGATAGATTTTGTTTGTATTGGAGTTTTACGGCCCAGTCAACACTATTTAGGTCATTTTTGAGCCGGTCAGTTTACCTATCAACACTTTCCTGGGCAGGCTTATACGTAAGCGGTTAACCAGTACAGTGCACATTCTTTCGCCAGAAACTGACAACTGCCCTTCTTGAATCAGCGGAAGGGAGAGAATGACCATAGAAAAGATTTCATGATCAATCTCCACGAAAGAATAAAAAGAATGTTTGAGATAGAGCATTCATATTTTGCATGTAGGTTCCTTGTGACAAGAGCTTTACATTCACACAAAAATTTTGACCTGTGACCTTGACCTTTGACCTACCTAAAAGAAAAAGTTAACATTGGTCAGAACTTTTGAACCGTTTGAGATACAGCCTTCATATTTAGCATGTAGGTTCCTTGACAGACGCTTTACAGTCATGCAAAAATTTTGATCTGTGACCTTGACCTACTTAAAAAAATAAACATTTTTTGTCATAACTTTCGAACCATTTGGGATAGAGCTTTCATATTTGACATATAGGTTCCCTGTGATTAGAGCTTTTCATTAATGCAAATTGTTTGAACCATGACCTTGACCTTTGACCTGCTTAAAAGAAAAAATAAAATTGTTCATAACTTTCATAGAACTTTTTTTAAGATAGAGCCTTAATATTTGGCATGTAGGTTCCTTGTGACAAGAGCTTCACATTCATGCATTTTTTTTACCTGTGACCTTGACCTACTTTAAAGAAAAAACTAGAGCACGCAGTCGATGGCAAGCCATCGCAAATCCCCACGTTTTCTCCACAGTAGGTCAAAATTTGACCTTTTGACCCCTCCCCAGGGCCCTTTGGGGCGGGGACAAAAAAAAAAATGTGCTCTTGCGCAAGCCATTCATGTAAGCAACTCGCATACCAAATTTGGTTGAATTCCGGCTAACGGTTTAGGAGGAGATAGCCGGACAGACAGACGGACAGACAGACAGACGGATGGACGGACGGAGGCGATAACAATATCCCCACTTTTTCATTGAAAAACGTATTATTGTTCATAACTTTTGAACCATTTAAGATAGAGCTTTCATATTTGACATGTAAGTTTCTTGTGTCAAGGGCTTCCCACACAAACAAAAATCTTGAACTGTGAGCAACTTTGAAAAAAAAAATGACCATGCCCGGGGACATGTTCGTGTTTCACAAACACATCTTGTTCTATATAAAGTGGGGTTTAAGAGGGTATTCATTTCACAAACTTGTTCAGGTTATGCATATCAGATGGCTTATGAAAAAGCCAGTTGATCCGGTGCTACACTGGCTGACATTCAGTTTTTGAAATGAATGGATCCATTGAATAAAGTAATTTGATTGATTGATAATAAGGCAGGGATGTACTCAGCAGGACAGCGGTTAAGTTTACTGGGGCATGTTTTACTGCTGATGTCCATGTGATTATCACTGACCAATGCAATAAGCCCATTGTATACTAGTGGACTTTTCCATTGCTGGATATTGGACAAGTCCATTTGTCATATCAGGGTTGGTAGGCATATTTTTCGTTTTTATTAGCTCACCTGTCAAATAGTGACAAGGTGAGCTTTTGTGATCACATTTTGTCCGTCGTGCGTGTGTGCATCAGTCCGTGCATATGCCCGTGTGTCCGTGCATCCGTAAACAATTTCAAATAAGTATATCTCTAATACCCCATGGCCAATCTTGATCAAATTTCATGTGAAGCATCATCAGGTAGCGGGAAAGGCTTCATAAGGTTTTTGGGCTGATCAGATTGGAATTCTGGTTGCCATGGCAACATATAGCTCCCATAGACTTATAATAGGAAAAATCTTCTTCTCTGAAACCACGGGGCCCAGAGCTTAGATAACTAGCTTGTAACAATGTTTAGTGGTCACCTACATCAATCCTGCCAATCATGCCCCTGGGGTCCAAATTGGCCACACCCCGGGCCCCTTAGCTCCTATAGACTCATAATGGAAAAAATCTTCAAATATCTTCTTCTCTGAAACCACAGGGCGGAGAGCTTAGATATTTAGCATGTAGCAATGGCAAGTGGTCACCTACATAATTCCTGCCAATCATGCCCCTGGGTTCCAAATGGGCCACGCCTTGGGCCCCCCCCCTTCGCTCCCATAGGCTCGTAATGGATAAAAGCTTAAAAAATCTTCGTCTCTGCAACCACAGGACCCAGAGCTTAGATATTTAGCATGTAGCAAAGGCAAGTGGTCACCTACTTGGACCAGCTTGTTAGAACTGCCCCAATGAAGCAGTTCTAACCACCACCAACAACCTATGTTTGCAGTGCAATTGCAGAAAACTATCACCGGTTGAAATGAAAAACTGTTTTGTAGAAATGAAAACGTGCACTTAGCCATGCTGATGTGTTATTTAAATGTGCAAGCTGTATGATAAATACTTAAAAAAACACATCTTTTCATTTCGCCCTCACCCATTGGGGCTTCATCATGTGAACAGATGCATGAAATGAACACCCCTAAACCCCACTTTATGTAGAGAAAACTGGGGTTTACAGGGCATACATTAGTTTTCATATTACATAGGTTGTGGGTAATTGTTAGAACTGCCTCCAACCTATCTTTGCAGTATAAATAAGAAAATCATCACAGATTTTCATCAGAAAAGTAGCCATTTTGGAGGTGTGAAACATGCACTATGCTGCATGGGTGTGTTATCATAATGTTGAAGAAATAGTGGGGCTGCATGATGCTTCCACACAGAGCTGAAACAGACTGCACACAAGTTCTGGTAAACTGCTTATAGTATCTAAGCCTGCCCAGGCAAAGCGGTGCGAGTTGCACTGTCCATGCTTATAAACCCAATTGGACGGGCCTCCAAGGCCTAGTGGTTAAGAGCGCTGACTCTTGATCATTAGGTCTCTCACCGCTGTGGTTTGAGCCTCGCTCGGGTCATATGTGAGACGCCAAGTTCTTCAACGGAAGGTCAGGTGGTTTTTCCCCGGGTACTCCGGTTTTCGCCCACCTCTGAACAACGATCCGCTCGATATGAGTGAAATAATCTTGATTGGGCCGTAAAACCAAAACCCAAAAAAAAAAACAATTGGTTTCGTTCGGCAACAGGGCTTGAGATGTCATAAATTGTCATTTCATCTTAATGTCGGGTAAAAGTCCCACAAAATTGGAAGCAACGTCTCCAAAATTACCCGTAAATGTTGACGGCGACGTTGAACCTCACTTCAAACAAACAAACAAAGCATCATTGTCGAGATGTTAACTTGTTTTATTCAAGACCATGGCAAACAGTACAATACCAGACCAGATGCCACAGAAAAGGCAGCCATTGTTTAACCTTTGTTTAGAAAAATAACTCAGCCTGTCACCTCTAACCCTTATCTTGCTGTTCACGACAACCCCTATCTTTGGAAACAGTGTAGATCCAGTTCAGATGGCTTCTGAAGAACCCTTATCTTGCTGTTCACGACAACCCCTATTTTTGGAAATAGTGTAGATCCAGATCAGATGGCTTCTGAAGAACCCTTATCTTGCTGTTCACGACAACCCCTATATTTGCAAACAGTGTAGATCCAGATCAGATGGCTTCTGAAGAACCCTTATAATGCTGTTCACGACAACCCCTATCTTTGGAAACAGTGTAGATCCAGATCAGATGGCTTCTGAAGAACCCTTATCTTGCTGTTCACGACAACTCCTATCTTTGGAAACAGTGTAGATCCAGATCAGATGGCTTCTGAAGAACCCTTATCTTGTTATTCATGACAACCCCTATCTTTGGAAACAGTGTAGATCCAGATCAGATGGCTTCTGAAGAACCCTTAGCTTGCTGTTCACGACAACCCCTATCTTTGGAAACAGTGTAGATCCAGATCAGATGGCTTCTGAAGAACCCTTATCTTGCTGTTCAGGACAACCCCTATCTTTGGAAACAGTGTAGATCCAGATCAGATGGCTTCTGAAGAACCCTTATCTTGCTGTTCATGACAACCCCTATCTTTGGAAACAGTGTAGATCCAGATCAGATGGCTTCTGAATAACCCTTATCTTGCTGTTCAGGACAACCCCTATCTTTGGAAACAGTGTAGATCCAGATCAGATGGCTTCTGAAGAACCCTTATCTTGCTGTTCACGACAACCCCTATCTTTGGAAACAGTGTAGATCCAGATCAGATGGCTTCTGAAGAACCCTTATCTTGCTGTTCACGGCAACCCCTATCTTTGGAAACAGTGTAGATCCAGATCAGATGGCTTCTGAAGAACCCTTAACTTGCTGTTCACGACAACCCCTATCTTTGCAAACAGTGTAGATCCAGATCAGATGGCTTCTGAAGAAGCCATCTGATCAGGATCTACACTGTTTGGCATTTAGTTTATGAATTTGTAGCAAAAAATTACATCAAGTAATTTGATTGGTTGATAGACAGAAATGGGTGTGGCTTAAATGAATATTCAGCAAGATAGATTTTGAAAGGCTATAAAACTTGTTTCATACTCAACTCAGCTGAGCATGAAATTTGTAATGCTCACAAGTATTAAGCCTTTTCTTGCTGAATACTTATTTAAGCCACACCCATTTCTGTCTATCAACCAATCAAATTACTTGATGTAATTTATTGCTACAAATTCGTAAACTAAATGCCAAACAGTGTAGATCCTGATCAGATTGCTTCTTCAGAAGCCATCTGATCTGGATCTACACTGTTTCCAAAGATAGGGGTTGTCGTGAACAGCAAGATAAGGGTTCTTCATAAGCCATCTGATCTGGATCTACACTGTTTGCAAATATAGGGGTTGTCGTGAACAGCAAGATAAGGGTTAAAATACAAACAAACCCGACAATTTTACTTCTCAAATCAGCAAAGAATGTTGTTTGTCATGCTCATAGATTTATTGTTGACATTTTAAAATTTATGAGCAGGACAAATTCCTTGCTCAAATGAGATGAGCATGACAAAAGTTTTATAACCGCAGGGCCAGTTGTATATATAAAGTGGAAGATTTCATTCAGTGCAAAATGGGTTAAACATTAATTTTCCAGGTAAACAATGCTGGCTGTATGGTTAATGTAAGAGAGCTGACAGATGATGGACTAGAGAAAAACTTTGCCACAAACACATTAGGTAATAAATAATCCTTTTTATGTTCCCCCACCAGAGGGGAGGGGGACATATTGTTTTTGGTGCGGATCCTGTTTCTGTCGTTGGCGTTGGTGGTGGCCTGTTTGAAACACTGTATCTCCTGAATCTATGGATGAATTTTGACCAAACTTGCATAGACACATCAGTAGTATGGGGGAAAAAAGTCATAAGGTTATGATGACCTTGACCTCATCTCAAGGTCACAGCAACCCAAAAACAGTCATTTTTGGGCCAAAAATGGCATGTCTGCACTCTATTTCATTAAGGAATTGATTGATTTTAGTCAAACTTGGTGCAATATATCATTACAATATACCGCAGATTTGGTTAGATTTTGGTGACCTTGACCTCATTTTCAAGGTCACAGCGAGTCAGCGACCCCAAAGCTGTCATTTTTGGGCCAAAGATGGCCTGTCTGTTAACAAATTGATTAATTTTAGTCAAACTTGATACATTATATCATTACAACATACCACAGATTTGATTAGATTTTGGTGAACTTGACTTCATTTTCAAGGACCCAGCAACCCAAAAACAGTCATTTTTGGGCCAAAAATGGTTTGTCTGCACTCTATCTCATTAGTTTATTCTAATTTATTTTAGTTTGATTGCAATGAAAGCTTCAAGCTTATTGAATAACTCTCTCAAACACTCATTCGGGTGTTTTCACGCGCGGGATAGAGAGGCAGTAGCTTTAACACCACTGCTACCCATTTACACCTTGGTGGAGTTGAGCAGTGGCATTACGTGTCTTGCCCAAGGACACACCTGGATACCGGTGGCTGGTTCGAACGAGATGTGTCCTTGGGCAAGACACGTTATGACACCGCTCCCCTCCACCCAGATGTACATGGGTAGCAGTGGTGTAATCTCATTAAGGAATTGATTGATTTTAGTCAACCTTGGTACAATATATCATTACAACAAACTGCATATTTGATGAGATTTTGGTGCCCTTGAACTCACTTTCAAGGTCACAGCGACCCCAAAACAGTCATTTTTGGGCCAAGACGGTTTTTCTGTTGCGGTTTATTTTTGTTATGGTTTGTCTTTCGGTGTTTGTGTCGCTTATATTATTTTATTTTGGATAGCCTGTTGGCCATTTTGTGACAAAGTAACTGTCCTTTTTGGCTTTCCGCTATTGATGTCTCCTTTAGGGTCTGTTGTTTCATGTTTGTGTTTCTTTCCCTTTGGTGTCTCTGATGTGAGCTGTGGGTTAATTGTATTGATTCATTGCCTCCACTTCTATTTTGTCTGCACTCTATCTCATTAACGAATTGATTAATTTTAGTCAAACTAGATACAATATACCATTACAACATACCGTAGATATGATTTTGGTAGATTTTTGGGACTTTGACCTCATTTTCAAAGTCACAGCAACCCATAAACAGTCATTTTTAGGCCAAAATGGCTTGTCTGGACTTTATCTCATTAACGAATTGATTGACTTTCGTACAATATATCATTACAACCAACCTCAGATTTTATTATACCCCCGGCATACGAAGTATGCAATGGGGGTATATAGTTTTTGTCTTTTCCGTCTGTCTGTCTGTGTGTCCGTAAACAATTATTTTGTGTCAAAGATATCTCAGGAACTGCTTCACATAGAAACTTGAAATTTTGCGCACATGATCAGTATGACTACTTGTATTGTGGGAAAGAAAATAAGGGCCAAGGGGTCAGGCCTTTTAGAGTTATTTCCCTTTGTAGTTCTTGTTTCAGCTGAGGCGATGGCCCTGGCCAGGGGTATACATGCCCCACTGGGCACTTTGTCTAGTTAATTTTGGTGACCTTGACCTTTTTTTCAAGGTCACAGCACCCCCAAAATAGTCAATTTTGGGCCAAGGCTAAAAATGGCTTGATTGCAGCTTACATTTTGGTGACTTTAACCTAGTTATTACAGTCATATGGGTGTTTAAGATATTTTTATGGTGTGGGGACATTGTTTTCCTCTGAAAACATTTCTAATTTTTAAAGTGAAAAGCTGCACTAGAAGGGCTGTTTTTTTTAATTCGTGTGTTTTGTCACTCGGCCAATAATATTGTGTCAATCCTTGAATCAACTATAAGGTTCATTCCATACCTCAAGAACTGCAAGTCAGTTATGCCTTGCAGGCACCCCCACCCCAAACTCAGGTTGATGAGAACAGCAAATCGGATTTGGCCCCATTGGGAGTTACAAATCCTTTTATAAATTTGCAAACATCTTGTTTATTAAGGGCTTTTCTTGACCTTTCGTCTCTAAGATCCTATAGTCATCATCAAGAAAACACACCTATATCAATTTGACCCCCTTAAACCCCCTTTTTATATAGTAAAACTGAGGTTTGCGGGTATATACATATAAAACAACATAGATAGTGGGTTTTCATGAGAACTGCCTAAATCAATGTTTTGAGCAGAAAATTTAATGAGAAAAAATGTTTTGAGCAGAAATAAGAAAATATCGAAATATTTCATCTGAAAATTCTCATTTTTGGTGATAAAATTTACAATGTATTTGTGTAGGCATGTTTTGTAAATGGAACAGTTCCATCATTGAATTGGAAAACATCTTTCTTCTAAATAGGGAGCTTAGTCTAATTTATTAACTCATTGTATGCTAGTGGACTTTTTCATTGCTATATGTTGGGCAAATCCATTTGTCATATAAGGTCAGGCCTATTGTTTCGTTTTTATTCTATTTTTGATGAAAAATTCTGTTAAGCAAATAGTGCATTATGCGGCATTTGATCTGAGCCTGCACTGCTTGCCAAGGTACCCCTTTAGGGGTTTCCCACATACAGTGGGCTAACAGATTGGCAAACAATGTAGATCCTGATGAGATCATCTCATTTTTGTCATGCCTGCTATTAGCATGGCGCGATATAGGCATCCTGTTTTCCATCCATTCGTCTGTCCGTTTGTTCGTCCGTCCGTGTGACCACCCTAGCGTTCACCCTAATGGTCAAGTATATTTCTCAAGAACTAGAATAGCTTCATTAATGATACTTGGTACAAACTTGTATCTGGGGATGGCAACTTAAATGCAAACATCCATATTTGACCTTGACCTACATTTTATGGTTCACTGACTTTGTTAAATATTGCGACCACCTAAGCATTCACCCTAATTGTCAAGTTTCTTTTTCAAGAACTATAAGAGCTTTATTAATGTTACTTGGTACAAACTTGTATTTCAGGATGGCAACTTTGTAAAATATTGCAACAACTCTAGCGTTCTCCCAAATAGTCAAGTTAATATCTCAAGAACTACAAGAGCTTCATTAATAATACTTGGTACAAATGTGTATTTGGGGGTGGCAAGTTAAATGCAAGCATCCATATTTGACTTGACCTACATTTTATGGTTCACTGACTTTGTAAAATAATGTGACCACCGTAGCGTTCACCCAAATAGTCAAGTTAATTTATCAAGAACTATAACACCTTCATTACTGATACTTGGTACAAACTTGTATCTGGAGATGGAAACTTAAATGCAAGCATCCATATTTGACCTTGACCTACATTTTATGGTTCACTGACTTTGTAAAATATTGCAACAACCCTAGCATTCACCCTAATGGTTAAGTTCATTTCTCAAGAATTATAAGAGCTTCATTAATGATACTTAGTACAAGCTTGCATTAAAGAATGGCAACTTTTCTGCAAGCATCTTTGTTTCACCTTCGCCTAGATATCATGGTTGGGTGATTTTGCGCCCCCACAGGCGCGACATAGCCTTTGGCGGAATTCTTCTGATCTACACTGTTTGCTAAAAGCCCGGTCCCACAGAGCTTGCGACCTCGATGCGACCTCTCCATGACTAAAAAAAATGACAATCGCGGAGCGGTTGCAGATGTCACAGAGGGGTTTTATAAAGGTTGCAGCAAGGTCGCGGGTAGGTCGCCGATCAAATTTAGTCGCCGATCGTCTTTTGTGCATGCACAAAAGACCGGCTGCGACTGATTTTGATCACAGACTAGTTGCAGTTGTTTTCTAGACGAAGCAGACCAATCTCCGATCGATCACCAAACAGTCACTGATCGATCCCCGACCGAATGTATGCAAATTCGGCTGTAAATTCTAGCAACCTTATTGCAACTTATCGGAGACTGGTGGCAGACCGATCGCCGACTAATCGCCGACTGATCCGCGATCGATCCACGACCTATCGGCAAATGTTCGGCGATTGGTCGGCAATCGATCGGAGATTGATCACTGATAAGTCGGCGATTGATCTGCAACTGGTCGCAGACAAGCTGTAAAAAGGTGTTAAAACCACCGAACGATTATAGCTCCCAACAGCCATAAATGCTGCTCGCTGGTTGAACTGTTGTAAGCGGCGAGTTAATTGCTGTGTTGCCATGATGACAACTTGCACAGAAATGGTTTTACCTCTCTCGGAAATTTTCAGAAATGATTTGATCTCTCTCGAAAAATTTAGTATATTTTTGTCTGTGTCAAAAAAAAAAGCCAAACAGTCTCTGACAAGTCGCCGATCGGTTTTATCCAGTCTCTGAAGAGTCGCCGATTGATCGCCGACTAGTCCCCCATCATGTTTCACTTGTTGCAAGTCAGTCGCCGATCATATGGCGATCCTTTGGCCACAAGTCGCTGAACAATCGCCGACTTTGGGCAACATTAATCGCCGATTGTTCGGCGACCTAGTCGGCGACGGGTCGGCGATCACATTTACGGAGCAAATTTAGTTGCAACAGTTGCAAAGGTCGCGGGCCAGTTGCAGAGAGGTCGCATCGCAGTCGCAAGGTCTGTTGGACCGAGGCTTTAGAAATCCATACCAGTCTAGGGTTGAAAGGGTTAAAGAAAGCAACTTGCTTCAGTTTGAAGTAAATTCGTTCCATTTACAGGAAATTTTTTCTATGGCCTTTCTCTCTAGACTGCTGATTCAAGGAGGACAGTTGTCCGTTTATAACGAAAAATTGTGCTCAGGACTGGTTAACCACTTAGGTATAATAGAAGTAAAGCCAATTATCAGGAATTGATACATTTAACCCATAGCTCCCATCAGAGACACCAAAGGGAAAGAAACACAAACATTAAATAACTAGACCCTAATGGAAACATGTTGGAAAAATGGCAAAACAGATTTTGTCATGGAGTAATACAGAGTTTAGCTTATCTGTGTGCATCTGTATGTACTTATATGACTATTAAACATGGATTAAGGTTCTTGTAACAGATGGACTTTCAGTCTGCTGGGAAGGGCCATTTCAGAATTTGGACACATTTCTAATTTAGGAATTGGTTTAATAACCCGTTTATGCATGATCTGTAAACCAGTGCTTTGATATAATTGTTTTAATAAAAGATCAAAAGAGTCTTCAAATTAACAAATCTAAGAAATGAACACCCCTGTAAACCCCTCTCTGAATAGAGACAGGGCATACATTATTTTTCTTATTTCTGCTTCTGTGAAATTAAAGTGTGGACTATGTCAAATGGATATGAGCCGGGACATGACATAACCTACAATAAGACCGGCGCGACCAACAGAGACTCAAATCAATCTGCACACCCATCCACTATGACAAGACCTTTTGCTATGTCTTTTTGGATAGATATTAACCTATAGTAGGTACATGTGATCAGCGAAGACTCCGATTAGACTGTGCGAATGCACAGGCTTATCTGAGTATTCGCTTGTTGCTCAAGACTTCTTGTAGAATTGCATTTGAGCCGGTGCAAGACAAAAGCTACAATAAGACCGGTGTGACCAGCAGAGACTCGAATCAACCTGCGCACCTATCCACTATGACAAGATCTTTTGCTTATGGCTCTTTTTGAATAGAAGGCACATGTGATCAGTGAAGACTCTGATCAGAATGTGCGAATGCGCAGTTTGATCCAAGTCTTCCTGGTCGCTCATGTCTTCTTGTAGATTTTGTAATGTGCTGGTTCATAATTATGTTATTATACCCCCGGCATACGAAGTATGCAATGGGGGTATATAGTTTTTGTCTTTTCCGTCTGTCTGTGTGTCCGTAAACAATTATTTTGTGTCAAAGATATCTCAGGAACTGCTTCACATAGAAACTTGAAATTTTGCACACATGATCAGTATGACTACTTGTATTGTGGGAAAGAAAATAAGGGCCAAGGGGTCAGGCTTTAAAGAGTAATTACCCTTTGTAGTTCTTGTTTCAGCTGAGGCGATGGCCCTGGCCGAGGGTATACGTGCCCCACTGGGCACTTTGTCTAGTTTTAACATATTACGTCGCGTCCGAGTGTAATAACATCATGTAATAATTGGATAATCCACTAGTGGATTAAATATGCAAATTGCTTAGATACACCCTGTAATGTTACATGCATGACGATGACGTCCTTAATGACGTCGCATTTACTAATGGTGGAATAGTGACATTTTTATAAAACAATCGTGAATAAAATGTGTTTATGCCCCCAACTTCGAAGAAGTTGTGGGGGGGCATATTGGTTTTGCCCTGTTCGTCCGTCCATCCTTCCGTCCATCCCGCTTTTTTACTGCATAGCATAACTCAAGAACCATGGGTGCTAGGATTTTGAAATTTCATATATGGATTACTTATGAAAAAATAATTGACCCGTGTTTTTTTCTCGTGAGGATCATGCCCCTTTCTTGAGTTATGCCCTTTTGCAAAACAATACTTTGAAATCTTGTAAGCAAGATATCTCAAAATATTGTTTGAGCTTTTGCCCTGAAACTTATCAGACTGGTTTGGGATGATGAGTAGATGAACTGATTAACTTTTGAAAAAAAAAATCCGAAATTTTTTTCTTGAGTTATGGCACTTTGAAATTTTTTGCATTTTAAGCTTGTATGCAAGATAACTAAAAAAAATGTTTGAGCTATTGCCCTGGAACTTTACAGAATGGTTGGGGATGATGAGAAGATGAACTGGTTAACTTTTGACAAAAATCCAATTTTTTTTTCTTGAGTTATGCCCCTTTGAAATTTTGCGCGTCTTAAGCTTGTTAGCAAGATATCTCAAAAACTGTTGGAGCTATAGCCCTGAAACTTTACAGGATGGTTCAAGATCATGAGTAGATAAACTGATTAACTTTTGAAAAAATCTGACGGATTATGCCCCTGTATTGAGGTATACCCCTTTGCAAAAAATACTTTGAAATCTAGTAAGCAAGATATCTCAAAAACTGTGTGAACTTTTTTCCTGAAACTTTACAGACTGGTTTGGAATGTTGAGTAGATGAACTGATTAACTGTTGAGAAAAATCTGAAATTTTTTTCTTGAGTTATGGCCTTCTAATTTTTTTTGCATTTTAAGCTTGTAAGCAAGATAACTGAAAAAAACTGTTTGAGCTATTGTCATGAAACTTTACAGAATGGTTGGGGATGATGAGAAGATGAACTGATTAACTTTCGTCAAAAATCCATTTTTAGCTCACCTGAGCCAAAGGCTCATGTGAGGTATTAGTATACCACGAACCGGCGTCCGTCGTCCGCCGTCCGTCGTCCACACTTTCAACGAAGTATATCTCTGGAACCAGTGGGCCGGCCTTGATCAAATTTCATATGAACCATCATCAGGTAGGGGGAAAGACTGTATTAGGTTTTCGTGCAGATCGGATGAGAACTCTGGTTGCCACAGCAACAAAGAGCTCCCATAGGCTTAACATAGGAAAAAGCTTGTCATCACTCTAGCTCCGTCAATTTTTTTCTGATAGACTTCATTATACCCCCACAAATGAAATTTGGGGGGGTATATAGGAGTGAGCTTATCGGTCGGTCGGTCGGTCGGTCTGTCCGTCGGTCGGTCTGTTGACTTGGTTTCCAGACGATCACTCAAAAAGCTCTTCATCGATTTTTATAATTTTTGGTACACTGATGTAACATCATAAAATACAGGTCAAGTTCGATTTCCACTACAATTCGTCATTTTTCGACATAGTTATGGCCCCTTTCAAGTGAAAAAATTGCAAAATGCCGCTGTTGTACTATCAAGGCAGTTTTTGTGGGGGTATTCATCACCTTTAGTGATAGCTCTAGTTCTTGCAGATAACGAGGACAGGCATGAAATCTCGATCAAGTTCGATTTTGGGCTGAATCGGATTTATCACTCAGGAGTTACGTGCCCTTGAGCGTTGAAAAAATTGCCTATTGACTTAACATGGGGAGAATGTTGTCATCACCGTAGCTGCTTCAATTATTTTCAGATTGGCTTTATTCTTGCAGATAACCAGCACAGCCATGAAATCTCGGTCAAGTTCGATAACTGGCAGAATCGGATCATTCACTTAGGAGTTACCTGCCCTTGTGTGTTTTTGCATTAGGGTTAATGGGAATTTCAAAAATGTATATCTTAAAGACTACTTGGCCAACTTTGATCAAATTTCATGTGTCGCATTATTGGGCAAGTGGAAAGGCTTCATTAGGTTTTCAGGCAGATCTGAGTGGAACTCTGGTTGCCATGGCAACATCTAGCTCCCATAGACTTCACATAGGAAAAAGCTTGTCATCACTCTAGCTCCGTCAATTTTTTTCTGATCGACTTCATTCTTGCAGATAACCAGTACAGGCATAAAATCTCGGTCAAGTTCGATTTTGGGCCGAATCAGATAATTCACTCAAGAGTTACGTCCTCTGACGCCCGAAAAATTGCCTATCGACTTGACATGGGGAAAATGTTGTCATCACTGTAGCTGCTTCAATTTTGTTCGGATTTGCTTCATTCTTACAGATAACCAGCACAGCCATGAAATCTCGGTCAAGTTCGATAATTAGCAGAATCGGATCATACACTTAGGAGTTACCTGCCCTTGTGCATTTTTGCATAAGGGTTAATGTGAATTTCAAAAATGTATATCTTGAAGACTACTTGGCCGACTTTGATCAAATTTCATGTGTAACATTATTGGGCAAGTGGAAAGACTGCATAAGGTTTTCATGCAGATCTGAGTGGAACTCTGGTTACCATGGCAACATATAGCTCCCATAGACTTAACATAGGAAAAAGCTTGTCATCACTCTAGCTCCGTCAATTTTTTTCTGATCGACTTCATTCTTGCAGATAATAAGGACAGGCATAAAATCTCGGTTAAGTTCGATTTTGGGCAGAATCGGAATATTGACATCGGAGTTGCGTGGCCTTGAGCGACAAAAAAATTGCCCATAGACTTAACATAGGGAAAATGTTGTGACTACGATAGCGACTTGAATTTTTTTCAGATCAACTTCAAACTTGCAGGTAACGAGGACAGACATAAAATCTCGGTTAAGTTCGATTTTGGGCCGAATCGGATTATTTGCCTTGGAGTTACCTGCCCTTGAGCATAAAAAATATGTTGTGACCACGATAGCAACTTTATTTTTATTCAGATCAGCTTCAAACTTGCAGCTAACGTGGACAGGCATAAAATCTCAGTTAAGTTCGAATCGGAATATTGACCTCGGAGTTACATGACCTTGAGCGACAAAAAAATTTGCCCATAGACTTTACATAGGGAAAATGTTGTGACTACGATAGCGACTTGAATTTTTTTCAGATCAGCTTCAAACTTGCAGGTAACGAGGACAGACATAAAATCTCGGTTAAGTTCGATTTTGGGCCGAATCGGATTATTTGCCTTGGAGTTACCTGCCCTTGAGCATAAAAAATACGTTGTGACCACGATAGCAACTTTATTTTTATTCAGATCAGCTTCAAACTTGCATTTAACGAGGACAGGCATAAACTCCCGGTTAAGTTCGATTTTGGGCCGAATCGGAATATTGACCTCGGAGTTACGTGACCTTGAGCGACAAAAAATTTGCCCATAGACTTTACATAGGGAAAATGTTGTGACTACGATAGCGACTTGAATTTTTTTCAGATCAGCTTCAAACTTGCAGGTAACGAGGACAGACATAAAATCTCGGTTAAGTTCGATTTTAGGCCGAATCGGATTATTTGCCTTGGAGTTACCTGCCCTTGAGCATAAAAATACGTTGTGACCACGATAGCAACTTTATTTTTATTCATATCAGCTTCAAACTTGCAGGGAACGAGGACAGGCATAAAATCTCGGTTAAGTTCAATTTTGGGCCGAATCGGAATATTGACCTCGGAGTTACGTGACCTTGAGCGACAAAAATTTGCCAATAAACTTAATTAGGGAAAATGTTGCGACTACGATGGCGACTTGAATTTTTTCAGATCAGCTTCAAACTTGCAGGTAACGAGGACAGACATAAAATCTCGGTTAAGTTCGATTTTGGGCCGAATCTGAATATTTGCCTTGGAGTTACCTGCCCTTGAGCATAAAAAAATACGTTGTGACCACGATAGCAACTTTATTTTTATTCATATCAGCTTCAAACTTGCAGGTAACGAGGACAGGCATAAAATCTCGGTTAAGTTCGATTTTGGGCCGAATCGGAATATTGACCTCGGAGTTACGTGACCTTGAGAGACAAAATAATTTGCCCATAGACTTAACGTAGGGAAAATGTTGTGACAGAAATAGCGACTTGAATTTTTAGCTCACCTGAGCCAAAGGCTCCAGTGAGCTGATAGTACACCAAGGCTCCGGAGTCCGTCGTCTGTCGTCCGTCCATCCGTCGTCCACACTTTCAATGAAGCATATCTCAGAAGGCAGTCGACCAATCTTGTTTAAATTTTATGTGTAGCACCAATGGGCAAGGGGAAAGGCTGCATTAGGTTTTGGAGCTAGTCTGGTTCATTTGTTCCTTCATTCTTCTTTCTCTCCATATAGAGATAAAAGACCAATGTTAAAGTTTTAATCAAAGATTTCTCAGGAACTATAAAAGCTAGAAGCATCAAATTTGGTATTCAATAGAATAATGATGACTTATTTTGTGTAAGAAACATTGGGCTTTCTCAGCTTATTTGTTCATCTATTCTTTCATTCTTCTTTCTCTCCATTTTGACCAATGTTAAATTTTCGTCAAAGATTTCTCAGGAACTATAGAAGCTAGAAGTCTCAAACTTGGAATGCAATGCAATAATGATGACTTATATCCTGTAAGGGTCAATGGGCTGGATTCTATTAGCAGATTTAGTAGTCAAGTCTGTGAATTGTTAAATCTTAAGTTCCTCAGGTGAGCGGTTTAGGCTCATTGAGCCTCTTGTTTTTCTTGTCAGGATTATGCCCCTTTCTTGAGTTGTGGCCCCTTGCAAAAATACTTTGAAATCTTGTAAGCAAGATATCTCAATAACTGTATGAGCTTTTGCCCTGAAACTTTACAGACGGGCTTGGGATGATGAGTAGATGAACTGATTACGGTTGAAAAAAAATACGAAATTTTTTTCTTGAGTTATGGCCCTTTGAATTTTTTTGCATTTTAAGCTTGTAAGCAGGATAACTAAAAAACTGTTTGAGCTATTGCCCTGAAACTTTACAGAATGGTTGGGGATGATGAGAAGATGAACTGAATAACTGTTGACAAAAATACAATTTGTTTTTTTTTTAGTTATGCCCCCTTGAAATTTTGCGCGTTTTAAGCTTGTAAGCAAGATATCTAAATACTGTTTGAGCTTTTGCCCTGAAACTTTACAGGCTGGTTCAGGATGATAAGTAGATAAACTGATTTACTTTTGAAAAAACAAATCCGAAAGATTATGCCCCTGCCTTAGCCCTGTCTCTGTTATGCCCCTTTTTTGTAAGCAAGATATCTCAAAAATTGTTTGAGCTTTTGCCCTGAGACTTTACAGACTGGTTTTGGATGTTGAGTAGATGAACTGATTAACTTTTGAAAAAAAAAATCCGAAATTTTGAATTTTTTTTTTTTTTTTTTTTGCGTTTTAAGCTTGCAGTGTTAGGGTCAAGCAGTTGGGGGCATTGTGTTTCATAAACACTGGCTCTAGTTTAAATGTCATATGATAATACAATCTAGCATTCGTGCTCATGTATTATTGAATTTATTAAATGAGTGGAGGAAAAGGGATAAAATGCGAGGCTTTGCCGAGCAGCAAAGCCTCGCATTTTATCCCTTTTCCTCCACGCATTTAATAAATTCAATAATACATGAACGGCCATGTAAGATCCTCTATGTAATTATTGTTATTTTTCAGGAACACATATATTGACTACAGCATTAATACCATTGCTAATGAGATCAGAGAAACCAAGAGTTGTAAGTATACATATACAGGCCCAAGCTGTTCAAAGCACTGGTCATCTATGGCCTAGCAGGTGAGAGCACTGGCTCTTAATCAATAGGTCTGTCACTGACACTGCTGTGGGTTTGAGCCTCAGTCATGTCACATTTGAGAGGCCAAGTTCTGCAACAGAATGTAAGGTGTACTTTCTCTGGTAGGGGGGTTGTCACCCACCTATGATTAATGATTCAACAAGAGACAACATGGCTTTCGTAGACCTGGAGAAGGCATTTGATCGAGTGACTTGGAAAGTCATCTGGTGGGCACTAAGAAAACGTGGAGAGAATGAGTGGATTGTGGCAATGGTCCAGGGTATGTATGCTGATGCTCAGAGCCGCGTGTCCGTGTTGGTGATGGTTATGCAGGGTTTAAGGTGAAGGTTGGTGTTAACCAAGGCTCTGTTCTCAGCCCACCACTTGTCATCATTGTGCTTGAAGCCTTGTCACCATAGTTGTGCTCTGGTGTTCCCTGGGAGGACCTGTATCCCGATTACCTTGTCATAGCTGTATAACTCAAATGTGTCAGAAGGCTCTTTTAACTTGGAAAGAGGCAATGGCGGAAAAAGGGCTGAGAGTGAATACAGGAAAGACTCTGGACCTCCTGCAGAGTACTGGCCAGTTCCCATGTGCTGTATGTCGCACTGGTGTCAGCAGCAACAGTTTGCCATTGCTGCAAGTTCTGGGTGCACAAGAAATGCAGTTGGCTCAAGGGTTTGACAGAGGACCCTGGTTACAGGTGTGCACAGTGCCAAGGAACTGCACATCCCTTAGGTGGCTGACCACAGAGCTGACAAGTTGAAAGTTGTAGCTTCCTTTTACTACTAAAGTGACTTGCTCACAGAACTAGCGGGTGGCTGTGATCTTTTGACCACATCAGGTGTGAAAACAGCCTGGAAGAAATTCAAGGAGTTGCTACAAGTTATCTCTTCCTCCCACCTCTAATTCAAGACACAGGGCCATGTTGCAGCTCTTATGTGCTGGTTGCAATGCTTCATGCCAGTGAGACTTGGCCATTGACAGAGCCAAATATCCAGCATCTGCAGCGGTATGAAAGGGCAATGATCAGACAGATCTGCAATGTTAAGCCACAGGACACTGTCACTATCAGGTCCAGTGGGCTACTTGCACAACTTGGCATTGACGACCTGGACCCCATCCTGAAAGAGAGAAGGCTCGGCTGGTATTGACATGTGAAACGCTCCAACGGTGCAGTCAAGACTGCCTGTGACATACATCTAGATAGAAGGCATGTGCCTTGGAGGCCCAAGATGACCTGGAAGCAACTGACAGAGAGAGACAGTGATCCCAGAGAATGGAAGATGAAATAAGAAAACATATTGTACCACTCAGTAAATACTAGTTTTACTGTATAAAGCTGGGGTTTAAGGGGGTCGAAATTACATTGGCTTGTTTGTGATGAATAGCTCCCCAAAACCCATTTTATATAACAGGATATTAGCAAACAGTGTATGCCACTGAACACTGCATCAGATCAGGATCTACACTGTTTACAGAACTTACAACTATTTACAAAATAATTTGAAAAAAAAAAACTGCCTGCTATATACAGTCCAACCTGTTATAAGCAAGCACCTAAGGGATAACCAAAATATGCTTGCTTAAGACAGGCGCTTGTTAATACAGGGGTGAA